>SZWC01000785.1:126452-161238 GCA_023375785.1 Penium margaritaceum | reverse complement strand
CGGTGTATTTTCCTTGGATATGAGAGCGGAAGCAAGGCGTATCGGCTCTTTGACCCAAGGAGGCAGCAGATTGTGCGGAGTCGCGACGTCACATTCGACGAGAAAAGCCGTTGGACAGACAAGGAGGCAGGTCTCTCCAAGAGGGGGGAGTGGATGCCACTCCTTGAGGGGGAGACGCCGGAGGACGTGAATGAGGGTGACGTCCTCGCAGCAGCACCAGCCGGAGATGATCGCCCGAGGGATGGGCGAACGGCACAATTTGTTTCGGCCTGTTCGGATGAGGAATCCGAAGCACCGGAGATGGACGTGGAGGCGGGGAGTCGACCGATGTCTCCAAGGTCTCCAAGAGAGGGGGAGCAGGCGCTTGGAGAGGATGGCGCCGAAAGGGGACAGCAACAAGAACAACCGCCTCAACAGCCCCGACCGAGCAACCGTGTGCGAAGAAGGAAAAAAAAGGTACGATGCCGACAAGGGCATCTGGACAGGGTTTGCACAAGTCTTCTTCACGCAAGAGGAGCGTGAAGGTGGCACTGCAGAAGAAGGATGGGGCTGATTGGGAGGGAGCAAGAAAATGTAAGCTCGCCTCGCATGAGGAGAAAGGCTCCTGAGTTGCAGATTAAGCATGGACAACTGCCATGGGTGATGCGCAAGGGGGAGATTGTTGGAGTAATGCTCCTCACCATGGCAGGAGTGACTCCAAAAAGGAACACCAAAAAGACAAGCCTTAGTGGCTTAGTGGTTAATGGTGTCCACCTCTAGAGGCACGGGCCCGGGTTCAAGTCCCACAAGATGAAATTCTGNTGACTTGTCCTACAAGGCATCTAGAGGTGTCTTGGTCTTCTGGACACCTTCCCTCCTACTAGAAGCAAGGTGAGGAATCTAGGAAGGGGCAGAAGCTTCTAGAGGAGGGAAGGGATGCCTTCCTAGGTGGGAAAAGGACAGCCTACCAAGGAGCACTCTAGAAGCCATAGAATCTGCTAGGAAGCTCCAAATCTGGCATGCTTTGGTGTTCTGGAAAACTTAGATCAGTGGCTATAAAATGCCACTGCTTGTGAGCCTTGATCAAGTGTTCATTCCCAGTCAATTGAGGCGAAAACTGTTGCCACACTCTCTGACTATTTTTCTGCCATCCTTGGAACCAGTTGCCTCCATAGTTTCAGTCTCTCCAAAAACAGTTGGTGGTGTGAACCAGCCACTGCTAGGGACCCTCCTGGG
This sequence comes from Penium margaritaceum, assembly GCA_023375785.1. Lineage (NCBI taxonomy): Eukaryota > Viridiplantae > Streptophyta > Zygnematophyceae > Desmidiales > Peniaceae > Penium > Penium margaritaceum. The sequence goes on along the minus strand of SZWC01000785.1, from coordinate 160,023 downwards.
TGCACACTCACCCTCAGGCCAACAAGGACTCCACGCGTGGGTAGTGCCCCGCGGCTCACTCCTTGTCGACACGGGAGTCCGCCACCTCGTGGCCTCTGACTCCTCTGCCCACGGAACCTTGTTCCGCGGCCGTGCGCAAGGCCGCAACGTCGCCGGCAGCACCCTTCACCCTACTTGCGTTCCTTGGTGGTGGTGATTTCTCGCGGAGTTCTTGAGGAACCCAAAATCAGAAGTGGAGCTACCAACAGGACAGACATGCACCCAGCGAAGGAGATCTCGTCCTCCGCGGAATGCCCCCGTGGAGAACACGCTTCCTTTGCTTTAGTCGGAGCGGATTTCAGATAGGAAGTGGGAGTGGAGGTAAGAACTAGATTGACAAATGCGCGGATCAAGAATGCATGAGGTGGTCTCGATCAGAATGAGTCAGGGCTTCAGTCTTGCAACTGGGAACCAGGCTTGTCTTAAGTCGGGCAATACAAGATCAGATCAAGATCAACTCGTCACACTAGTTCCTCCGCCATACCGCTACTTTGTATTCACCAAACCTAGCTTCCCTAAGTCTCCTCCTACCACACTCTTTCCTCTATTTCGGACTCCGCGCGGTGCGTTACGCGCACCGTGGGTCTCATCCCTGATCACACAAAAGGCTACTACATCTCTTCTGCCCTATTGCCACTTCTTCCTCTACTCCGCGGCTTGGGCGCGCGCAGTCTTGTGCTCTTCCTTGAATCTTCGTCTTTACGTGGTGCGTTCTCCCGGCCCTCCTCCTTGATTACCGCTGCCAACCCTGGGTTTTCATTGGCCAAGCTCCTGCCGCCCTCTTCCTGACGTCCGGTTCTGTTGGCAGGTGTCTCGCACGTCCGACGCTCCTGCTTCACTCCCATTTCGTTGCGGTTTGACACATGTTCTCTTTCCACCGCAGATTCTCACCCTGCCTATCCTGTTCTTTCTCTTTCTCCGTGATAATTGCTTCCAATAGTCATCAAGAGGACGCCGTTGATTGTTTGCTTCCTGGCGGCAACTTTTCCCGCTCCTCCTCCTCCACCGCCAATGGATTCCGCGCCACCCCACGCTCTACCGCAACCTTGTTGCGGGAGCCAGCACCCCTTGCGCGTTCTCCGTTGCTCTGCGGCCTCCCCTTCATCCCCCTCCGCGGATATGTGGTCGCGGCCGCCTCTTTCCGCGGACGTGTGGGTCGCGGCGACTTCCTTCCGCGGATCCATCTTCTTCCCATCGGAGATGCGGTGGATCTCCGCCTGACACTGATGGCCCCAACCCCTCCCTTTTCAAGACTCTGTCCTAGAGTCTCGTCAGCGCAGCACGTGTGTGAACTTCCCTTCAGGACCCGACCGCTGCCGTTGTTGGCAAGGGCGGCAGTACGTCTCCACCTCTCCGCCCTCGCGTTGATATCTCGCGGAGCACTCCTGATGCACGTACAGCTAGCACCCCTCACACCGGGCTCCTGTAGTGAAATCTTCCGCGCCTAGTCTCTTTTTGCAGGTAGAGCAGTGCCGGATCCGTTCATGTGTCATGCAGCTGGTGCAGCGGTACACCATTTGCCCCTCCTCATTCCTTCCCACCTCTGTGGCACACTGCGCGTGGGCCCATCCTCCGCAGTGCTCACAGTGGCATGCCGTCCTCGTGATGATCCCGCTGCATCCGTTTCTGCAGCAACGCAACCCGGAGTTTTCTGCCCCCCAATTCTCTTTTCTGGGCTGAGCAAGACAGCGGTGGCAGGTCCACACTCCTTCCTTGCCCCTCTTGCCGCATCGCTGGTGGCACATCTTCAGGCACATGCCACATCCTTTTCCAAACTCCGCCATCCCTCCCCAGCAGGCAGCGCATGCGGGTTCTTGGGTCTCCGCGATGAAGCTCAGGTAGTAGTCCGTCTCAAGGAGCTCATTGCCCACACACTGGTGACATTGGCCCTTCCAGGCAGAGCTGCCCGTCACCAGGCATTCGCGGTGTGCCGACCTTGTGCAGACAGCACACCTTTCCCCATCCTGCACCGTTTTTACGCATGTGGGGCATGCCGCAGATCGGTGTCCTTCCTTTCCCGGTTCCTCCTCTTCTGCTTCCGATTCTTCCTCTTCTTCTTCTTCGTTCAATCGAGGTGCCTTGCGGACACCTCGTTGTCTCTTGATCTCCTCCCTGCACCTCCTGCACACCGCAGCCCCGCTTCGTCCTCCGCGCCCGTCACGAGGTGGTGCCAGGCAACCAGTGCAGATTTTGCGGAGGCACCCGCCACAATCCTTCACCGCCACTCCCCACCATTGGTCGCATTGCGCACATTTCTTCTCTTCCAGCTCCTTCCTCCTTCTCTCTTCTGCCGCGACCTGTCCCTCCGCCTGCCACTGCCTCATTCTTGCTCTCGAAATGGTGTGCGGGCCTTTCTTTTGCTCAGGGGGCCCCCCTTATTCTTCCTCTTCTTCCTCCTCCCCCTCCTCCTCTTCTGGGTCCCACCTTCCACGGGGTGCGGCTCCCCCAGTGCCGGGTCCCGCTCCTTTTCCTCATCCTGTTCCTTCACGGCCTCCTCCTCAGCGGCCTCTTCAGGCACCGCAAGCAGGTGCGGTTTCGTCCGATGCAAGTCTTGGAGATTCCGCCGGCATACCGGTGTGCGGGATTTCCGCACACCCGGCATACCACCTTTATGTGTGGCTCAGTAGGGAGGTTTTCTTCGCACCATACGCACGGACCCATGTAGTCAACCAGGGTCTTGGGGCTCATCGGCACCCTAGTCCGTGGTGGTGCTTTCTGGGATTGCTGCTGGGCCACCCCCGCTGAGGTTTGCTCGGGCTGTTGCTCGAGCCTTCCTTCGTGCTCCCCCCTCTTCCTCCGTTCCAGCTGCTCCCTTTGTTCATGCTGCCTTTCCTCCTGCTGCTCCCGCTGCTGCTCCCGCTGCTGCCCCCGCCGCTGCTGCTCTCGCCGTTGTTCCTTCCTCACCTCCTCCGTGGCCAGTTCGCGGACGTTGGACTCTTCCTCCTCAACCTCCTCTAGTTCTTGACTCCACTCCTGCTCCTGCTACGACACCTGCCCTTCACAGACGTCCAGCACCTCCTCCGCTCTCCATCCCCGCGAGCCCTTCCGCTGTCCCAAAGGCGGCAGGCGACCTCCCGTCCCAGGGATGTGCATTTGCCATGCTAGTGGCAGCAGCACAAACTCCCTGGCCGGATAGCTGCGGTCGCTGAACCCCTCCGGTCCCTCTAGCCACACTTACCGTGCTTCGACACTGGCCATGCGGTACACCTCCCGCGACTCCCCTGCCTCCCGCCCTGCATCGGGGAAGGGGCGAAGATACACCAGGTGGCTCTCTTTGATGGGCCCATGGTTCAGCTGTCCGTTGGCTGCATCGCATCCGCGCCAGGCAGCGACAAAACCCCTTAACCGCGCCTCCGCCCGCATAGCCTTCGTCCTTTCACAACGCTTGCGGTACCATTCCGCGACCTCCTTGTCCTTCTCCTCCTCCGATAGCTTCTCTTGCTCCTCCGGAGCAAGTGGTAGCCTTAGCGGCTTCTGGGGCATGCCCATCGCCGCCTGCGGTGGCTGACCGAAGAGCACTATGTGGGGTGAGAAGGAGGTTGCACGGCTGGGTGTTGTGTTGATGAAGTGCGCCGTCTTCTTCAGCTTCTCTGTCCAGCCGCTGCTCTTCGTGGTGGCCACTGCTCGCTCAAGTATTTCATGCACCCGCTCCACTTGCCCCTAGGATTCTGGCCTGTACCGCCCGGAGTGTACATGGCGGACCTCCCATTCCTCCAGCTCCTCTCTGAAGGCCCCCATGAATTCAATGCCGTTGTCACTATGCACCACGCTGCATCCACCAAAACGGTAAAAGATCTCCTTGTGGATGCACCTTGCCGCGGTGACTGAGCTCTAGTTGGGCACAACGCGGACCCAGAGGAACTTCGTGAAATGGTCAACGGCTGCAATCCACTGCCGGTTCCCTTGGTCGCGGTGCGCGCGAGGGCCGTGGAATTCGATGATGATCTTCTCCAGCGGCTCGCCGATGGGGGAGGGTTGGAACAGTGGCTGGTCCCGTGGTGTGATTTTCCGTGCTCGCTCGCAAGGGGCGCAGTGTTGCACCACTTCTTTGATGAGAGCCGCCAGATTCGGCACGTGGATGATGGGCGTCAGGCGGTCCTTCAGCGCCTACGTGCGAGTGTGGTGATGGCGGTGGTAGGCCTCCACAACTGCCCTTTGCGACGTGGGCGGGGGTACCCACAAGACCCACGGAGTTAGTCTCCAAAGACGGCCATCCTCCCACGCATACTGCCCGCACAGACAGGCCAGGTCGTCCTTTTTCCTCCGGTCGAACTCTAGACCCAGTCGTGTTTCCAGATCCGCGTACACCTTCTGCGCCTCCGCTTTCTGCTGCTCCTTGCTGCTGGCACGGAGAATAATGTGGGCGGTCTGCCAGATCCGCCAGTCCTGCGTCTCCATGGGTCCCTTTCATCCTGCTTTTTCTGCCCCCGCTTCCCTCGGCTTTCGTTTTGTCTCCGGCACTCTTGCCGGCAGTCCGCGTGCTCACCTCCCATCCTGCTCCGCCTTCATCACTCTAAACTTCTTGCGGTTGTCTTCATCGTAGACTGGCGGTTCTCTGGCCCAGGAGTCGGGCGCAGGGAACAGCTGAAGGATTCCAACTGCTGGAAACTCCCCTTCATCCCACTGGTCTCGCAGCCTTGTCTCAGCGGGGCCGCTTGGTCGTCTGCCGCGCCCGCCAACGCGGTGCAGCTTAATCACCTCCTCCCTTCTCTGTGGGGCCGCTCCCGAGGCCCGTAGTAGTCCCCGGCTGTGTGTGATGGGCTGCTCCTCTTCGGAGTCTCCTGGTGATTCACTAATCTCGGAGACTACCATCACCGCCGCCTCTTTTGCCACGCATCCTCTCTTTTCTGTCCCTTTGCGTCCAGCTACTGCCGCGGTTTCCCCAAGGACAGGGCGCAGTGGGGCCGGCACCATTTCCACCGACCTTGCGGAGGACTGCCATCAGGAGCTGTGCTGCCTACGTGGCCTCCCGTTGGACTTGCGCCAACTGCTCCGGAGTGACACTGGAGCTGGAGCCTTCGTGTGTACGAGGCTGTTTCTCCCTTCGTGGCTCTGCGGCCGTTCCCTCCTCCGCCTTCCGCTTTCCTTTCGGGGCAGGAGTGGTTTCCTCCGGGAAAGTCTGCTCCGGCTCTTCACTTCGGCCGATCTCTGCTGGCGGCGCTGCTGCTCTGGTCTGGCTGAGCGTTGCTGCTGCCTTTCGTACTACCGTTGCCGTTTGGGCCTGGAGTTGGGCCTTCCGCCGAAGGGAGCCAGCGGATGGCTCCGGGCGGTGGTGCTTGGTACCAGCCTTGTATCTCTTCCCCATCTGCTCTTCTTCTTCTGCTGCTACCTGCCTCGCTACTGCTCTGGCTATTGTCGTTTCCCTTACTGTCTCCGCCGCTGTGCTGTCTGTTCCTACTCCGGCCACCTCCGCGGCTGCCTGTGTTCTTGTTGCTATCTGTGCCTCCGTGGCTGCTGCTGCCGCTACCTTTGCCTCCGTCACTGCTACTGCTGCTGCTACTGCCTCTTTTGTCGCTGCTGCCATTGCCTCCGCTGTCGATACTGGTACCTTTTTCGCTTTTGCCGTTGCCTCTGCTGTCGCTGCCGCTGCCACCTCTGCTTCCGCCGCTGCTACCACTGCTTCTGCTTCCCCCATGATTTCCCTTATAAGCTGCTCCGTAGCTTCCGTATCTGCCGTAGATGCCACTTCCTGCTCCTTGGCTAATCGGGCCTCTGTCGCCGCAGACTCTTCAGCTGCCCGATGTGCTTCAGCTGCCTCTGCTTCCCATACTTTCTGCACGCGTTCTTGCATCTGCTCCAACTGAGGGGTGGATTGGGTGTATTCACGGGCCTCTTCCACCTCCGCGTCCCTCCTGCTTTTGTCTTCTTGGCATATCTCCACCGCCTCTTTGGTCCAGTGGCACACCTCCTCTTGCTTGAGATGCAGTCCCTTTTCTCGCACCACGGTCCACTGTCCTTCCGCGACCGCTGTCACCACCCTGGTGCATATCACATTCTGGAGCGTCAGCGTCCAACACTTCTCCATAGCTTCCATCCAGCGTCCCTCAGGCACCTGAGTGTCAGCAAGCCGCGATCTCTCCTCTTGCGGGTACTGAATACTCTATTTGGCGTAGGCAAGGCTGAGCAAATATACCCACCTCCACTCATCCGCCACGGATTTTCGTCGTGGTGCCTCCGCCGATGCGGGTGCCTGATTGTTCACGTGGTACAAAATGAGGGCTCTGGCCCTCTCCTGGAGCAGATACACAAAACGTCTCTCCGGACTGCTCTTCTGGTCCCTTCGGACCCTGTTCCACCATACTCGAGCGGCCTCCAGTGATACATCCGCCTGCTTGGTGTCCAATAGTTCCGCAACGCCTGTCATGTCACTGGCCATCCCTGGTTTGATGCTCGGGCTGTCCCGCAATGCCAAAACGAGGCGTTCTGTGCCTGCTGTTTCCAGCAGTTGCACCTGCCTTTCCTGCAGTCCGAAGGCTAGCGCCCCCGTTGTCGCTCCCTTTAGCACCACCTGCCACATTTTGCCGAACAGTGAGTCTATGAATTCCGCGCGGATCACTTCCGGAATCTCTGTCAGCAGTTGGAGCATGACGTTGCTCACTACTTCGAGCAGCAAGGCTTCCTTTGGATGCTCCCTGTTGTCCCCCGAGCTTTCTTCGAGGTGCGTCCTTGCCCCTTCCATCACCGTTCTGTGCCCAGCAGGGGGCGTGCGGGTTGTCGAGTTTGGCTACCGCGCGAGGTTGGCGCCGAGTGAGAGAGCGCCGTCGTAGCCGGCGCAATGAGTGCCCGGGCCCCATCTCGCGGGCTTGGTATTGGTGTAGTGGTTGTTCTTGCCATTGCTTACGTTGCTCCTTCCGCGGGCTCCATGCGCCTAAGGATCTGCGCTGGTGGTGTGCCTGTGGCCGGGCTCTGTTGCAATGAGCCTGAAGACCTCGCCGCCGGCGGCGTGGCCTGTGTTGGTGTTCCTTTCGCGGGGCTGGACCGAGGTTGGATTGCCGCTGCCGGTGTTGTGGTTCGTGTTAGGGTCGTCCCTGCGGCGGGGCTGGGCCACGGTGAGGCCGCGGCCGCTGCTGGTGTGGCCGTCACCGGTGTTGGAGGTGTCCTTGTCACAGGGCTAGGCCGGGGCATGCCTGTTGCAGCCTTGTGCGGTACTGGTGTCCTTCCCGGTGGAGTTCTTGTCGTGGGACCCGGCCGCGGTAGGGCCGCTGCCCCCGTTGGTGGTGTTGGTATCCGTGCTGGGCGGTGTCCTGCGCCTGTGTTAAGAGCAGGCCAACGTAGCTGTCCTTGGGAGGATCCCACCCCCCCCCCCCCCGCGACGAAGGCGCGGACTCCGTGCCTTGGTTGGATGCCATGTTGAGTGTCTCGCGGGCAAGAGCCCAGCTGTGCGTGATCCGTCGGGTGTGTCGAGTGCCGGTGAGAGCTGAGTCGAAGGTGGAGAGGAATGGGCGGGGAGATGGTCGATGCAAAGTGAAGAGTGGAGTGAACGATCGAATGCCTGAACTCGAAATGAGACTGAGGATGCCTGCGTTGATCACTATATTCGCTTGGCGCGGCGCGAGCCAGTCCGCCGCGAGCAGGATGTCATACGTGCGGACATCACAAACCTGGACTGTGTACGCCGCATGTACATTCGCCACCTGCATGGGGAGGCTCGCAATCTGTCTGAGCGGCGCGTCGATGTCCCCGGTGGAGATAGAGAAGCGGAGTCGAGTGGGCTGGATGAGGTGCTGCATGTGGAGCGAGCGGACCATCCGGAGCGCAATCGTGGTGTGTGTGGCGCCGATGTCCACGATGGCCACGAACTTGTGTCCGCATATCCACACGTAACACCACGCCACGTGGGTCTCGGAGGGTGCGGGCGGTCCGGGGCTGAGGGCCGCGGGTGACCAGGTGCGTGAGGCACGTGTGGCGGCATCATGCACACTAGAGTGAGTGAGAAGGATGCATCGAGATAGCAAACGGATGCCGGTCATGGTGTCTCGCGTGCATGAGAGGCGGATGCCAAGAGGGGAAAGGGAGGGATTGTGAGTGGTGAAGAGGGCACGGAGACTTTCTGCGGCCTCATGGGAGTGAAGAAGGAAATCTACCAGAGTGAGGGGATGGAGGTTGTCAAGGAGTGGTGTGGCGGGAACATGAGAGTGCGGGCCGCTCGTGGGGCAGGTCTGTGGTGTAGCAGCGGACGGTCGCGGGGTTTGCGGGGGCGCATGTCGTGGGGGAAGATGGGGTACGATCTCCTCCAGCGTCCAACCGCGGATAGTGGGGTTGTACATGCGAGCAAGCTGTAGGCCAGATATGGAGTGAGCTTGTAGGGTCTCCGCGATAGCCAATTCCGTGGTGGGGTCGAGTTCATTCTGTAGTTGCAAGGCAACCTGCTGTTCCTCCTCATCAAATTCTCGTGCCACTCCCTCCCATTGTGCTTGAGTTCCTGGAGGCGGCGACCTGACATCACGGATGTGCTCCGCGGGATCCGTAGGTGCCTGGTCTGGTTCTGGCCAATCATGGCGCAGAAGTCGGCTCAGGGCATCCGCGTTGCGGTTGGCAACTGTAGGCTGGTACTTGATCTTCATGTTGTAGCCCTGCAGAAGGAGTGCCCACTTGGCTAGGATGCCCTCATGGATCTGGGTGGTGAGAAGCCGTTGGAGAGCCTGATGGTCCGTGAAGACCGTGAATGGCTTGCCATTCTTTATGTAATCGCGGAGGTGTTGGAGTGCCCAAAGGACAGCCAGGCACTCGCCCTTCACCGGTGGATACTTCCGCTCTCCTTCGGCGAGAGCACACCTGGCATACGCAATCACCTTCTGGGTGGGTTCGTGCACTGTCTGGGATAGGATTGCGCCTAGCCCATCCCGTGACCAATCAGAGGTGATGGAAAATGGGAGGTTGAAGTCGGGGAACTCGAGCATGGGGGCGGTAACCAGGCGGTGCTTGATTTCCGTCCAGGCGTCCGCGCATCCTGATGTCCAGTCAAACGGTACATCCTGGTGCGTCAACTCTTGGAGTGGCTTGATGATGCGTGCGTGGTCCCGGACAAACTTCCTATAGAAGGAGACAAAGCCCAAGAAGATCTTGACTTGCCCCGCGGAGGTGGGCTGACGCCACTCCTGCACCGCCGCGATCTTCTCTGGATCGGTCTTGATGCCATCCGCACTCATCACGAAGCCGAGGAACTCCATTTCCGCAGCCCCGATAGAGCACTTGGCTGCCTTGAGCTTGAGGTTATCCCTGCGAAGGGCAGCGAAGACAGCACCCAAGGAGAACAGTTCCTTGAAGGTGTGGGCCGCAACCATGATGTCGTCAATGTAGCAACTGACATTGGGGATGCCGCGGAGGGTGGAGTCCATGACCCGCTGAAATGTCGCGCTGGCATTGCACAGTCCAAAGGGCATGCACGTGAACGCGTATAGTCCCTCTGGTGTCACGAATGCGGTCTTGGCAATAGAATCTGGGTGCATGGGGACGGCATGGAAGGCAGCCTTGACGTCGAGCTTTGCGAACCATCCGCGACCCTGTTGTCGCTCCTGTATGTCAACAATCAATGGCATGGGGTACGCATCCTTCTCGGTTACTCCGTTGAGGTCACGGAAGTCTACGCATAATCGTTTGGACCCATCCGGTTTCCCCACGATGACCAAGTTGGCGCGCCAGGGCCTGACGATTGGGACGATCACCCCTTGCACCTTGAGCTCCGCGAGCCCCTCTGTGATGATCTTCTCCTGCGTAGGGAGGATGCGCCGCACTTTCTGTTTTGTGGGCGCGGAGTCCCCCATGGAGATGACGTGAAAGGCTTCCACGGCCCCCAGATCAACCACGGACCCAGCGAAGATGTCTGAAAATGCATCCAGCAGGTCACAAAAATCCTGGTTTTTTGTAGGAGAAAGTCGTGAGTGGAGCATGTGATCCCATCGCGGTGGTGGTGATGGTGCTGTTTCCCGGAGTGGGTAGAACTCCTCTCCCTCCTCGAGTGGATGTCCATCTCCTAGGACTCGTTGTCCCCTATGCCACAGCCCCAGGAGGTTGGTCTGTACTCCGGGCTCGGTTGACTCCTCCGCCAGTTCCTGCCATTCCCTTACTCTGATCTGTTCCGTGTCAGGCAAATTTGTTGTGAGGGGTTGTAACCTACTTGCATGGGCCTGAGAGTCCTCTGCCGTAGCATCCAGGAGGGAGAAGGATTCGCCGCCAGTCACGGTTACCGCTACCCTGTCGTCGATGGTGATGGGGCAAAACGCTTCCTCCCCGAGTGTAGAGCTGAGTTGCATGATTCCAAGGGAGAAGAGAAGGTTGGCCTGCCGCGGCACCAGGTAATCCAAACCCAGGAGCACGTCATACGTTCTGGCTCGCGTTACTTGGATGTTCAATGGTTCATGAAGGGATCCCACCTGCATGGGAAGGCCGTGAACTTCCCCATCTCCATAGTCCATTCCGCCCGCCGAGTTGGTGAAAAGGCAGCGCGTGGGGAGAATGCGGTCTGCCCATCCGACCACCAAAAGGACGCGGAACGCCATAGTGGTGTGAGTGGTCCCTGTGTCAATGATGGCCAGGAACTTCCTTCCACAGATCCAGACCATACAGCAGGCGACCTCGTAGTATTGGTCATCCCGTCGCGGTGGTTCCAAGGGCTGTGGTGCCCATCCCCACTCTCCTTCCGCAAGGCTCAATGCCAATGAAGTCTCGGGCACCGCACGGCGGGTGTTCTGTGTACCAGATGTAGGCGTGGTATAGTTGAGGGAGATGCCCACAGCTTGGAGGCGTTGATTGGCCCTGGCGAACTCCTCCTTCAGTCGCGGTGCAATCTCAGGATGAATGCGGAGGAACTCAAAGAAGTTGACTTCCGCAATGGGGGTGGTAAACAGGCGTTGGACGGGGTCAGAGCTTTTCTCCGTGACTGCTGGAGCTATGGTGGGTGTCTGCGAAGATGGGGCAGGTTGTTTCTCCACTGGGAGTTGTGGTTTCATCTGTCGTCTTTTCTCCGGCACGACGGTGCGATTGACAACTGCCTCCTGGAATCGCTCCTCCGCGGCCTCTGCCTTGCGCCTCAGGTCCTCCTGTACTATGGCTGGCACCTGTAGATCCCATCCGCGCAAGCCTAATTCTTGGGCTTGTGCGATGAGAGTCGTCTCTTCCGTAGTGGGAGGCAATTTTGTGGTCTCGTCCTCTGCCATTGGCAACCCCAGCTTCACGTTGCGGGCTTCGCTTACAGGGTTCACGGATAACTGTGGGTCGGGCAGAATACCTTGGCCGCTCGGGGCAACCTGGGATTGATCCTCAGGTGCCTGCCTCCCAGTTTGTGTCTGCTGCTGATGTTGCTGGTCCTGCCATGGTTGATTGTAATACCGGTGCCACTGTTTCACCATGGGGTCTTGCTGCATGGGGTCGTTGCGCGGAGCACCCTGTTGCTTGTGCGGGCAGTCCCGAGCAATGTGCTCTAGGCTCTAGCAGGTGTAACACGCCTTCGGCTTGGGTTGAGAGGCCTGTGTTGCTGGTGCTAGAGCATGCAAATCGCCACCTTGATGCTGTCGCGTAGACCGTTGCCGCATAGAAATGGCCGTAGCGTCCTGCACGGCATCCTGCACGGACAAGTAGCACTCAGGGATCATCAGACTCCTGATCTCATCGGGGAGTGCGCGGATGAGATTCTAGAGTAGGACCCATAGCGGCAGTCCTTCCCCTTGAGGGCTCTTTGCGACTGATGCCCAAGTGAGGAACTGATCCAAAAACCTGCGGATGTCAGTATCCTTCCGCATGACTTCCTTTTCAATCTTGCGGAGTACTTCTTCCTTGGTCAGCCGCTTGAAACGCTCGATCAGCGCGTTGCCAAAGTCCTCGAAGGAAATGAACGGTGCTCGCGCATTGTACCAGTCCTCCGCAGCGACCTGCAGGTGGAGCTCCGCGGTGGCCACACAAAGATCTGGTGGGATCCGCCCTATGCTTGCATGTATAGTGATCTGCTTCAACCATGTCCACGGGTCCTTCTCAGGGGTTCCCTTGAAGATGTCCAGCCGCGGAATGCTAGCTGGTTGCACATGTACGTACTGCAGCTGGGGCACAGTGTTTCGGTTAGCCATGGATGTCACCGCGGGATGTGGATACGAGGTCACGGCCGCCGAATAACCCACATGGCTAGTTTGTGGCTGCCCCTGGGGTGCTGGTGTGGGGCCGCTCATCGGAGCTGCTTTCGGAAGGGTATAGTAATGAGTCGCAGGGGTAGCCTACGTCGCGTAGGGTGCGGAGTAAAANCCGCATGACTTCCTTTTCAATCTTGCGGAGTACTTCTTCCTTGGTCAGCCGCTTGAAACGCTCGATCAGCGCGTTGCCAAAGTCCTCGAAGGAAATGAACGGTGCTCGCGCATTGTACCAGTCCTCCGCAGCGACCTGCAGGTGGAGCTCCGCGGTGGCCACACAAAGATCTGGTGGGATCCGCCCTATGCTTGCATGTATAGTGATCTGCTTCAACCATGTCCACGGGTCCTTCTCAGGGGTTCCCTTGAAGATGTCCAGCCGCGGAATGCTAGCTGGTTGCACATGTACGTACTGCAGCTGGGGCACAGTGTTTCGGTTAGCCATGGATGTCACCGCGGGATGTGGATACGAGGTCACGGCCGCCGAATAACCCACATGGCTAGTTTGTGGCTGCCCCTGGGGTGCTGGTGTGGGGCCGCTCATCGGAGCTGCTTTCGGAAGGGTATAGTAATGAGTCGCAGGGGTAGCCTACGTCGCGTAGGGTGCGGAGTAAAAGGTAGTCCCAAGGGGCGGTGTCTGTGTGCTTGGTGCGGCGGGAGCCGTATGTCCTGGCAGCCAATAGCCATGTGGTAGAGGGTGTGACACTGCCGAGTGGTAGAGCGGGGTGGTAGTAGGTATTGCAGGGGTCACAGTGGTCCCTGGATTCGGCGGGAGCGCAGGATAAGCGGAATGGGGCACAGTCGTCTGTACCTGGCTGGTAGTTGGTGGTGCATGGACCGCAATTCCAGTTGGTGCGGTACCCATCGGCTGCTGATGATAGACCGGATGTCCAACCGTCACGGGCATCAGTTGCGCCGCCAGGGGGATTGGCGGTTGCTGTGACGGTGTCTGCTGCATAGGGGCCTGTGGCGTTACTCCCGCCGCGGAGGGCATGGGCCATGTGCCCATCATCATCCAACCTGGCGAGGCTGTGGTAGAGGAGGTTGTTACAGGCCCTACGTGCGGCAGAGTCCCATGCAATCCTGGGTTGGAATGAGGCTGGGGCCACGTGAGTGGATGCTGGGTTGCGTGCAGTGGCTGCGGAGCCAGAAGGGGTTGATGCACCATCCCCCTTCTCTGTTCCCCCTGTGGTGTCCCCTGCCATCCCGTGAATTGTGGGTTGTGACTCGCCGTTGCCCTTACGCTTGGTGTCACTGGGGTGTCCACAATAGTCGAGCGCGGTTTCACCTGGAGGGATTCTTCTTCCGTCGCCATGGGTAGTCCAGCGCCAGCTGCCTGACGCACCGCTGCCTGTTCTGCTGTTGGCGGGTAGGGCTGCTGCTCTGTCTCTGGCATGGCAGGCGGCATGCCTAACTGGTCGATGGATACTCCCTGCTGCGGCTGTCTCACCCGTCTTTTTCCCTCTGCTGAAGGTGAGTGTTCCGCTGATACATATCCCAGCTGCGGTTGGTGGCGGTGAGCAGCCTCCATGGTTGGCACCCTGAAGGCACATGGGCCCGGGGGGTTTTCCAACCCTGCTAGGGGCGCGGAAGGCAGGTAGTCCTCCTCTCCTTCCTATGGTGGCTGTCTTCCGCCGCGCCGCTGGTAGACTGGTCCTTGGTAAGCCAGGGACCTCCCGGTCTCCGAGAGTCCGTCTGCTGGCGGTGGCACATTGGAAAACCACCTTTGCTCCATGGAGTCGTTGGCCTGGAGCTGGTGGGTTCCGCGCACATATTGGCTGTGTACGCTTTCCACCTCCACGCGGTCCTGCAGCGCATCCGTGATACGCCGCAAGTGTAGCTATTTCACCCACTCGGTGACTCTGCAGTGCTGTACCAGTGGATCCGCGCCCGGCGACAAACTGACGGGCGTGCGAGAGGGCGTGGGCAAGGTGTCTCTACTGTCCGCCTGTGTGGCCGCACGCCGCGGCAAGAAGTGGCAAACGGAAGTTTGCTGTGAATGCTGCTGGTGCCGCCTCCGCGTGTCCAGATGCACGAAGCTAGCTGCCGACATGTATGACTGAATCTCAAGGCACGTGCAGTTCTGCTGGCGAAGAGCGAAGAGCTATCCACGCTCACCGCACCATGACACTGATACCCCCAATTTTGCCGCGCTACGCTCTCTCTCCGCGCTCTCCGGTTCCGCGCCGGGTCTGTTCCGCATTTTTGCCGTTCCGCGGTTCCGCGGTACACCTGGTCAATGGTCCTCCCTCTTGGTCTTCCGCGGATGCCCTCCACCACTCCGCGCGTGGGTAGTGCCCCGCGGCTCACTCCTTGCCGACACGGGAGTCCGCCACCTTGTGGCCTCTGACTCCTCTGCCCACGGAACCTCGTTCCGCGGCCGTGCGCAAGGCCGCAACGTCGCCGGCAGCACCCTTCACCCTACTTGCGTTCCTTGTGGTGGTGATTTCTCGCGGAGTTCTTGTGGAACCCAAAATCAGAAGTGGAGCTACCAGTAGGACAGACATGCACCCAGCGGAGGAGCTCTCATCCTCCGCGGAATGCCCCCGCGGAGAACACGCTTCCTTTGCTTTAGTCGGAGCGGATTTCAGATAGGAAGCGGTAGTGGAGGTAAGAACTAGATTGACAAATGCGCGGATCAAGAATGCAGGAGGTGGTCTGGATCAGAATGAGTCAGGGCTTCAGTCTTGCAACTAGGAATCAGGCTTGTCTTAAGTCGGGCAATACAAGATCAGATCAAGATCACTTCATCACACTAGTTCCTCTGCCATACTGCTACTTTGTATTCACCAAACCTAGCTTCCCTAAGTCTCCTCCTACCACACTCTTTCCTCTACTTTGGACTCCGCGCGGTGCGTTACGCGCACCGTGGGTCTCGTCCTTGATCACACAAAAGGCTACTACATCTCTTCTGCCCTACTGCCACTTCTTCCTCTACTCCGCGGCTTGGGCGCGCGCGGTCTTGTGTTCTTCCTTGAATCTTCGTCTTTACGTGGTGCGTTCTCCCGGCCCTCCTCCTTGATTACCGCTGCCAACCCTGGGTTTTCATTGGTCGAGCTCCTGCTGCCCTCTTCCTGGCGTCCGGTTCTGTCGGCGGGTGTCTCGCACGTCCGACGCTCCTGCTTCACTCCCACTTCTCCGCGGTTCCACACATGTTCTCTTTCCACCGCGGATTCTCACCCTGCCTATCCTGTTCTTTCTCTTTCTCCGCGATAACTGCTTCCAATAGTCATCGAGAGGACGCCGTTGATTGTTTGCTTCCTGGCGGCAACTTTTCTCGCTCCTCCTCCTCCACCGCCAATGGATTCCACGCCACCCCATGCTCTACCGCAACCTTGTTGCGGGAGCCAGCACCCCTTGCGCGTTCTCCGTTGCTCTGCGGCCTCCCCTTTATCCCCCTCCGCGGACCTGTGGTCACGGCCGCCTCTTTCCGCGGACGTGTGGGTCGCGGCGACTTTCTTCCGCGGATCCATCTTCTTCCCATCGGAGATGCGGTGGATCTCCGCCTGACACGCAGGCGCATAGGCGTAGGCGCATAGGCGCAGGCGCAAAGGCGCGGGCGCAAAGGCGTAGGCGCAAAAGCATAGGTGCAAAGGCGCAGGCGCAAAGGCGCGGGTGCAAAGGTATCGGCGCAAAGGAACGGGCATCAAGGCGTGGGCGCAAAGGCTCGGGCGTGATGGTATGGGCGCAGAAGTGCAAGAGCAAAGGCATGGACGCAAAGGCGCGGGCGCAAAGACGCGGGCGTGAAGGTGCGGGCACAAAGGCATGGATGTAAAGGCGTAAGACTGAAAGCGCAGGCACAAAAGCGTAGGGGCAAAGGCGTGGGCGCAAAGGCGCAAGCACAAAGGCGCAGGCGGAAAGGCGCAGATGCAAAAGTGAAGGTGCAAAGGCGCAGGCGCTGCTCCTTGCGTCTGTGTCTCACACATTGCTTTCACTCCCGTGCTGGACTTTACACATTTTCCTTACATGGCATCAGAGCTCAAAGATCATTTGACCTTCTGATACTCCATTGTCCCTCCATGGCTTCTCCCAGCATCGGAATTTTCCTTTCCCACCCTCCCGCCCTTCGGATGGCTCATTATCCTTCAAGCTTTGTTTTGACTCCCCCTTCTCTTGCTTGCGGGTGGCTGTTCTGTGTGTTCTCGCCATCCGCGGCCCTTCCTTGCCTCTGATACCCTGTCACCTTCTCACCATGGCTCTCTTATCTGAAGCAGAGTTCCAATGGCTATACAACTTCTATGTGGGTCGCGTCTCTGGCCCACCGCCATCACCACCCTCTCCTCCACTTACTGACATGCTTGCCATAATTGTTGCCAGCTCCATCTCCATGGAATCTTCATCGCCACTGCCCATCACATCTCACCCAATTTCTCTCTGCCCTGAACCTGATCCCTCCACACCTAGAGCATCTCCAGCCTTTCTTGTGGACCTCCATGCTGACGTGGCCACGTCCAACTTCCTGGTATCTTCCTCGATTGATGAGTCATGGCTCTCATCCCCTCATCCAGTGAACAACTCACCTGGGTTTCCATGAACATCAACCGCTCCTGTGTCACTCTCACAGCCGCAGGGGAGAGAGAGGTGCTGCACCACCACCAAGACCGATCCTTTTCATATCATTCCTCATCCGACCTTTGCACCAGTAGGAGAGTCTCAAAGCTCCCTGGATCAGCCACAACAACGCACCAAGTGGCCACAACCACTCCAATTATAGGAGATCCCTCGTGGGTTCACTCTCTCTCCTCCACCATCTGGACCACACACCTTGCTGTCCCCATCATCATCAGGACAACCGACCTCTCTGGACCTCCAAGAGCATTCTTTCTTCCCTTAGCTCTCCCTCCACTACTCCTAATGCACTTCTAGCCTCTCCCAGCAGCACAACAATACCTGAATTGGAGCTATTCCTCCTTGCTGCCTCTCTCCTCTCTTCTCCTGCCTTCAACTCCTTCTTATATCTATCTTTCCTCAAGACCTGGTCATGTCCCCTGTTCTACCCACATACATCTCTTCCAGGTCACACGAAGACCGACAATCAAGACCCCGGTCCTCGCGAAGCAGCTATGCGCCTTTGTGGTTACCAGCAGTAGCAGCAAAACAACAGCCTTTGCGTCAGCACAGCTTGCACCGCCAAGCTTTGCTGGGCTTGCTCACCCATAGGCCTAGACTAGAAATAGCTAGTACTTAGGAACCACGTTGTAATTTCTGTTTTCATGCTTCAGTTTAATCAGCCATCTGTTGCTTTCATTGCATCCGCTTCCGCTTGCCTCTGTTCCGCTCCTCCTTGTGTCTGTGTCTCACACGTCGCTTTCCCTCCCTGCTCGACTTACCAAAGTTTCATAACAGCTCCACCGTTCCCTGGCCTGTTCCACCTTTCTCTGGCCTGCTGCACCTTTCTCTGGCTTGCTCCACCTTTCTCTGGCTTGCTCCACCTCTCTCTAGCTTGCTCCACCTTTCTCTGGCTTGCTTCACCTTTATTTAGCTTGCTCCACCGTTCTCTAACCTGCTCCACCGTTCTCTGGCTTGATCCACCTTTCTCTGGCTTGCTCCGCTGTTCTCTGGCCTGGTCCAGCTTTCTCTGGCTTGCTTCATCTATCTTTGGCTTGCTCCATCTTTCTCTGGCTTGCTCCACCTTTCTTTGGCTTGCTCCACCATTTTCTGAATTTCTCCACCTTTCTTTGGCTTGCTCCACCGTTTTCTGGTCTGCTCCACCTTTCTGTGGCCTGCTCCACCTTTCTCTGGCATGCTCAACCTTTCTCTGGCCTCCTCCACCTTTCTCTGGCTTGCTCCACCTTTCCCTGGCTCGCTCAACCTTCCTCTAGCTTGCTCCTCTGTTCTCTGGCCTGCTCCACCTTTCTCTGGATTTCTCCATATTTCCCTGACTTGCTCCACCTTTCTCTTGCTTGCTCCACCTTTCTCTGGCTTGCTTCACCGTTCTGTGGCTTGCTGCACCTTTCTCTGGCTTGCTCCACCTTTCTTTGGATTGCTCAATCGTTCTCTATAATGCTTCACCTTTCTCTGGCTTGCTCCACCATTCTCTGGATTACTCCATTTCTATTTGGCTTGATTCACCTTTCAGTGGCTCGCTGCAACTATCTCTGGCTTGTCCACCTCTATCTTGCCTCCTCTACCTTTCCATGGCTTGCTCAACCTTTCTCTGGCTTGCTCCAACTCCCCTGGCCAGCTCCAACATTCTCTGGCTTGCTCCTTTTCTCTCTGGATTGCTCCACCGTTCTCTGGCTTGCTCCACCTTTCTCTGGCTTACTCAACCTTTCCTTGACTTGCTCCACATTTCACTACCTTGCTCCACCTTTTGCTGGGTTGCTCTACCTTTCTCTAGCTTGCTCCACCATTCTCTGGCTTGCTCCATCTTCCACTGGCTTGCTCCACCTTTCCCTGGCTTGCTCCATCCTTCTATGGGTTGCTCCACCCCTCTCTAGCTTGCTCAACCTTTCTCTGGATTGCTCCACCTTTCTCTAGCTTCCTCCACCTTGCTCTGGATTGCTCCATCGTTCTTTGGCTTGCTCCACCTTTCTCTGGCTTGCTCCAGCATTGTCTGGCTTGCAAAACCTTTCTCTGTCTTACTCCACCTTTCCCTGGCTTTCTCCACCTTTCTCTGGCCAACTCCATCTTTTTCTGGCTTGATATACCTTTGCCTGGGTTGATCCACCTTTCTCTGGCTTGCTTTCCCTTTCTCTTGCTTACTCCACCTTTGCTTGGCTTGTTCCACCTTTTGCTGGCTTGCACCACCTTTCTCTGGCTTAGTCCACCTTTATCTGGCTTGCTTCACCTTTTTCTGGCTTGCTCCACCTTCACTTGGCTTGCTCCACCTTTCTCTGGCTTGCTCCACCTTTTCATGGCTTGCTCTGCCGTTCTCTGGCTTGCTCCACCTTTCCCTGGCTTCCTCCCCCATGCTGGGGCTTCCTCCAGTGTTCCTTGACTTGCTCCACCTTTCTCTCTGTCTTGCTCCACCACTCCCTGGCTTTCTCCTCCTTTCTCTGACCTGCTCCACTTTTCTCTGGCTCTCCCCATCTTTCTCTGGCTTGCTCCACCGTTCTCTGGCTTTCTTCACCTTTCTCAGACTTGATCCTCCTTTCACTAGCTTGCTCCACCTTTCTCTGGCTTGCTCCACCTTTCTCTGGCTTGCTCCACCTTTCCTGGCTTGCTCTACCCTTATCCGGCTTGCTCTGTGCTTTGCTGGCTTGCTCCACCATTCTGTGGCTTGCTCAACTGTTATGTGGCTTGCTCCACCGCTCTCTAGCTTGCTCATCCGTTATGTGGCTTGATCCTCCTTTCTCTGGCTTGCCCCACCTGTCTCTTGTTTGCTTCATCGTTCTCTTGCTTGTTCAATGTGCTCGGGCTTGCTCCACCTTTCCCTGGCTTGCTCCATCCTCCTTTGGCTTGCTCCATTGTTCCCTGGCTTGCTCCACATTTCCCTGGATTGCTCTACCTTTCCCTGGCTTACTCCACCCTTCTATGGCTTGCTCCACCGTTCCCTGGCTTGCTCCATCGCTCTCTGGCGTGCTCCACCTTTCTCTGGATTGCTCCACCTTTCCCTGGCTTGCTCCACCTTTGTATGGCTTGGTCCACCTTTCTCTGGCTTGCTTCACCTTTCTCCGGTTTGCTCCACCATTCGCTGGTTTGCTCCACCTTTTTCTGGCTTGCTCCACCGTTCTGCGGCATGTTCCACCTTTCCCTGGTTTGCTCCACCTTTCTTTCGCTTGCTCCACTGTCTCTGGCTTGCTCCACATTTCTCTGGCTTGCTCCACCTTTCTCTGGCTTCATCCACCATTATCTGTTTTGCTCCACCATTATATGGATTCCTCAATCTTTCTCTGACTAGCTCACCTTTCTCTGGCTAACTGCTACTCTCTCTGGCTTGCTCCACCTTTCTCTGGCGTGCTCTATGCTTCTTTGGCTTGCTCCACCGTTCTTCAGCTTGCTCCACCATTCTCTGGCTTGCTTCACTGTTCCCTAGCTTACTTTACCTTTCTCTGCCCTGCTCCACCTGCCTCTTGCTTGCCCCACTGTTATCTGGCTTGCTCCACCTTTCTCATGCTTGCACCGCCTTTCCGTGGCTTGCTCCACATTTCTCTGGCTTGCTGCACCTTTTCCTGGCTTGCTCCACCTTTCTCTGGCTTGCTCCACCTTCCTCTACCTTACTCCACCTTTTTGTGGCTTGCTCCAGTATTCTTCGGCTTGCTCCACCGTTCTCTGGCTTGCTCCATCCTTTCTCTGGCTTGCTCTACCTTTCTCTCTCTTGCTCCACCTTTCACTTGCTTGCTCCACTTTCATCTGGCTTGCTCCACTGTTCTCTGGCTTGCTCCACCTTTCTCTGGCTTGCTCCATCCTTTCTCTGGCTTGCTCTACCTTTCTCTCTCTTGCTCCACCTTTCACTTGCTTGCTCCACTTTCATCTGGCTTGCTCCACTGTTCTCTGGCTTGCTCCAACTTTATGGCTTGCTCCGCTGTTCTCTGGCTTCCTCTACCTTTCTCTGGCTTGCTCCAGCTTTCCCTTGCTTGTTCCACCATTCTATGGCTTACTCAACTCTTCTGTGGCTTGCTCCACCATTCTCTGGCTTGATCCACCTTTCTCTGGCTTGCTCCAGCTTTCCCTTGCTTGTTCCACCATTCTATGGCTTACTCAACTCTTCTGTGGCTTGCTCCACCATTCTCTGGCTTGATCCACCTTTCTCTGGAATGATTCACCTTCCTCTGGATTTCTCTACCTTTTCCTAGCTTGCTCCACCGTTCTCTAGCTTGCTCCTCCTTTCTATGGATCTCTCGTCCTTTCTCTGACTTGCTCCACATTTCCATTGTTTTATCCACCTTTATCTGGCTTGCTCTACCTTTTTATGGCTTGCTCCACCATGCTCCGACCTGCTCCACTTTACTCTGGCTTGCTCCACGTTTCCCTTACTTGCTCCACCTTTCTCTCGCTTGCTCCACCTTTCTCTAGCCTGCTCCACCTTTCTCTCACTTGCTCCACATTTCTCTGGCCTGCTCCACCTTTCCCGGGCTTGCTCCACCTTTCTCTGGCTTGCTCCACCTTTCCATGGCTAACTCCAACTTTTATTGGCTTGCTCCACCATTCGCTGGCTTGCTCCAGCGTTCTCTGGCTTGCTCCACCTTTTCCTGATTTGCTCCACCTTTCTATGGCTTGCTCCACCTTTCTTTGGCTTGCCCCACCTTAATCTAGCTTGCTCCATCGTTCTCTGGCTTGCTCCACCTTTCTCTGGCTTGCTCCATCCTTCTCTGGCTTGCTTCACCTTTCTCCGGCTTGCGCCACCCGTCCATGGATTGTTCCACCTTTCTCTGGCCTGCTCCATCTTTCTCTAGCTTGCTTCACCTTTCCCTGGCTTGCTCCATCCTTCTCTGGCTTGCTTCACCTTTCTCCGGCTTGCGCCACCCGTCCATGGATTGTTCCACCTTTCTCTGGCCTGCTCCATCTTTCTCTAGCTTGCTTCACCTTTCCCTGGCTTGATCTACCTTTCTATGGCTTGCTCCACCTTTCTCTGGCTTGCTCCATCTTTCCCTGGCTTGCTCTATCTTTATCTGTCTTACTCCACCTTTTCCTAGTGTGCTCCACCTTTCTCTGGCTTGCTCCACCTTTCTCTGGCTTGCTCCATCTTTCCCTGGCTTGCTCTATCTTTATCTGTCTTACTCCACCTTTTCCTAGTGTGCTCCACCTTTCTCTGGCTTGCTCTAGCTTTCTCCAGTTTGCTCCACCTTTCACTGGCTTGCTCCACCTTTCTTTGGCTTGCTCCAACTTTCTCTGGCTTACTCCACCATCCTCTATCTTGCTCCACCTTTCTCTGGAATTCTCCACCATTCTCTGGCTTTGTCCGCCTTTCTCTGGCTTGCTCCACCTTTATCTTCCTTTCTCCACCTTTCCCTGGCTTTCTCCACCGTTCCCTGTCTTGCTCTACTTCTCTCGGGCCTGCTCCACTGTTCTCTGATGTCCTCTTCTCTTGCTTGCTCTGCATTTCCCTGGCTTGCTCCACCCTTCTCTGGATTGCTCCACCTTTCTCTGGCCTGCTGCACCTTTCCCTGGCTTGGTCCATCTTTATTTGGCTTGCTCCACCGTCCACTGGCTTGCTCCAACATTTTCTGACTTGCTCCACCTTTCTTTGGCTTTCTCTGCCGTTCCCTGGCTTGCTCCATCTTTCTATGTATTGCTTCACCTTTCTCTGGCTTGCTCCACCTCTCTATGGATTGCTCCCCCTTTCTGTGGCTTGCTCCACCGTTCTCTGACTTGCCCCACCTTCTCTGGCTTTCTCAGCGTTCTCTAACTTGCTCCAGCTTCATCTAGCTACTCCAACTTTGTCTGGCTTGCTCCACCTTTCTCAGGCTTGCTCCACCTTTCTCTGGCTTGCTCCACATTTCTCTGGATTGCTCTACGCTTTTTTGGTTTGCTCCACCACTCTATGGCTTGCTCATCCGTTATCAGGCTTGCTCCACCGTTCTCTGGCTTGCTCCACCGGTCTTTGGCTTGCTCCACCTTTCTGTGGCTTCGTTCACCTGTCTCTCGCTTGCTCCATCGTTCTCTGGATTGCTTCAACTTTATCAGGATTGCTCCACCTTTTCCTGGCTTGCTCCATCCTTCTATGACTTGCTCCACTTTTCCTTGTCTTGCTTCACCTTTCCTTGGCTTGCTCCAACTTTCCCTGGTTTGCTCCACCTTTCTATGGCTTGCTCCACTGTTCCCTGGCTTGCTCCATTGTTCTCTGGCGTGGTCAGCCTTTCTCTAGATTGCCCCACCTTTCCCTGGCTTGCTCCACCTTTCTCAGGCTAGCTTAACCTTTCCCTGGCTTGCTCCACATTTATATGGCCCGGTCAACCGTTCTCTTGCTTGCTTCCCCTTTCCCTGGTTTGCTCCACGGTTTGCTGGCTTGCTCCACCTTTTTCTGACTATCTCCACCCTTCTGTGACTTGATCCAGTTTTATTTGGCTTGCTCCACCATTCTCTAGCTTCCTCTATTGCTCTTTGGCTTGCTTAACCTTTCCCTGGTTTATCCAGCTTTCTCTTGCTTGCTCCACCATTATCTGGCTTGCTCCACCTTTCTCTGGCTTGCTCCACCTTTCCTTGGCTTACTCCACCTTTCACTGGTTTGCTCCACCGTTCTGTGGCTTGCTTCATATTTTTCAGACTTGCTCAACCTTTCTTTGGCTTGCTCCACCTTTCTATGGCTTGCTCCAACTTTATCTGGCTTGCTCTATGCTTCTTTGGCCTGCTCCAATGTTCTTTGGCTTTCTCTACCATTCTCTTGATTTCTCCAAAGTTCTCTTGACTGCTCTGTCAGAATAATGTAAGCATGAGAACAGCGGCAGCAGAAGCAGGCAGAAGCATGGAAACATGCAGGCGTATGTCACCGAAGTGACGGAAGCGAGAGTGCTCCCTAGGAGTTAGTCGTAGCGCTTGAGAGAGGCAGAGGTGCCAATCGGAAAAGGTACACAGGAGCTGTTGAGAGAGAGTGAGAGTGAGCTGAGTGATGGTCGGCAAGTCATGAGCGAAGGGGCGAGAGTGACAGACTGAAGAGCTGTGAGCTGGGAGAGGCTAGTGAAGGCAAGGTATGCAAGGTGCAAGCAGAGCAAAGACACGGCAGCAAAGTCATGGAGCCAAAGGGGAACAGGATGGGAAGAACTGTTCTGGTAAACTCATGGAAGGAATAAACATCCTCAGTATATAAAACACAACAGAACAAAGGTAGTTTTTAACGGCTTCTTTTCGCTAGCCGTACGCATAGCGATAGGATTGCCGTATTAGGGGTGTCTCGACTCTGGTACAACGGTCATGTCCAACAGACTGTTTTGCTGAAGTGGGTTTGAAAGATTTGAACACACACAGAGACCTTGGATTATCTGAGGGGTGCTAGAGAGGACCTTGTCGGAGTCATTTCTTTTCCTCACATGCCCCACCTTTCTCTGCATTGGTCCACCTGTCTCTCACTTGCTCAACTGTTCTCTAGCTTGTTCCACCTTTCTCAAGCTTGCTCCACCTTTCCGTGGCTTGCTCCACCTTTCTCTGGCCTACTCCACATTTCCCTGGCTTGCTCGACCTTTAGCTGGCTTGCTCCACCTTTTTCTGCATCACTGCACGTGTATCTGGCTTGCTCCACCGTTCTCTGGGTTGATCCACCGTTCTCTTGCTTGCTCTACCTTTCTCTGGCTCTCTCCACCTTTCTCTGGCTTGCTCCACCTTTCCTTGGCTTGCTCCACCTTTCTCTGGCTTAATCCACTGTCCTCTGGCTTGCTCCACCGTTTTTGGCCTGCTCTGCCGTTCTCTGTCTTGCTCTATCTTTCTCTGGCTTCCTCCACCTTTCCCTGGCTTGCTACACCTTTCTATGGCTTGCTCCACCATTCTTTGGCTTGATCCACCTTTCCCTGGCTTGCTTAACCTTGCTCTCCCTTTTTCCA
The DNA here is from genome assembly GCA_023375785.1 of Penium margaritaceum. Lineage (NCBI taxonomy): Eukaryota > Viridiplantae > Streptophyta > Zygnematophyceae > Desmidiales > Peniaceae > Penium > Penium margaritaceum. Next base: position 135,455 of record SZWC01000785.1, on the reverse strand, counting down.
CCTTTCGCTAGTTTGCTCCACATTTCTCTGGCTTTCTCAATCATTCTCTGGCTTGCTTTACTATTCTCAGGCCTACTCCTTTCTCTGGCTTTCTAATCCTTTCTCTCGCTTGCTCCAGCTTTCTCTGGCTTGCTCCACGTTTATCTGGCTTGCTCTACCTTCCTGTGGCTTGATATACTGTTATCTGGCTTGCTCCATGTTTCTCCGGCTTGCTCCACCTTTCCCTGTTCTTATCCACTTTACTATGGATTGCTCCACCTTTCCTTGGCTTGCTCCACCTTTCTCTATCCTGATTCACCTTTCCCTACCTTGCTCCACCTTTCTCTGGCTTGCTCAACCTTAACCTGGCTAACTCCAACATTTTTGGCTTGCTCCACCTTTTGCTGGCTTGCTCCATCGTTCTTTGGCTTGCTCCACCTTTCACTGGCTTGGTTCACCTTTCCTTGGCTTTCTCCACCTTTCTCTTGCTTCCTCCACGTTTTTCTGGCTTGCTCTACCATTCTCTGGATTGCTATGTCTTTTTCTGGCTTGCTCCACACTTCCCTCACTCGCTCTACCTTTCTTAGCCTTGCTGCACCTTTCATTGGCTTGCTCCACCAATTTCTGGCTTGCTCTACCTTTCTCAGGCTTGCTCCACCTTTCTCTGGCTTGCTCTAGTGTTCTCTGTTTTGCTGCACAGTTCTCAGGCTTGCGCCACCTTTCCCTGGATTGCTTCACCTTTCTCTGGCCTGCTCCACCTTTCTCTAGCTTGCTCCACATTTCCCTGGCTTGATCCACCTTTCCATGGCTTGCTCTACCTTCCTTTGGCTTGCTCCACCCTTCCCTGGCTTGCTCTGTCTTTCTCTGACTTACTGCACCTCTCCCTAGCTTGCTCCTCATTTATATGGCTTGCTCCACCTTTTCCCGGTTTGCTCCATCTTTCTCTCGCTTGAACCACCATTCTTTGCCTTGCTCCAACTTTCTCTGGCTTACTCCACCATTCTCTGGCTTGCTCCACCTTTCTCTGGCTCTATTCATCTATCTCTGGCTTGGTCCACTTTTCTCTTGCTTGCTCCACATTTGTCTGGCTTCCTCCACCTTTCTCTGGCTTGCTCCACCGTTCTCTGGATTGCTCGACTGTTCTTTGGCTTGCTACACCGTGTGTGGCTTGCTCTACCGTTCTCTAGCTTGCTCTACCTTTCTCTGACTTGCTCCACCTTTCCATGGCTTGCTCTACCTTTCTATGGCTTGCTCCTCTGTTCTCTGACTTCCTCGACCATTCTCTGGCTTGCTCCCCCTTTCCCTGGCTTGCTTCACCATTTGCTGGTTTTTTCGACCTTTTCCTAGCTTGCTCCACCTTTCTCTGGATTGTTCCACCATTCTCTGCCTTGCTCTACCGTTCTCTGGCTTGCTCCTCCCTTCTCAGGATCTCTCCTCCTTTCACTGGCTTTCTCCACCTTTCTCTTGCTTGCTCCGCCTTTATCTGGCTTGCTCTGCCTTTCTGCGGCTTGCTCCACCTTTCTCTGGCCTTCTCCACCTTTCCCTGGCGTGCTCCACCTTTCTCTGGCTTGCTCCACCTTTCCGTGGCTTAATCCAGTTTTTTTGAATTGCTTCACCATTCTCTTCCTTGCTCCACCGTTCTCTGGCTTGCTCCACCTTTCTCTGACTTGCTTCACCTTGCTCTGGTTTTCTCCACCTTTCCCTCGCTTTCTCTGACTTGCTCCAACATTCTCTGGCTTGCTTTACCATTCTCTGGCCTGCTCCTCCTTTCTGTAGCTTTCTCCTCCTTTCTCTGGCATGCTCGACCTTTCTCTTGCTTGCTCCACCTTTCTCCGGCCTGCTTCACCCTTCCCTGGCTTGCTCCTCATTTCCGTGGCTTGCTCCACGTTTCCATGGCTAACTCCAGCATGTTTTGGCTTGCACCACCTTTCGCTGGCTTGCTCCATCGTTCTCTGGCTTGCTCCACCTTTTTCTTGCTTGGTTTACCTTTCCCTAGCTTGCTCCACTTTTCTTTGGCTTTCTCCACCTTTCTCTGCCTTGCTCCACCGTTCTCTGGACTGCTCCACCTTTGTCTGGCTTGCTCCACATTTCCGTCGCTTGCTCCACCTTTCTTTGGCTTGCTCCACCTTTCTATGGCTTGCACCACTGTTCTCTGGCTTGCTCTACCTTTCTCTGGCCTGCTCCATTTTTCTCTGGCTTGCTCCACCTTTCTCTGGCTTGCTCCACCTTTCCCTGGCTTGCTCCACCTTTGCATGGCTTGGTCCACCTTTCTCTGGCTCGCTCCACCTTTCCCTGGTTTGCCCCACCTTTTGCTGGCTTGCTCTACCCTTTTCTGGCTTGCTCCACCATTCTCTAGCTTGCTCCATGGCTCCTTGGCTTGCTCGACCTTTCCCTGGTTTGTTCCACCTTTCTCTCGCTTGCTCCACTGCCTCTGGCTAGCTCCACATTTCTCTGGCTTGCTCCGCCTTTCTTTGGCTTACTACACCTTTCTCTGCTTTGCTCCACCGTTATCTGGATTTCTCCATCTTTCTCTGACTTGCTCACCCTTTCTATGGCTTGCTCTGACCTTCTCTGGCTTGCTCCATCTTTCTCTGGCGTGCTCTATGCTTCTTTGGCTTGCTGCACCGTTCTTCAGCTTGCCTCACCGTTCTTTGGCTTGCTTCACTGTTCTCTAGCTTACTCTACCTTTCTCTACCTTCCTCCACTTGGCTCTCGCTTGCTCCACTGCTCTCTGGCTTGCTCCACCTTTCTCATCCTTGCTCCGACTTTCCGTGGCTTGCTCCACCTTACTCTGGCTTGCTCTACCTTTCCCTGGCTTGCTCCACCTTTCACTGGCTTGCTCCACCTTCCTCTACCTTACTCCACGTTTCTCTGGCTTGCTCTACTGTTCTTTGGCTTGCTGCACCGTTCTCCAGCTTGCTCCATCTTTCCCTGGCTTCCTCCGCCTTTCTCTGCCTTGCTCCACCTTCCACTAGCTTGCTCCACCTTTATCTGGCTTCCACCACTATTCTCTGGCTTGCTCTACCGTTTTTGGCTTGCTCTGCTGTTCTTTGGCTTGCTCTACCTTTCTCTGGCTTGCTCCACCTTTCCATGGCTTGTTCCACCTTTCTATGGCTTACTCAACTCTTATGGGGCTTGCTCCACCATTCTCTGGCTTGCTCCGCCTTTCTCTGGCGAGATTCACCTTTCTATGGCTTTCTCCACCTTTTCCTAGCTTGCTCCATCGTTCTCTAGCTTGCTCCTCCTTTCTCTTGCTTTCTCCTCCTTTCTCTGACTTGCTCCACCTTTCTATTGTTTGCTCCACCTTTATCTGGATTCCTCTACTTTCTTGTGGCCTGCTCCACCGTTCTTTGATTTGCTCCACTTTACTCTGGCTTTCTCCACCTTTCCCTGGCTTGCTCCACCTTTCTCCCGGTTGCTCCACCTTTCTTTGGCCTGCTCCACCTTTCTCTTGCTTGCTCCACATTTCTCTCGCCTGCGCCACCTTTCCCGGGCTTGCTCCACCTTTTTATGGTTTGCTCCACCTTTCCATGGCTAACTCCAACTTTTTTTGGCTTGCTCCACCATTCTATGGCCTACTCCACCGTTCTCTTGCTTGCTCCACCTTTTCCTCATTTGCTCCACCTTTCCCTGGCTTGCTCCACCTTTCTTTGTCTTGCTCCACCTTTCTCTAGCTTGCGCCACCATTCTCTGGCTTGCTTCACTTTTCTCTGGCTTGCTCCACCCTTCTCTGGCTTGCTTCACCTTTCTCTGGCTTGCCCCACCTGTCCATGGATTGTTCCACCTTTCTCTTGCCTACTCCATCTTTTTCTAGCTTGCTCCACCTTTCCCTGGCTTGATCTACCTTTCTATGGCTTGCTCCACCTTTCTCTGGCTTGCTCCATCTTTCCCTGGCTTGCTCTATCTATATCTGGCTTACTCCACCTTTTCCTAGCTTGCTCCTCCTTTCTCTGACTTGCTCTACCTTTCTTTCGTATGCTTCACCTTTCACTGGCTTGCTCCACCTTTCTCTGGCTTGCTCCAGCTCTCTCTGGCTTACTCCACCGTTCTCTCGCTTGCTTCACCTTTCTCTGGAATTGTCCACCTTTCTCTAGCTTGGTGCGCCTTTCTCTGGGTTGCTCCACCTTTATATGGCTTTCTCCACCTTTCTCTGGCTTACTCCACCGTTCTCTGTCTTGCTCTACTTTTCTCTGGCTTGCTCCACCGTTCTCTGACCTCCTCCACTGTTCTCTGGCTTGCTCCACCTTTCCCTGGCTTGCTCCACCCTTCTGTGGCTTGCTCCACCTTTCTCTGGCCTGCTCCACCTTTCCCTGGCTTGGTCCATCTTTCTTTGGCTCGCTCCACCTTTCCTTGGCCTGCTCCAACATGTTCTGGCTTGCTCTACCTTTCTTTGGCTTCCTCCGCCGTTCCCTGGCTTGCTCCATCTTTCTCTGGCTTGCTTGACCTTTCTCTGGGTTGCTCCACCTCTCTCTCGATTGCTCCCACTTTCTCTGGCTTGCTCCACCTTTCTCTGGCTTGCTCCACCTTTCCCTGGCTTCTTCCCCCTTTGTGTGGCTTGCTCCACCGTTCTCTGACTTGCTCCACCTTTCTCTGGCTTTCTCAGCATTCTCTGACTTGCTCCACCTTCCTCTAGCTGCTCCACCTTTGTCTGGCTTGCTCAACCTTTCTTGGGCTTGCTCCACCTTTCTCTGGCTTGCTCCACATTTCCTGGCTTGCTTTACGCTTTGTTGGCTTGCTCCTCCACTCTCTGGCTTGCTCATCTGTTCGGAGGCTTGCTCCACCATTCTCTGGCTTGCTCCACCGTTCTTTGGTGTGCTCCACCTTTCTCTGGCTTGCTTCACTAGTCTCTCACTTGCTCCATCCTTCTCTGGCTTGCTCAAACGTTCTAGGCTTGCTCCACCTTTCCCTGGCTTGCTCCATTTTTCTCTGGCTTGCTCCACCTTTCCCTGTCATGCTTCACCTTTCCTTGGCTTGCTCCACCTTTCCCTGATTTGCTCCATCTTTCTCTGACTTGCTCAACCTTTCCCTGGCTTGTTTCACCTTTCTATGGCCTTGTCAAGCGTTCTCTGGCTTGCTCCTCTTTTCCCTGGTTTGCTCAAATTTTTGCTGGCTTGCTCCACCCTTTTCTGGCTAGTTCCACCCTTCTGTGTCTTGCTCCACCTTTCTCTGGCTTGCTCCACCGTTCTCTAGCTTGCTCCATCACTCTTTGGCTTGCTTTACCTTTCCCTGGTTTCCTCCACCTTTCTTTCACTTGCTTCACCATTCTCTGGCTTGCTCCACCTTTCTCCGGCTTGCTCCACCATTCTCTGCCTTACTCCTCCTTTCTCTGGCTTGTTCCATTGTTCTGTCGCTTGCTCCATCTTTTTCGGACTTACTCAACCTCTCTCTGGCTTGCTGCACCATTCTCTGGCTTGCTCCAACTTTATCTGGCTTGCTCTATGCTTCTTTGGCCTGCTCCACTGTTCTTTGGCTTGCTCTACCATTCTTTGGATTTCTCAAATGTTCTCTGGCTTGCTCTGGCAGAATAATGCAAGCATGAGAACAGCGGTAGCTGAAACAGGCAGAAGCATCGGAACATGCAGGAGTACGTCAGCAAAGTGACGGAAGTGAGACTGGTCCCCAGGAGCTCGTCGCAGAGCTTGAGAGAGGCAGACGAACCCATCGGACAAGGTAGACAGGAGCTGTTGAGAGAGAGTGAGAGTGAGGTGAGTGATGGTTGCAAGTCCTGAGCGAAGGGGCGAGAGTGACAGAGTGAAGAGCTATGAGCTGGGAGAGGCTAGTGAAGGCAAGGTATGCGAGGTGCACGCAGAGCGAAGACACGTCGGCGAAGCCGTGGAACCAAAGGGGAACAGGATGGGAAGAACTGTTCTGGTAAACTCATGGAGGGAATAAACGTCCACGGTATATACAACACAACAGGACAAGGATAGTTGTTAACGGCTTCTTTCCGCTAGCCGTACGCGTAGCGATATGATTGCCTTATTAGGGACAGCTCCACTCTGGTTTAACGGTTGTGTCCAACCGACCATTTTACTGAAGTGGGTTCGAAAGATTTGAACCCACACAAAGACTTTGGATTATCCGAGGGGTGCTGGAGAGGACCTTGTCTGAGTCATTTGTTTTCCTCACATGCTCCACCTGTCTCTCGCTCGCTCTATTGTTCTCTGGCTTGTTCCACCTTTCTCAAGCTTGCTCCATATTTCCGTGGCTTGCACCACCTCTCTCTGGCTTACTCCACATTTCCCTGCCATCCTCCACCTCTTGCTGGCTTGCTCCACCTTTCTCTGCCTTACTCCACCTTTCTCTGGCTAGTTCCTCCGTTCTCTGGTTTGATCCACCGTTCTCTGGCTTGCTCCACCTCTCTCTGGCTTACTCCACATTTCCCTGCCATCCTCCACCTCTTGCTGGCTTGCTCCACCTTTCTCTGCCTTACTCCACCTTTCTCTGGCTAGTTCCTCCGTTCTCTGGTTTGATCCACCGTTCTCTGGCTTGCTCCACCTTTTTCGGCTTGCTCCACCTTTCTCTGGCTTGCTCCACCTTTCCCTGGCTTGCTCCACCTTTCTCTGGCTTGCTCCACTGTTCTCTGGCTTGCTCCACTGCTTCTGGCTTGCTCTGCCGTTCTCTGGATTGCTCTACAATTCTTTGGCTTGCTCCACCTTTCCCTGGCTTCCTACACCTAAACATGGCTTGCGCCACCATTCTCTGGCTTGCTTGACATTTCCTTGGCTTGCTTCACCTTGCTCTCGCTTTCTCCACCTTTCCCTAGCTTGCTCCACCTTTCTTTGGCTTGCTCCAAAATTCTCTAGCTTGGTCCACCTTTCTCTGGCATACTCCTCCTTTCTCTGGCTTTCTCATCCTTTCTGTGGCTTGCTCCAGCTTTCTCTGGCTTGCTCCACCTTTATCTCGCTTGCTCTACCTTTCTGTGTCTTCATCTACCGTTCTCTGGCTTGCTCTATTTTTCTCCGGCTTGCTCCACCTTTCTCTGTTCTGCTCCACTTTACCCTGGCTTGCTCCACCTTTCTTTGGCTTGCTCCACCTTTCTCTCGCTTGCTCCACCTTTCTCTATCCTGATTCGCCCTTCCCTGGCTTGCTCCCCCTTTCTCTGGCTTGTGCAACCATTACCTGGCTAACTCCAACACTTTTGGCTTGCTCCACCTTTCGCTGGCTTGCTCCATTGTTCTTTGGCTTGCTCCACCTTTCACTGGCTTGGTTCACCTTTCCCTAGCTTGCTCCACCTTTCTCTTGCTTGCTCCACATTTTTCTGGCTTGCTCCACCGTTCTCTGGATTGCTCCACCTTTGTCTGGCTTGCTCCACACTTCCCTGGCTTGCTCCACCTTTCTTTGCCTTGCTGCACCTTTCACTGGCTTGCTCCACTGTTTTCTGGATTGCTCTACCTTTCTCACGCTTCTCCACCTTTCTCTAGCTTGCTCCACCATTCTCTGGCTTGATCTACCTTTCTCTGGCTTACTCCACCTTTCTCTGGTTTGCTCCACCTTTCTCTGTCTTGCTCCACCATTCTCTGGCTTGTTCCAACTTTCTATGGCTTGCTCCACCGTTCTCTGGCTTGCTCCACCTTTCTTGGCTCTAATAATCTATCTCTGGCTTGGTCCACCTTTCTCTGGCTTGCTCCACATTTATCTGGCTTGCTTCACCTTTCTCTGGCTTGTTCCACCATTCTCTGGATTTCTCCACTGCTCCCTGGCTTGCCACACTGTGTCTAGCTTGCTCCACCATTCTCTGGCTTGCTCTACCTTTATCTGGATTGCTCCACCTTTACCTGGCTTGCTCTACCTTTCTATGGCTTGCTCCACTGTTCTCCGGCTTCCTCCACTATTCTCTGGCTTGCTCCACCATTCCCTGGCTTGATTCACCTTTCTCTGGTTTATCAACCTTTTCCTAGCTTGTTCCACCTTTCTCTGGCTTGTTTCACCATTCTCTGGCTCAATCCACCGTTCTCTGGCTTGCTCTGTTAAAAAGTGCCCCTGCGATAGATGCCATTTGCCGTTTCCCTGGTCCGACCAATATAGAGTTGTTGGATGTCTATTCTGATTCCAGGTTTGGACTGTTTGGATTTTTCCATGCGATTTCAAGCTTTCATTTGCTCGATTTCGTTGAGAATTGAGAAAGCTGGCCCTACCCAAAGTTCGGGTAGTGCGACGGGTGGAATCTGGTACCCGTCGGGGGCGACGGGATATTCCACCGCCGGCGGTCCGTGTTCATCTCCAACTTGCTCCATAGACACCAAGGCCCTATAGGAAGCAACCAGGGAGGTCCCCTGGACCAGGGAAAAACGCCTTTTGACTTGTCAATAAAGGAAAGGCGCTTCGAGCCGTCGTCGGCTCGTGTCGGAGATGACTCACGTCGCCGGCAGCCAAAGGCGGCACCACCAAGGGTTGCTTGGATAGGTGTAGCAAGGGCTATACTGCTCCGTTTTGGGCGTGCTTGGATGCGTTGGAAAGCTCCGATCACAGGCTATAAGAATCAGATGTCATCTTACCAAAAGAACTTACCATTAATGATGATCAGCCTTTCTCAGTTTCCGCAATCTGCATTCTAGCAGAATTCTGCTCCCTTGGTGTTGTGGCGACCCAAAGCACACACCTCTCTTAGACCTCTTTGCAATAAGTAGCCATGGACACTTACGCAGTTCAGGGCACGCCGGGAAAGCATTCCTGACAAATGGTTATGGGCCCACAGCCCTGACCTGCCTACCAAGACGTTCACAGCTTCCGCAATGCACGGGAGTGTTGCTCCGGGCGATATCGCCGTCGCACTTTGAGACTGTCCAGTGCAGAAGTTCAACATGGCACAGAAGACAAGGTCCTCGCCCATCCAAAAGTACTTGGGCAGCCCATACTTTGGGCTGTGCCGATGGCATTTTGAGATCTACCTCGCGCACAAGGGACTGCTGGAGCTCATGAAGGGCATGAAGGTTCAAGATGCGAGCGCAATGGACGAGGAGAAGACGGCCTTCGCGAGGAAGAGCACGGAGGCGCTGATGCTCTTCTTGTTGGCGCTGCATG
>SZWC01000785.1:73339-126419 GCA_023375785.1 Penium margaritaceum | reverse complement strand
GGTGGCATTTTGAGATCTACCTCGCGCACAAGGGACTGCTGGAGCTCATGAAGGGCATGAAGGTTCAAGATGCGAGCGCAATGGACGAGGAGAAGACGGCCTTCGCGAGGAAGAGCACGGAGGCGCTGATGCTCTTCTTGTTGGCGCTGCATGAATCTGAGTGGGGCTCTATCCATGGCTGCAAGCTGGCAGCCTAAACTTGGAAGAAGCTCTGCTCCATCCACCAATCAACATCCCTAGCCAACAAGATCTTCGTAATGAAGCGACTCTTGACGGTGAGCATCGAGGAGGGTGAGGACGTCATTTCAGCCATGCAACAGATTGAGTCTATTGCTTCACAATGCAATGATGTGGGGTGGGAGGTTGATATGAAGATGCAGGCAATGGCGCTCCTCGTGGCTCTTCCCGACAGTTGGGGTCCTCTCATCACCGTGTTGGGAGGTTGGGAGGTTGATATGAAGATGCAGGCAATGACGCTCCTCTGGCTTGCTCCACCATTCTCCAACCTGCTCCACTTTACTATGGCTTGCTCCACCTTTCCCTTGCTTGTTCCACCTTTCTCTTGCTTGCTCTACCTTTCTTTGCCCTGCTCCACCTTTCCCTGGCTTGCCCCACCTTTCTTTAGCTTGCTCCACCTTTCCCTGGCTAAATCCAACTTTTCTGGCTTGCTCCACCTTTCTCTTGCTTGCTGCACCGTTCTCTGGCTTGCTCCACCTTTCTCTGAATTGATTCACCTTGATCTGGCTTTCTCCAGCTTACCCTAGCTTGCTGCACCTTTCTCTAGCTTGCTAAGAAATTCCCTGGCTTGCTCCACCATTCTCTGGCCTGCTCCTCCTTTCTCTGGCTTTCTCCTCCTTTCTCTGGCTTGCTCCACCTTTCTCTCGCTTGCTCCACCTTTCTCTTGCCTGATTCACGTTTCCTTGGCTTGCTCCACATTTCTCCCGCTTGGTCCACATCTCCATAGCTAACTCCAACATTTTTTGGCTTGCTCCACCTTTCGCTGGCTTGCTCCATTGTTCTCTGGCTTGCTCCACCTTTCTCTGGCTCGGTTCACCTTTCCCTGGCGTGCTCCAACTTTCTCTGGCTTGCTCCACCTTTCTCTGGCTTGCTACACCGTTCTCTGGACTGCACAACCTTTGTCTGGCTTGCTCCACATTTCCCTCGCTTGCTCCACCTTTCGTTGGCTTGCTCCACCTTTCGCTGGCCTGCTCCACTGTTCTCTGGCTTGCTCTACCTTTCTCTGGCTTCCTCCACCTTTCTATGGCTTGCTATACTGTTTCTGGCTTGCTCCGCCGTTCTATGGCTTGCTCTACCTTTCTCTGGATTGCTCCACCTTTTCCTGGCTTGCTCAACCTTTCTATGGCTTGCTCCACTGTTCTATGGCGTCCACCACAATTCTTTGACTTGCCCCACCTTTCTCTGGCTTGCTTGACCTTTTGCTGGTTTTCTCCGCTTTTTCCTAGCTTGCTCCACCTTTCTCTGGCATGCTCCACCTTTCTCTGGCATGCTCCACCGTTGTCTGGCTTGCTCTTCCTTTCTCTGGATTTCTCCTCCTTTCTCTGGCCTGCTCCACGTTTCTCTTGCTTGCCCCACATTAATCTGGCTTGCTCTACCTTTCTATGGCTTGCTCCACCGTTCTCTGGCTTGCTCCATTTTTCTCTAACTTGCTCCACCATTCTCCAACCTGCTCCATTTTACTCTGGCTTGCTCCACCTTTCCCTGGCTTGCTCCATCTTTCTCTCGCTTGCTCCACCTTTCTCTGGCATCCTCCACCTTTCTCTGGCTTGCTCCACCTCTCTATCGCTTGCTCCGTTGTTCCCTAGCTTGCTCCAAAATTCGTGGGCTTGCTCTGATTTTCCCTGGCTTGCTCCATCTTTCTCTGGCTTGATCCACTTTTCACTGGCTTTCTCCACCTTTCCTTGTCTTGCTCCGCCTTTCCCTGGCTTGCTCGACCTTCCTATGGCTTGTCCCACCATTCCCTGGCTTGCTCCATTGTTTCTGGTGTGATCTACCTTTCTCTGGATTGCTCCACCTTTCCCTGGCTTGCTCCACCTTTGTCCGGCTTGCTCCCCCTTTCCCTAGTTTGCTCCACCTGTTGCTGGCTTTCTCAACCTGTTGCTAGCTTGCTCCACCTTTTTCTGGCTTGCTTCACCGTTCTCCAACTTTGCTCCACCTCTCTTTGGCTTGCTCCACCGCTCTCTAGCTTGATCTTTTGCTCTTTGGCGTGTTTCGCCTTTCCCCGGTTTGCTCAACCTTTCTCTTGCTTGCTCCACGATTCTCTGGCTTGATCCACCTTCCTCTGGCTTGCTCCACATTTCTCTGGCTTACTCCACCTTTCTGTGGCTTGCTCCACCGTTCTGTGGCTTGCTCCATCTTTCTCTGACTTTGTCAACCTTTCTCTGCCTTGCTCCACCTTTCTCTGGCTTGCTCCACCCTTCTCTGGCTTGCTCTATGCTTCCTTGGATTGCTCCACTGTTCTTTGTCTTGCCCCACCGTTCTCTGGCTTACTCCAAAGTTCTCTGGCTTGCTCCACCTTTCTCTGCCTCGCTCCACCTGTCTCTTGCTTGCTCCACTGTTCTCAAGCTTGTTCCACATTTCTCACGCTTGCTTCACCTTTCAATGGCTTGCTCAACCTTTCTCTGGCTTGCTGTACCTTTCCCTGGCTTGCTCAACCTTTCAATGTCTTGCTCCACCTTTCTCTTCCTTACTCCACCTTTTTCTATCTTGCTTCACTGTTTTGAGGCTTGCTCCACCGTTCTTTGGCTTGCTCCACCTTTCTCTGGCTTGCTCCACCTTTGTATGGCTTGCTCCACCTTTCCCTGGCTTGCTCCACCTTTCTCTCGCTTCCTCCACTGTTCTCTGGCTTGCTCCACCATTTTTGGCTTACTCTGCCGTTCTCTGGCTTGCTCTATCTCTCTCTGGCTTGCTCCATCTTTTCCTGGCTTGCTCCATATTTCGATGACTTGCTACACCGTTGCCTGGCTTGCTCCACCATTCTTTGACTTGTCCCACCTTTCTGTGGCTTGCTTCACCTTGCTCTGGCTTTCTCCACCTTTCCCTAGCTTGCTCCACCTTTCTCTGGCTTGCTCCAACATTCTCTGGCTTGCTCCACAATTCTCTGGCCTGCTCCTCCTTTCTCTGGCTTTCTATCCCTTTAGCTGGCTTGCTCCACCTTTCTATGGCTTGCTCCACGTACATCTGTCTTGCTCTACCTTTCTGTGGGTTGCTCTACCGGTCTCTGCCTTGCTCCACCTACATCTGTATTACTATACCTTGCTGTGGATTGCTCCACCGATCTCTGCCTTGCTCCACTTTTCTCTGCCTCGCTCCACTGTTCTCTGGCCTGCTCCACTTTACTCTGGCTTACTCCACCTTTCCCTGGCTTGCTCCACATTTATTTCACTTGCTCCACCTTTCTCTGGCCTGGTTCACCTTTCCCTGGCTTGCTCCACCTTTCTCTGGCTTTCTCCACCTTTCCCTGGCTAACTCTATCATTTTCTGGCTTGCTCTTCCTTTCGCTGGCTTGCTCCATCATTATCTGGGTTGCTCCAACTTTCTCTGGCTTGGTTCACCTTTCCATGGCTTACTCCACCTTTTTTTTGCTTGCTCCACCTTTCTCTGGCTTGCTCCAATGTTCTCTGGATTGCTCCACCTTTGTCTGGCTTCCTCCACATTTCCCTCACTTGCTCCACATTTCTTTGGCTTGCTCCACCTTTTTCTGGATTTCTCCACCGTTATCTGGCTTGCTCTACCTTTCTCAGGCTTGTTCCACCTTTCTCTGGCTTGCTCCACCCTTCTCTGGCTTGCTTGATAGTTCTCAGGCTTGCTCCACCTTTCTCTGGCTTGCTCCAGTGTTCTCTGGCCTGCTTCATCTTTCTCAGGCTTACGCCACTTTTCCCTGGATTGTTCTACCTTTCTCTGGCCTGCTCCACCTTTCTCTAGCTTGCTTAACCTTTCCATGGCCTGATCCAAAATTCCATGGCTTGCTCTACCTTTCCCTGGCTTCCTCCATCTTTCTCTGGCTTCCTCCACCTTTCCCTAGCTTGCTCGACCTTTCTCTGGCTTGCTCCACCATTCTCTGGTTTGCTCCACATTTCTCTGGTTTGCTCCACTCCTCTTGATTGCTCTACCTTTCTCAGGCTTCCTCCTCCTTTCTCTGGCTTTCTCTTCCTTCCTCTTGCTTGCTCCACCTTTTTCTAGCGTGCCCTACCTTTCTGTGGCTTGGTCCAGCGTTCTCTGGTTTGCTCCACGTTTCTCTGGCTTGCTCCACCGTTCTCCGACCTGCTCCTCTTTACTCTGGCTTGCTCCACCTTTCCCTGCCTTGCTCCACCTTTATCTCGCTTGCTCCACTTTCCTCTAGCCTGTTCAACCTTTCCCTGTCTTGCTCCACTTTTCTCTGGCTCGCTCCTCCTTTCCCTGGCTATCTCCCACGTTTTTGGGCTGGTCCACCTTTCTCTGGCTTGTTCCACCGTTCTTTGGCTCGCTCCACCTTTCGATGGCTTGCTCCACCTTTCCCTGTCCTGCTCCACCTTTCTCTGGCTTGCTTCACCTTTCTCTAGCTTGCTCCACCTTTCTCTGGATTGCTCCACCTTTGTCTGGGTTGCTCCGCATTTCCCTAGCTTACTACACCTTCCTTTTGCTTGCTCCACCTTTCTCTGGCTTGCTCCACCGTTCTCTGGCTTGCTCCACTTTTCTCTGGCTTGCTCCACGTTTCTTTGGCTTGCTCGACAGTTACCAGGCTTACTCCACCTTTCTCTAGCTTGCTCCAGCGTTCTCTGGCTTGCTTCACCTTTCTCAAGCTTGCGCCACCATTCCCTTGATTGTTCCACCTTCCTCTGGCCTGCTCGACCTTTCTCTAGCTTGCTTAACCATTCCCTGGCTTTATCCACCTTTCTTTGGCTTGCTCCACCTTTCTCTGGCTTCCTCCACCTTTCCCTGGCTTTCTCCATATTTCTATGGCTTACTTCAACTTTCCCTATCTTGCTCCACCTTTCTCTGGTTTGCTCCACCTTTCTCTGGTTTGCTTTGCATTTCTCTGGCTTTCTTCACCTTTCTCTGGCTTCCTCCAACTTTCTATGGCTTTCTCCACCGTTCCCTGGCTCCCTTCTTTGGCTTTCTCCACCTTTCTCTAGCTTGGTCCACCTTTCTCTTGCTTGCTCAACCTTTATCTGGCTTGCGCAAATTTTCTGTGGCTTGCTCCATCGTTCTCTGCCTTGCTCCACTTTTCTCTGGCTAGCTCCACCGCTCTCTGACCTGCTCCACTTCTATCTGGCTTGCTCCACCTTTCCTTGGCTTGCTCCACATTTCTCTCGCTTGCTCCACCTTTCTCTGGCCTGCTCCAGCTTTCCTTGGCTTGCTCCATCTTTCTTTGGCTTGCTCTACCTTTCCCTTGCTTGCTCCAATGTTTTCTGGCTTGGTCCACCTTTCTTTGGCTTTCTCCACCGTTCCCTGGCTTGCTCCATCTTTCTCTGGCTGGCTCCACCTTTCTGTGCACTGCTCCTCCTCTCTCTGGCTTGCTCCACCTTTCTCTTGCTTGCTCCACCTTTCCCTGGCTTGCTCCACCTTTCTCTGGCTTGCTCCAGCTTTCCCGAGCTTGCTCCAACTTTCTCTGGCTTGCTCCACCTTTCCCTTGCTTACTCCACCTTTCCCTGGTTTGCTCCGCCTTTTGCTGGCTTGGTCCTCCTTTCACTGGCTTACTCCACCTTAATCTTTATTTCTCCACCTTTTTCTGGCTTGCTCCACGTGTCCCAGGCTTTCTCCACCTTTCCCTGCCTTGCTCCACCATTCTGCGACATGCTCCACCTTTCTGTGGCTTGCTCCACCGTTGTCTAGCTTGCTCCATCGCTCTTTCACGTGCTTCACCTTTCCCTGGTTTTCTCCACCTTTCTCTCACTTGCTCCACCATTCTCTGGATTGCTCCACCATTTTCTGGCTTGATCCACCTTTCTGTGGCTTACTCCACGTTTTTCTGGCTTGCTCAACCGTTCTGTGGCTTGTTCCATCCTTCTCTGACTTACTCAACCTTTCTCTGGCTTGCTCCACATTTATCTAGCTTGCTCCACCTTTCTCTGCCTTTTTCTATGCTTCTTTGGCTTGCTCCACTGATCTTTGTCTTGCTTCACCGTTCTATGGCGAACTCCAAATATCTCTGGCTTGCTCCACCTTTCTCTTCCTTGCTCCACCTGTCTCTCACTTGCTCCGCTCTTTGGCTTGTTCCACCTTTCTCAAGCTTGATTCACCTTTCTGTGGCTTGCTCCACCTTTATCTGGATTGCTCCACCTTTCCCTGGCTTGCTCCACCTTTTGATGGCTTGCTCCACCTGTTTCTGCCTCACTCCACCTTTCTTTGGCTCGCTCCACCGTTCTCTGGCTTGCTCCACCATTCTCTGGCTTGCTCCACTATTCTCTGACTTGCTCCACCTTTCTCTGGCTTGCTCCACCTTTCCCTGGCTTGCTCCTCCTTTCTCTGGCTTGCTCCAGCTTTCCCTAGCTTTCTGCATCTTTCTCTGGCTTGCACCACCATTCTCTTGCTTACTCGACCTTTCCCTGGCTTGCTCCACCTTTTGCTGGCTTGCTCCACCTTTCACTCGCTTACTCCACCTTTCTCTGGCTTTCTCCACCTCTCTCTGGCTTACTCCACCATTCCCTTGCTTTCTCCACCTTTCCCTTGCTTGCTCCACCTTTTGTGGCTTGTTCCACCGTTCTCTGGCTTGCTCTATTGTTTCATGCTTGCTCCACCGTTCTCTGGCTTGCTTTACCTTTCTCTGGCTTGCTCCACCTTGTCCTGGTTTGCTCCGCCTTTTTCTGGCTTGCTCCACCTCTCCCTGGCTTGCTGCACCTTTCCCTGGCTTGCTCCAACTTTCTTGTGCTTGCTGTACCTTTCTCTGGCTTGCTCCACCTTTCCCTGGCATGCTCTTTCTTTCTTTAGCTTGCTCCACCTTTCCCTGGCTTGCTCCACCTTTCTCTGGCTTGCTCCACCTCTCTCTGGCTTGCTGCGCATTTCTCTGGCTTGCGCCACCTTTCTATGCTTTGCTCCACCTTTCTCTGGCTTGCTCCACCTTTCTCTGGCTTGCTCCACCTTTCTCTGGCTAACTCTACCATTCTATGGCCTGCTCAACCTTTCTTTGGCTTGCTCTACCTTCCTCTGGCATGCTCCACCTTTATCTGGCATGCTCCGCTGTTCTATTGATTTCTCCACAGTTCTCCAGCTTGCTCCACCTTTCTGTGGCTTGCTCCACCTTTCTCTGGCTTGCTCCAATTCTTCCTGTCTTGATTCACCGTGACCTGGCTTGCTCCATCATTCTCTGGCTTCCTTCACTATTCTCTGGCTTGCTCCACCGTTCTCTAGCTTGCTCCACTGTTCTCAAGCTTGCTCCACCTTCATCTGTATTGCTCCACCTTTCTCTGGCTTGCCCCACCTTTCTCAGGCTTGCTCCACCTTTCTAATGCTTGCTCGACCGTTCTGTGTATTCCTCCACTGTTATCTGGATTTCTATACTGTTCTCTGGCTTACTCCACCATTCTCTGGCTTGCTAAATCTTTCTTTGGCTTGCTCCACCTGTCTATCGCTTGCTACACTGTTCTCCAAATTACTCTACCTTTCTCTGGCTTGCTCCATACTTTCCTGGCTTCCTCCACCATTGTTTGGCTTGCTCCACCTTTCCTTGACTTGCTCCAACTTCCTGTGGATTGCCGCACTTTTCTCTGGCTTGCTCCACCTGTCTCTCGCTTGCTACACTGTTCTCCAAATTACTCTACCTTTCTCTGGCTTGCTCCATACTTTCCTGGCTTCCTCCACCATTGTTTGGCTTGCTCCACCTTTCCTTGACTTGCTCCAACTTCCTGTGGATTGCCGCACTTTTCTCTGGCTTGCACAGTTTCTCCCTGGCTTGCTCCACCTTTCTCTGGCTTGCTCCACCTTTCTTTGGATTGCTCCTCTTTTCTGTGACACACTCCACCATTTGCTGGCTTGCTCCACCGTTCTCTTGCTTGCTCTTGTTTTCTATGGCTTTCTGCATCGTTCTCTAGTTTGCTCCACCTTTCTCCGGCTTGCTCCACCGTTGTTTGGCTTGCCACCATTTCTGGCTTGCTCCACCCTTCTCCGGCTTGCTCCACCTTTCTTTGGCTTGCTCCACCTTTCTTCGGACTGCTTTGACTTTCTCTAGCTTTCCCCGCCTTTCTTTGGCTTTCTCTACATTTCCCTGGCTAACCCACCTTTCTCCTGCTTGCTCTACCTTTCTCTGGCTTGCTCCACATTTCTGTGGCTTGCTCCACCGTTCTCTGGCTTGCCCCTCCTTTCTTTGTCTTGCTCCAGTTTTCTCTGGCTTGCTCCACCGTTCCCTTGATTGCTCCACTTTTATCTGACTTGCTCCACTTTTATCTGGCTTGCTCCACCCTTCCCTGGATTGCTCCACTTAACTGTGGCTTACCCCACCTTCCCTAGCTTGCTCCACCTTTCTCTGGCTTGCTCCACCTTTCTCTGGCCTTCTCCACCTCTCCCTCGCTTTCTCTTCCCTTCTCTGGCTTGCTCCACCTGGCTTGCTCCAACGTTCTCTTGCTTGCTCCACCTTTCTCAGGCTTGCTCCACTGTTCTATGACTTGCTCCACCTTTATCTGGCTTGCTATACCTTTTCCTGGCTCGTTCCACATTTCTCTGGCTTGCTCCACATTTCTCTGGCTTGCTCCACCTTCCCCTGGCTTGCTCCACTCTTCTCTGGCTTGCTCCACCTTACTCTGGCTTGCTCCACCGTTCTCTGGCTTGCTCCACCTTGTTATGGCTTGCTCCACCTTTCCCTGGATTGCTCTATGTTTCTCTGGACGGCTCCACCTTTCCCTGGCTTGCTCCACCTTTCTATGGCTTGCTCCACCTTTATATGGCTTGCTCCACCTTTCTCTCACCTGCTCTACCTTCCTTTGGCTTGCTCCACCTGTTCCTGGGTTGCTTCACAGTTTTCGGAATTGCTCCACCTTTTTCTGGCTTGCTCCACCTTTCTTTGGCTTGCTCCAAGTATCTATGGTTTGCTCCACTTTTCTCTGGCTTACTCCACCGTTCTCTTGCTTGCTCCAACTTTCTCTGACTTTCTCCACCTTTCTTAAGCTTTCTCAACCCTTCTCTGGCTTGCTTCACCTTTCTTTGGCTTTCTTCACATGTCTCTCGCTTGCTCCACCTTTCTCTGACTTGCTCCACCTTTCTCTGGCTTGCTCCACCTTTCTCTGTCTTGCTCTACCTTTCTCTGGCTTGCTCCAACGTTCTCTGGCTTGCTCCACCTTTCTCTTGTTTGCTCCAGAATTATCTGGCTTGATCCACCTTTCTATGGCTTGCTCCACATTTCTATGGATTGCTCCACGTTTGTCTGGCCAACTGCACCTTTCTCCGGCTTGCTCCTCGTTGCCATTGCTTGCTCCACCTTTCGTCGGGTTGCTCCAACTTCCTCTGGCGTTCTCCACCTTTCTCTTGCTTGCTCAACCTTTTCTATGGCTTTCTCCACCCTTCCGTGGCTTACTACACCTTTCTGCTGGTGGCTCCACCTTTCTCTGGTTTGCTGCACCTTTTTCTGGCTTGCTCCACCTTTCTCTAAATTGCTCTAACGTTTTCTGGCTTACTCCACCTTACTCTGGCTTGGTCCACCGTTCTCTGGTTTTCTCCACCTTACTCTGGCTTGCTAGACCTTTTTCTGGTTTACTCAATCATTCTCTGGCTTGCTGCACCGTTCTCTCGATTGCTCCACGTATCTCTGGCTTACTCAACTGTTCTCTACATTGTTCCACCATTCTCTGGCTTGCTCCACCATTCTCTTGCTTGCTCCACCGTTTTCTGGCTTACTCCACCAAACTCTGGCTTGCTCGACCATACCCTGGCTTGCTCCACTGTTCTCTTGCTTGCTCCACCTAACTCTGGCTTGCTCCACCTTTCTCTTACTTGCTCCAACTTTCTCTGGCTAGCTCCACTGTTCTCTTGCTTGCTCCAACATTCTATGTCTTGCCCCGCCGTTCTCTAGCTTGCTCCACCTTCTATGGCTTGCTCCACCTTTCCCTGGTTTGCTCCACCTTTCTCTGGCTTCCTCCACCCTTCTCTGGCTTGCTGCTTTTCTCAAGCTTGCTCCACCTTTCCCTTGCTTGTTCCACCTTTCTCTGGCTTGCTCCAAATTTCATAGCTTGCTCCACCTTTCCCTTGCTTGCTCCACCTTCTTCTGGCTTGCTCCACCCTCCCCTGGCTTGCTCCACCATTCTCTGGCTTGCTTCACCTTTCTCTGGCTTGCTCCACCTTTCTCTGCCTTGCTCCACCTTTCTCTGGCCTGCTCCGCCTTTCTCTGGCCTACTCCACCATTCTCTGGCCTGCTTCACCTTTCTCTCCCTTGCTCCACCTTTCTCTGGCCTGCTCCAGCTTTCTCTGGCCTACTCCACCATTCTCTGGCTTGCTCCACCTTTCTCTCCCTTGCTCCACCATTCGTTGGTTTGCTCCACTGTTCTCGGGCTTGCTCCACCATTCTTTGACTTAGTCCACCTTTTGCAAGCTTGCTCCACCGTTCTCTTGCCTGCTCCACCTTTCTCTGCCTTCTTTCACCTTTCTTTGGCTTGCTTTACCTTTCTCTGCCTTGCTCCAACTCTCTGGCTTGATCCACCTTTCTTTGGCTTGCTCCACCCTTCTCTGTATTGCTCTGCCGTTCTCTGGCTTGCTCCATCGTTCTCTGACTTGCTCCACCTTTCTCTGACTTACTCCACCCATCCCTGGCTTGCTCCACTTTTCCCTGGCTTGCTCCACCTTTCTCTGGCTTGCTCCACGGTTCTCTGGCTTGCTACCCTGTTCTCTGGCTTGCTCCACCTTTCTCTGACTTACTCCACCCATCCCTGGCTTGCTCCACTTTTCCCTGGCTTGCTCCACCTTTCTCTGGCTTGCTCCACGGTTCTCTGGCTTGCTACCCTGTTCTCTGGCTTGCTCCCCCGATCTCTGGCTTGCTCCACCATTCTCTAGCTTGCTCTACCTTTTGCTGGCTTGCTGCACCTTTCCATTGCTTGCTCTACCTTTCTTTTGCTTGCTCCCCGTTTCTCTGGCTTGTTCCACCTTTCTCTGGCTTGCTCCACCATTCTCTAGCTTGCTCTACCTTTTGCTGGCTTGCTGCACCTTTCCATTGCTTGCTCTACCTTTCTTTTGCTTGCTCCCCGTTTCTCTGGCTTGTTCCACCTTTCTCTGGCTTGCTCCACCTGTCCCTGGCTTGCTCCACCTTTCCCTTCCTTGCTTGAACTTTCTTGGGCTTGCTGTACCTTTCACTGGCTTGAACCACCTATCCCTGGCATGCTCTACCTTTCTTTTGCTTCATCCACCTTTCCCTGGCTTGCTCCATCTTACTCCGGATTGCTCGCATTTTTCTGGATTGCTCCACCTTTCTCTTCTTTGCTCCACCTTTCTCTGGCTTGCTCCACCTTTCTCTGCTTTGCTCGACCTTTCTCTGGCTTGCTCCGCCGTTCTATGGCCTGCTCAACCTTTCATTGGCTTGCTCCACCTTCCTCTGGCATGCTCCAAATTTCTTTGAGTTGCTCCGTTGTTCTCTGCCTTGCTCCTCAGTTCTCTTGCTTACTCCACCCTTCTGTGGCTTGCTCCACCTTTCTCTGGCTTACATCAAATTTCTCTGTCTTGAGCCACCGTTATCTGGCTTGCTCTACCATTCTATGGCTTGCTTCACTGTTCTCTGGCTTGGTCCACCGTTCTCTAGCTTGCTTCACTCTTCTCAAGCTTGCTCCACCTTCATCTGGATTGCTCCACCTTTGTCTGGCTTGCTCCACCTTTCTCAGGCTTGCTCCACCTTTCTGTGGCTTGCCTGACCGTTCTTTCTCTTCCTCCACTGTTTTCTGGCTTTCTGTACCGTTCTCTGGCCTGCTCCACCATTCTCTGGCTTGCTAAATCTTTCTTTGGCTTGCTCCACCTGTCTATCACTTGCTACACTGTTCTCCAACTTACTCTACCTTTCTCTGGCTTGCTCCATATCTTCCTGCGCTCCTCCACCTTTCTTTGCCTTGCTCCACCTTTCCTTGGCTTGCTCTACCTTCCTGTGGCTTGCTCCACTTTTCTGTGGTTTGCTCAATCTTTCCCTGGCTTGCTCCACCTTTCTCTTGCTTGCTCCACCTTTCTTTGGCTTACTCCACCTTTCTCTGGCTTGCTCCACCTTTCTGTGGCTTGCTCCACTTTTCTGTGGTTTGCTCAATCTTTCCCTGGCTTGCTCCACCTTTCTCTTGCTTGCTCCACCTTTCTTTGGCTTACTCCACCTTTCTCTGGCTCATTCCACCATTTTCTGGCTTGCTCTGCCATTCTCTTGCTTGCTCTATTTTTCTCTTGCTTTCTGCATCGTTTTCTGGTTTTCTCCACCTTTCTCCGGCTTACTCCATCGTTCTTTTTCATGCCACCGTTTCTGGCTTGCTCCACCGTTCTCCGGCTTGCTCCACCTTTCTTTGGCTTGCTCCACCTTTCTTTGGCTTGCTTCACCTTTCTCTACCTTTCCCGACCTTTCTCTGGCTTTCTTTACCTTTCCCTGGCTTGCCCCACCTTTCTCCGGCTTGCTCTACCTTTGTCTGGCTTGCTCCACATTTCTGTGGCTTGCTCCACCGTTCTCTGGCTTGCCCCCCCTTTCCCTGGCTTGCTCGACTTTTCTCTGGCTTGCTCCACCGTTCCCTGGCTTGCTCCACCTTTCTCTGGCTTGCTCCACCTTTCTCTGGCCTTCTCCACCTTTCCCTTGCTTTCTCTTCCTTTCTCTGGCTTGCTCCACCGTTCCCTGGCTTGCTCCACCTTTCTCTGGCTTGCTCCACCTTTCTCTGGCCTTCTCCACCTTTCCCTTGCTTTCTCTTCCTTTCTCTGGCTTGCTCCACCTGGCATGCTCCAACGTTTTCTTGCTTGCTCCACCTTTCTCAGGCTTGCTCCGCCGTTCTTTGACTTTCTCCACCTTTATCTGGCTTTGTCTACCTTTTCCCGGCTTGTTCCACGTTTCTCTGGCTTGCTCCACCTTTACCTGGCTTGCTCCACCTTTCTCTGGCTTGCTCCACTGTTCTCTGGCTTGCGCCACCTTTCTCTGGCTTGCTCCACCGTTCTGTGGCTTGCTCCACCTTGTTCTGGTTTGCTCCACCTTTCCTTGGATTGCTCTTTGTTTCTCTGGACGGCTCCACCTTATCTCTGGCTTGATCCACCTTTTCCCTGGCTTGCTTCACATTTCCCTGGGTTGCTCCACCTTTCTTTGGCTTGCTCCACCTTTCTCTTGCTTGCTCAAGCTTTCTCTGGCTTGCTTTACCTTCCATAGGCTTGCTTCACCTTTTTGCGGGTTGCTCCAACTTTCTCTGGTTTGATCCACCTTTCTCTAGCTTACTACACCTTTCTTTGGAATGCTCCAACTTTCTCTCGCTTACTCCGCCTTTCTTTGTCTTGCTCCATTTTTCTCTTGCTTGCTCCACCTTCCTCCGGCTTGCTTCACCTTTTTGCGGGTTGCTCCAACTTTCTCTGGTTTGATCCACCTTTCTCTAGCTTACTACACCTTTCTTTGGAATGCTCCAACTTTCTCTCGCTTACTCCGCCTTTCTTTGTCTTGCTCCATTTTTCTCTTGCTTGCTCCACCTTCCTCCGGCTTGCTTCACCTTTCCCTGGCCTGGTCCACCTTTCTCTGTCTTGCTGGACCTTTTTCTGGCTGGCTCAACCTTTCCCTGGCTTGCGCCACCTTTCTATGGCTTGCTCCACCGATTCCTGGCTTGTTCCACCGTTCTCTAGCTTGCTCCAACTTTTGCTGGCTTGCTGCACCTTTCCATGGCTTGCTCTACCTTTCTTTTGCTTGCTTTGCGTTTCTCTGGCTTGCTCCACCTTTCTCTGGCTAGCTCCAGCTTTCTCTTGCCTGCTCTACCTTTCTTTGGCTTGCTCCACCTGTCCCTGGCTTGCTTCACAGTTGTCTGACTTGCTCCACCTTTTTCTGGCTTGCTCCACCTTTCTTTGGCTTGCTCCAAGTTTCTCTGGCTTGCTCCACCTTTCTCTGGCTTGCACCACCATTCTCTGGCTTGCTCCACTTTTCCCTGACTTGCTCCACCTTTCTCTGGCTTGCTCCACCTTTCTCTGTCTCGCTCCACCTTTCTCTGGCTTTCTCCAACGTTCTCTTGCCTCCTCCAACTTTCTTTTGTTTGCTCCAGAATTCTCTGGCTTGCTCCACCTTTCCTGGGCTTGCTCCACCTTTCTATGGATTTCTCCACGTTTCTCTGGCCGGCTGCACTTTTATCTGGCTTTCTCTTCTTTTCCCTTGCTTGCTTCACCTTTCTTTGGGTTCCTGCACTGTCCTCTTGCGTGCTCCACCTTTCTCCTGCTTGCTCCACCTTTCTCTGGCTTTCTCCACCCTTCCCTGGCTTGCTACACCTTTCGGCAGCTTGCTCCACCTTTCTCTGGTTTGCTGCACCTTTCTCTGGCTTGCTCCACCTTTCTCTGACTGGCTCTAACTTTCTCTGGCTTACTCTACCTTTCTCTGGCTTGGTCCAGCGTTCTCTGGCTTGCTCCACCTTTCTCTGGATTTTCCCAGATTTCCCTTGCTTGCTCCACCTTTCTCTATCTTGCTCCACCTTTCTCTCGCTTACTCCACCTAACCCTGGCTTGCTCCACCTTTCTATGGCTTGCTCCACCGTTCCCTGGCTAGCTCCACCCTTCTCTAACTTCCTCCATCTTTTGCTGGCTTGCTTGATCTTTCACTGGCTAAGCCAACCTTTCTCTTCCTTGCTCCATCTATCTCTGGCTTGCTCCAGATTTCTCTGGCTTGATCCACCTTTCTCTGCCTTGCTCCACATTTCTCTGAGTTGCTCCACCTTTTGCTAGCTTGCTCTAACCTTCTCTACCTTGCTCCACTGTTCTCTGGCTTGCGCTGCCTTACTCTGGCTTGAAAGCCCGTTCTCTAGCTTGCTCCACCTTTCTCTGGCTTGCTCCTTCTTTCCCTGCTTTGCTCCACCTCTCTATTACTTGCTCCACTTTTCTCTCGATTCCTCCACCTTTCCCCGGCTTGCTCCACCTTTCTCTTGCCTGCTCTACTTTTCTGTGGCTTGCTCCACCTGTCCCTGGGTTGCTTCACGTTTCTCAGGCTTGCTCCACCTATCTCTGGCTTGCTCCACCTTTCTTTGGCTTGCTCCACGCTTGTCTGGCTTGGCTCACCTTTCTCTGGCTTGCACCACCATTCTCTGGCTGGCTCCACCTTTCCTTGCCTTGCTCCACCATTCTCTGGCTTTCTCCACCTTTCTCTGGCTTGCTATACCTTGCTCTGGCATGCTCCACTATTCGTTAGCTGGCTTCACCATTCTCTGACTTGCTCCACTGTTCTCTGTCTTGCTCCACCGTTCTCTGCCTTGGTTTACCTTTCTCTGTCTTGCTCCACTTGTCTCTTGCTTGCCCCGCTGTTCTCTGGCTTGCTCCACCATTCCCTGGCTTGCTCCACGTTTCTCTGACTAACTCTACCTTTCCCTGGCTTAATCCACCTTTCTCGGGCTTGGTCCATCTTTCCCTGGTTTGCTCCACCTTTCTCTGCCTTGCTCCAACTCTCTCTTGCTTGCCCCACCTTTCTCTGGGTTGCTCCCCCTTTCTTTGCATTGTGCCACCCTCTCTTGCTTGCTCAACCTTTCTCTGGCTTGCTCCACATTTCTCTTGTTTTCTCCACCGTTCTATGGCTTGCTTATTCTTTCTCTGTCTTACTCCACCTTTCTACTACATGCTGCACCTTTCTCTGGCCTGCTCCACCTTTCTCTGGCCTGCTCTGCCGTTCTCTAGCTTGCCCCACCGTTCTCTTACTTGCTCCGCCTTTCCCTGACTAACTCCACCTTTCTCTGGCTTTCTCCACCGTTCTCTAGCTTGATCCATCTTTCTCTGGCTTGCTCCATCTTTCTCTGGCTTGCTCCACCTTTCCGTGTCTTGCTCCACCATTGTCTGGCGTGCTGCACCCTTCTCTGGGTTGCTCCATTGTTCCCTTAACTTCCTCCACCTTTTATTTGCTTGCTCCACTTTTGTCTGGCTTGCTTCTTTTTTCTCAGGCTTACTCCACCTTTCTCTGGCTTGCTCCACCATTCTCTGTCTTGCTCCACCTTTCTCTTGCTTGCTCCACCTTTATCTGACTTGCTCCGCCGTTCTCTGCCTTGCTCGACCTTTCTCTGGCTTGCTCTACCTTTTCCTGCCTTTCTCTAGCTTTCTCTGGCTTGCTCCACCTTTCTCTGGCTTGCTCTACCTCTCCCTGGCTTACTCCACGTTTCTATGGCTTGCTCCACCGTCCCCTGGCTTGCTCCACTTTTCTATGACTTGCTCCACCTTTCTCTGGCTTGGTCCACTTTTCCCTGGCTTGCTCAACCATTATTCAGCTTGCTCCACTTTTTGGGGCTTGCTCCATCTTTCTCTGGCTTGCTCCATCTTTCTCTGGCTTGCTCCGCCTTTCTTTGGCCTGCTCCACCTTTCTCTGGCTTGGTCTACCATTCTCTTAATTGCTCTCCCTTTCTATGGCTTGCTCCACCGTTCTCTAGCTTGCTCCAACTTTCTCTGGCTTGCTTTACCTTTCCCTGGTTTTCTCCACATTTCTCTGGCTTGCTCCACCATACTCTTGCTTGTTCCACCTTTCTCTAGCTTGTACCACTTTTCCCTGGCTTACTCCTCCTTTCTCTGGCTTGTTCCACCTTTCCCTGGCTTGCTCCTCCTTTCCCTGGCTTGCTCCACCTTTCTTGGGTTTGATCCACCGTTCTCTGGCTTGCTCCACCATTCTCTCGATTGCTCAACTGTTCTCTGGCTTGCTCCACCATTCTGTTGCTTACTCCACCGTAGTCTGGGTTGTTCCACTGTTCTCTGGCTTCCTCCTCCGTTGTCTTTGTTGCTCCACCGTTGTTTGGCTTGCTCCACCATTCTGTTGCTTACTCCACCGTAGTCTGGGTTGTTCCACTGTTCTCTGGCTTCCTCCTCCGTTGTCTTTGTTGCTCCACCGTTGTTTGGCTTGCTCCACCATTCTCTGCCTTGCTCCACCGTTCTCTGGCATGCTCCACCGTTCTCTGGCTTGCTCCATCATTCTCTGGCTTGCTCCTCAATTTAATGGCTTGATCCACCTTCCTCTGCATTTCTCCACCGTTCTCTGGCTTGCTCCACCTTTCTCTGGCTTGCTCCACCGTTCTCTGGCTTGCTCCACCGTTCTCTGGCTTGCTCCACCGTTCTCTGGCTTGCTCCACCATTCTCTGCCTTGCTCCACCGTTCTCTGGCATGCTCCACCGTTCTCTGGCTTGCTCCATCATTCTCTGGCTTGCTCCTCAATTTAATGGCTTGATCCACCTTCCTCTGCATTTCTCCACCGTTCCCTGGCTTGCTCCACCTTTCTCGAGCTTGCTCGAAATTTCATTGGCTTGCTCCACCTTTCTCTGGCTTGCTGCAATGTTCGGTGGCTTGCTCCACCGTTCTCTGGCTTCCTCCACTGTTCTCTGCCTTGCTCCACCATTTTCTGGCTTGTTCCACCATTCTTTGGCTTGCTCAACCGTTCTCTTGCTGGCTCCACCTTTCTCTGGCTTCCTCCACCATTGTCTGGCTTGCTTCACTGTTCTCTGGCTTGCTCCCCCTTTCTCCGGCTTGCTGAACCTTTCTCTGGCTTGCTCCACCGTTCTTTGGCTTGCTCCACCATTCTATGACATGTTCCACCGTTCTCTATATTTTCCCACCTTTCTCTGACTTGTTCCACCTTTCCCTGGCTTGCTCCACCTTTCTCTGGCTTGCTCCACCATTCTCTGGCTTGCTCAACCTTTCTCTAGCTTGTTCCACCTCTCCCTGGCTTGCTCCGTCTTTCTGTGGCTTACTCCACCTTTCTCTGGCTTGCTCCACCTTTCTTAGGCTTGTTCTACCAATTTCTGGCTTGCTCCACCTTTCTATGGCTTGCTCCACCTTTCTCTGGCTTGCTCCATCGTTCTCTGGCCTGCTCCACCTTTCTCTGGCCTGCTCCACCATTCTCTGGCTTCCTCCACCTTTCTATGCCTTGCTCCACCAGTATCTGGCTTGCTCCACCATTCTCTGGCTTGCTCCACTGTTCTCTGACTTGCTCCACCATTCTCTGGCTTGCTCTACCTGTCTCTGGCTTGCTCCACCATTCTCTGTCTTATTGCACCGTTCTGCTGCCTGCTCCACCTTTCTCTGTCTTGTTTCACTTGGTTTTGGCTATCTCCAACTCTATCTAGCTTGCTCCAACTATCTCTGGCTTGCTCCACCTTTCTCGGGCTTGCTCCACCCTTCTCTGTCTTGCTCCATCGTTCTCTGGCTTGCTCCATTGTTCTTTGACTTGCTCCACCATTCTTTGGCTTACTCCACCTTTTCGTAGCTTGCTCCACCTTTTGCTGGCTTGCTCCACCTTCCTCTGGCTTGCTCCACCGTTCTCTGGCTTGCTCCACCGTTTTATGCTTGCTCCACTGTCCCCTGGCCTGCTCTTCATTTCTATTGCTTGCTCCACCTTTCCCTGGCTTGCTCCACCTTTCTCTGGCTTTCTCCACCCTTTCCTGGCTTATTCCACCTTTTCCTTGCTTGTTCCACCTTTCTTGGGCTTGCCCTACCTTTGTCTAGCTTGCTGCACCTTTCACTGGCATGCTCCACCTTTCTCTGGCTTGCTCCACTTTTCCCTATCTGACTCCACCTTTCTCTGGCTTGCTCCACCTCTCTCTGGCTTGCTCCGCCTTTTTCTGGCTTGGTCCACCTTTCTTTGCTTTGCTCTGCCTTTCTCTGGCTTGCTCCACCTTTCTCTGGCTTGCTCCAGTGTTCTCTGGCGCGCTCAACCGATTGCTGGTTTGCTCCACCTTTCTCTGGCATGCTCGACCTTTCTCTGGCCTGCTCCACCTTCTCTGGCCTGCTCCACCATTCTTTGGTTTGCTCCACTATTCCTTGGCTTGCTCCTCCTATCTCTTGATTGCCCCACATTTCTATGGCTTGCTCCAGCTTTCAGTGTCTTACTCCATATTTCTCTGGCTTGCTCCACCGTTCTCTGGCTTGCTCCACCTTTCTCTTTCTTGCTCCACCTTTCTCTGGCTTGCGCCACCTTTCTCTGGCTTGCTCCACCTTTCTGTGGTTTGCTCCACCATTTGTTGGATTGCTCGACTGTTCTCTAGGGTGCTCTACCGTTCTCTAGCTTAATCCATCGTACTCTGTCTTGCTCGACCAATTTTTGTGCTTGCTCCACCGTTATCTTGCTCGCTCCGCCATTCTCTGGCATGCTCCACCATTCTCTGGTTTGCGCCATCATTCTCTGGCTTGCTCCACCATTCTATGGCTTGCTCCACCTTCCTTTGGATTGCTCCATTGTTATCTGGCCTGCTCCATCTTTCTCTGGACTGCTCCACCTTTCTCTCGTTTGCTGTACCTTTATCTGGCTTGCTCCACTGTTGTCTTGCTTGCTCCAACTTTCTCTGACTTGCCCCACCGTTCTCTTGCCTGCTCCACCTTTCTCTGGTCCACTCTAGCTTTCTGTGTCTTGCTCCACCTTTCTCTGGCTTGCTCCACCTTTCTCTAGCGTGCTCCACCTTTCTCTGGCTTGCTCTACCTTTCGATTGCTCTTTCCACCGTTCTATGTCTTACTCCACTATTCTCTGGCTTGCTCCACCATTCTCTGGCTTGCTCCACCGTTCTCTGGATTGTTGCACCGTATTTGGACTTGCTCCACCATCATCTGGCTTGCTCCACTATTCTCTGGTTTGCTCCACCGTTCTCTGGCTTGCTCCAACATTCTCTGGCTTGTAGAGGGTATTTGTACTTGCTAGTTGATACCTAGTAACCCAGACCATTGTTTCTCCCTCTGACCGTTTCTGACTCGTGTTATGTGCTGTCAGCATCGACCATACATGTGGATCTCATCCTGACATAGGGTTATGGGTCCACCACGCTTCCGTTGCACACGGGATCGTCATCTTGGACGTCGCCGTGAAGTTCTACAAACTCGTCGAAGTAGCAACTACGCACATGGTGCAGAAGGAGACGCAGCCCATTCAAAAGCATGCAAGCGGCCCGGGCTTCGGGCTATGGAGGTGGCAGTTCAAACTGCACCTCTCGCATAAGGGGCTGCTAGACGTCATGTTGGGAAAGGAGGTGCTCACAGAGGCGACTGCTACGGACGCGGAGAAGCAGGCCTTCGAAAAGAAGAACACGGAGGCGCTCATGCTCCTGGTGTCCGGGACGGCCGAGTCGCAGTGGGGCTACTTCCAAGGCTGCAAGCTAGCAGCCGAAGCTTGGCAAAAGCTCTGTGCCATCCACCAATCCAAGTCGCTCGCGAACAAAATCTTCGCGATGAAGCGACTCCTCACGGTGAGAATCGAGGAGGGAGATGATGTCATCTCCGCCATGCAGCAGATCGAGTCACTCGCCTCGCAATGTAACGACGTGGGGTGGAAGATCGGCACGCAGCTGCAGGCTATGGCCCTCCTCATGGCCCTACTTGACAGTTGGGGCCCACTCATCACCGTCCTTGGAGGATGGTCGGAGGAAAAGCTCACCTGTGGCGCGGTCGCAGAGTACATCCGCAACTAGGCGCAGCGACGGAGCTGCGGGGAGTCCTCGTCTTCCTCATCGACCCTTGTCACCAAAACTCGGGGTGGCGGAAGTGGGGGCCGAGGAAGTGGCGGAAAGGGCGGCGGCAAGAAGGGCGCCAAGAAAGGTGTGTGCCTCAACTGCGGCAAGGAGGGCCATTGGGCCCGTGAGTGCCCGGAGGAGGCGAAGACTGGCGGCAAAGACAGCAAGGGCCGGTCGCTCCTCAACGGAAACAAGAATCACTTCCTCAAGAAGGCCAACAGGCGGTGCCTGGATTCCGGGGCCGAGGAGCACACCCAAGTCGAGAAGGTGGGGTTCGTCACCTACGAGAAGTCCTCCAAGTCAATGGTGGTCGCGAATGACAAAGTCGAGCTGGCGGCCGGCCAAGGCGATGTGGAGGTGGAAGTCGTGGTCGGCGGTAAGAAGGAGATGTACACAATTCGTGATGTGCAGCACGTCCCCGGCCTGACTGACATTTTGAGTGTCAGCCGCTTGACGGACAAGGGGTATGAGGTGTTCTTCCGCAGGAAAGGCGCAGTGGTGTGCATCGACGGCGACGGCGAGGTCGTGCTGGAGGCGAAGTGCGAGGGCGGTCTCTACATCGTGGAGACCAAGGTGGTCCCCGCACCATCCGACGCAGCAGATTCACAGGAGTGCGTCGTCAACATGGACAAGGGAGGAAGCACTGATCTGGAGCTCTGGCACCGACGGTTGGGGCATTCAGTGCCCACAGTCGTTAAGGAGATGGCAAAGCGAGACATGGTGCGTGGCCTCGTCATCGATGGCACAGATGCGTCAGCAGATGCAGCAGCGCACAAAAAGTGCGAGCCTTGCATTTTGGGCAAGGCACGGCGCAAGCCGTTCAACGAGAATGAGGCTCGCGCAAAGGACCTGCTGGAGGTCGTGCACAGCGACGTGTGCGGACCGTTCAAAACGCCGTCAAACGGCGGCTTGAGATACTTCGTCACCTTCATTGACGACTGTAGCGGAAAGCTCTACGTGTACTTCATGAAGTGGAAGGGCGAGGTCCTGGACAGGCTGAAGGAGTACGTTGCAGTTGTGGAGAGGCAGACTGGCCGGAAGGTCAGAGCGCTACGCAGCGACAATGGCGGAGAGTACGTGGGCTGCAGCGGGTGGATGAAGCAGCAGGGCATCAAGTGGGAACCCACTACGCCATACTCGCCACAGTCCAACGGAGTGGCGGAGCAGGCAAACCAGACGCTGCTCAACATGGTGTGGACCATGCTTGTGGATGCGGGATTGTCGTGAGGTTTCTAGGCGGAGGCTCTGCGTACAGCAAGCTACACCATCAACCTCACCCCAACAACGGTGCTGAAGAGCAAGGACGGCTGGAAGACGCCGCAGGAGGTTTGGAGCGGGCGCAAGCCAAATGTGGCGCACCTGAAGGTGTTCGGGTGCAAGGCGCACGCGATGGTGCAGGCGGCGCAACGACGCGACAGCAAGCTGGAACCACAGGCGAAGCCGTGCTTGTTCCTCGGCTACAAGAGCACGCAAAAGGCGTATCGGCTCTGGGACCCGCGCACGCAAGAGATCATCCGCAGCCGTGATGTCAAGTTTGACGAGCAGCAAAGCTTCAGCAGCAGCAGCAACGACATGAACGCCGGGAACACTCCAAAACAGGGGGAGTGGTTCCAGCTCCTTGACTACGAGAAGGAGCCGGCGGACGTTGCGGTCGATGTTGCGGCGTCGCAGCGCGACGGTGCAGCAGGTGCAGCAGCCGATGCGGAGGACTCTGACAATGATGCAGCTGGGCTGGAGATTTGGCGGAATGATCCGTCTAAGGAGGCACCGCGGGTGCCGAAGCGCGCACTCCCGGCGGAGTTCGCGTCGGGCGTCGGAGAAAAATCCTCCGGACGCGCCGCCCGTCCGGTTGATGATTCACCGGAGCGGGAAGAATCCTCGGGAAGCCGTCTGGTCGATGATTCACCGAAGCGGGCTGAGTCGGAAGGATTGCAGTAGAGCGACGAGACGCCGCCAAGACTGCCGCGCCGAAGCGGAAGGCAGCGGAGAGCGGGGAAGCGTTTCGACGCAAGCACTGGTAGATGGATCGGCATGACGTGGTGCATGCTGGCTGCATCAACGGAACCGACAACCGTGCAAGAGGCACTTGCGCGGCCTGAGACGCCGCCATCAAGTCGGAGTTGGCGTCCATTGCTGAAAACGACACATGGCAGCTGGTTGACAGGTCAAAAGACGCCAAGGTCATCGGCTCCAAGTGGATCTTCAAGACCAAGTTCACGAAGGAAGGAGTGGTTGACAAGTACAAGGTGCGGCTCGTGGTGAAGGGGTACACACAGCGTAACGGTGAGCACTACGATGAGACGTTCGCCCCCGTCGCCAAGTTTACAAGCATCCAGGCGATCCTTGCGGTGGCGGCCGCAAAGGACATGGAGCTCCACCAAATGGACGTAAAGACGGCCTTCCTCAACGGCATCATCGACAAAGAAATCTACATGGAGGTGCCAGAGGGGGAGGAGGCGCCGGAGGGCAAGGTATGTAAGTTGCGAAAGTCCTTGTATGGGCTAAAACAATCGCCCCGATGCTGGTACCAACAGATGGACAGCTTCATGGCACATCTCGGCTTCAAGCGCTGTGAGGCGGATCACAGTGTGTACGTGCGGCGCAGCAAGAAGCTCCATCAGATTGTCGCACTCTACGTGGACGATTTGATCTTTTGCTCCTCAGACCTGCCGAGCCTACAGCAGCTGAAAGAGCAGCTGAGCAGCAGGTTCCAGATGTCGGACATGGGGGAGCTGGAGTTCTACCTTGGGGTGAGCATTATGCGGAACCAGAGGGCACGCACGCTTGAGCTGGGACAGGCCAAATACGTGGCCGAGGTGCTGAAGCGGTACGGCATGGAGGAATGCAAACCAGTGTGCAGTCCTGTCTCCACGACCTGTGAACTGAGTGCGGCAATGGCGCCGCAAAAAAAAGGAGAGCGGGAGGATATGACAGGGGTGCCTTACCAATTGGTGGTGGGCAGCCTCATGTACGCCATGGTGGCGACTCGACCGGACCTGGCCTACGCGGTGGGCCAAGTGAGCAGGTACGTGGCTGATCCAGGGCCACTACACTGGCAGGTGGTCAAGCGCATCCTCCGCTACCTGCAGGCGACGCGGCACGCACGCTTGAGGCTCGACGGCAAGGGGCGGCCGGACCCCTTGCGTCTGGTCTGCTACACGGATGTAGACTACGCCGGCGATGTGGACAAGAGGAAATCCACATCCTTCTACGTGTTCTTCCTCGCTGGTACAGCGGTCTCGTGGTGCAGCAGGAAGCAGGACTGCGTCGCCACCTCCACAGTGGAAGCAGAGTACATCGCGCTGGCCGAGGCGGTCAAGGAGTCTGTGTGGCTCCGCAGGTTGCTGGGGGAGCTGGGCGTGCCGCAGCTGGAGCCTACGGTGGTGCAAGAGGACAACACCGACTCCATCTCGTTGACCAACAACCCCACGCAGCACAGGAGGACGAAGCATATCGATGTGCGTTATCACTACGCATGGGACATGGTTGAGAAGGGGCAGGTGGTGCTGTAGCACTGCAGCACGCACAACATGCTTGCGAATTGCTTGACCAAGGCGCAACCCGCGGACCGGCACGCGATGAGCGTGGCCGGACTTGGGATGACCAGCTATGATGGACTTGAGGGCGCAGCGGAAGATGAGTGAGAGCAAGCAGGAGCAGCGGGCATGGCAGGTGCAAGGGGGAGAATGTTGAAAACTTTCCCCTCCGCATGTCCAAACGCGGCGCCGGGAGGCGCTGACGAGCCGGCAGAAAGTGGAAACGCCGCTCCGGCGGATCTGGCGACTCGAAAATTGCTTGGAGCCTAAAATGGAGGATTGCCCCTGAACGCTGACGAGTCGCTGAATCTGGTGGAATTTGTTTCGCAGGAATCGGACAAGTATCGAGGGAGATATGGCCTTCCAAAGTTGGGGTATGCGTAGCGGCTCTGGGAGCCGGCTGCGACTCGAAATCCGGTCGATAATCGACCGGACCGAGTAACAAAAATACCATCTGGAGAAAATGCTCCGATAAGGCCTTCCGAGGCGTCCGGTGGATGATCCGCCTCATCAGGTGGATCATCCACCGGATCCAGTAGTGCAGGTTGTTACTGAGGGACTTAGCCAAAATCCTGGCTCTACGTCTGAAACTCAGTATTACGTTTTGTTACTCGGGGACTTTGTCAAAATTCTGATTGCAGGTCCACGGACAGGTTTCAAACCTCGTCACACCCCATCACCAAACACGACCCAAAAGTGGGTAGGGCGCTTGGAAACAGTGCAGGGGACCCCCACACCATGTGCAATGGGATATGCGCCTTGGGAAAGGCGCTTCGCACGTGAACGAAGGCGCCACGGCAAGTGGCGGCGTCAGACTTCTGTGGTGGGTGAGACCTGCGCTTCGACAAGCATAACTTGAGCTACGCTTGGCCGAATCGCGCACAGTTTGGTGCGTTGGAAAGCTCATGAATATCCCTATAAATGTTGTAATGATATCCATGTTCAAAAACTAACGCAAAACGCCGTTATTCTCTTCGCAAACTGACTGTCTCTAAATTCCTACTCACATAGCTTGAGGCGACCTGAAAGCTCACGCTCAGTCTCAGATTCACCCAAAACAGTAGACGTGAACCACTCAAGATGATCAGAAAAACGTCGGGACCGCACCACGCGGATCTCATCCTGATAGCCACTACGTATTGAAGGTTTTTGTACTTTCTAGTCAATACCTAGTGTTTTCAAACCATTTTCCCCTTCTGACAATTTGTGACTCGTGTCAACGTTGACCACACACAGTGGATTTATTTGGTCATGGTCAGTGACATATGGCTTCTTTGGTTGGTCACTTTGCATGGTAGCCACACTGTATCACTACTCATTGAAGGTCTTTGAACTTGCTAGTTGCTAACTAGTATTCCCAAATCATTGTTTCCCACTTTAACCATTTGTGACTCGTATTTTGAGTTGTGAACGTTGAACACATAAAGTGAAATTATTTCGTCATGGTCAGTGACATATGCATATTTTGGTTGGTCATTGTGTATTGTAGCCACACCGTGCCACTAATTCTTGAAGATCTTTGTAGTTTCTGGTTGGTAACTAGTATCTCCAAACCATTGTTTCTCCCTCTAACCATTTGTGACTCTTGTTATGAGTTATCAATGTGGACCACACATAAAGTAAAATTCTTTGGTCATGGTCAGTGACATATGCCTACTTTGGTTGGTCACTGTGCATGGTAGCCACATCGTGCCACTACTTAATGAAGATCTTTGTACAAGCTAGTTTGCAACTAGTATTTTGAAACCTTTGCTTCCCCTATGACCATGTGTGACTCGCACTATGGATTGTCAACATTGGCCACACATAGTGAGATTCTTTGGTCATGGTCAGTGCTATATGCCTAATTTGGTTGATCATTGTGCATGGTAGTCACACCGTGTCACTACTCATTGAATGTCTTTCTACTTGCTAGTTGATAACAAGTGTTCCCTATCCATTGTTTCCCCCCTGAAAATTCGTGACTCGTTGTCAGCGTTGACCACACACAGTGCAAATCTTTAGTAATGATAAGTGACATATGTCTACTTTGGTTGGTCATTTGGCATGGTAGCCACACCGTGCCACTACTTATTGAAGGTGTTTATACTTGCTAGTTGATAACTAGTATTCCCAACCTATTTTTCCCCCTATGACCATTTGTGACTCGTGTTAAAGTTTGAAACGTTGACCACACACAGTGAAATTCTTTGGTCATGGTTAGTGACATATGCCTAGTTCGGTTGGTCATTGTGCACTGTAGCCACACCGTGTCACTACCTATTGAAGGTATTTGTACTTGCTAGTCGATACCTAGTGTTTCAAAATCATTGTTTCTCCCTCTGACCATTTGTAACTCGTGTTATGGGTTGTCAACATTGACCACACACCGTGGAACTCTTAGGTCATGCTCAGTGACATATGCCTACTTTGGTTGGTGATTGTGCATGGTAGCCACCCCGTGCCACTACTGATTGAAGGTCTTTGTACTTACTAGTCAATAACTAGTATCCTCGAACCATTTTTTCCCCCACTTAACACTTCTGACTCGTGTTATGAGTTGTCAACGTTGACCACATAAACTGAAATCCTTTGGTCATGGTCAGTGACATATGCCAACTCTAGGTGGTCATTGTGCATGGTAGACACACCATGTCACTACGTTCTGAAGGTCTTTGTACTTGCTAGCTGATAGATAGTATTCCAAAATCATTGTTTCCCCCTCTTACCATCTGTGACTCCTGTTACAAGTTGTCATCATTGACCACACACAGTGAAATTCTTTTGGTTATGGTCAGTGACATACGCTTACTTTGGTTGGTCATTGTGCATGGTAGCCACACCGTGCCACTACTTATTGAAGATCTTTGTACTTGCTGGTTGATAACTAGTATTTCCAAGCCATTGTATCCCCCTCTTTCCATTTGCGACTCCTATTATGAGTTGTCAACTTTGACCACCCATAGTGAAATTCTTTGGTCATGATCAGTGACATATGCCTACTTTGGGTGGTCATTGTGCATGGTAGCCACACCGTGCCACTACTTATTGAATGTTTTTGTACTTGCTAGTCAAAACCTAGTGTTTTCAAACCATTGTTTCCCCATCTGACCATTTTTGACTCATGTTATAAGTTGTCAACGTTGACCACACAGTGGATTTATTTTGTCATGGTCAGTGACATATGGCTTCTTTGGTTGGTCATTTTGCATGGTAGCCACACTGTATCACTACTTATTGAAGGTCTTTGTAATTGCTAGTTTCTAACTAGTATTCCCAAACCATTGTTTCCCCCTCTTACCAAATGTGACTTGTATTATGAGTTTTGAACTTTGACCACATAAGGTGAAATTGTTTTGTCATGGTCAGTGACATATGCATATTTTGGTTGTTATTGTGTATGGTAGCCATTCCGTGCCGCTAATTATTGAAGATATTTGTACTTTCTGGTTGATAACTATTATTTCAAAACC
The DNA here is from genome assembly GCA_023375785.1 of Penium margaritaceum. Taxonomy (NCBI): domain Eukaryota; kingdom Viridiplantae; phylum Streptophyta; class Zygnematophyceae; order Desmidiales; family Peniaceae; genus Penium; species Penium margaritaceum. Next base: position 98,878 of record SZWC01000785.1, on the reverse strand, counting down.
ATTTTTTCTCCCTCTGACCATTTGTGACTCTTGTTCTGAGTTATCGACGTGGACCACTGTCAGAATTTAGAAGATGACGACAATCAACTCCTGTCGCTTGGATATTCCAAGCACTCTCAATAACGGTTCAGCTCCGGCCACGAACGACCTCGGTGATACCTCCACCTAGTCGTTAACGGTCACGAACTGACCAACGTGCCATCGACCGAGTAATCCCCTAATAACCGGTTAGCCTGCAAGCGCGTCCGGCTAGCACAAAAGAAGCCATTGCTGATGTAACTTTTTCCTGTTCTGTTGGCTATATGGAGGATGTTCATTCCCTCCGGACTTAACCAGAACAGTCCTTCCCATCCTGTTCCCCTTTGGTTCTGCGGCTTTGCTGCTGTGTCTTCGTTCTGCTCATTCCTCGCCAATCTTGGCTTCACCAGCGACTCTCTGCCTACAGTTCTTCGCTCCATCACTCTCGCTCCTTCGCTCAGCACTCGCTATCCGTCATTCATCTCACTCTTGCATTCTCTCATGAACTTCTGCCTACCTCGTAACTCTGGTGCCTCGCCTCTCTTCAAGCTTTGCGGCTAACTCCTCGGGACTCCTCGCATCTCTCTGCCTCCTTCACTCAGCCGACATACCCATGCATGTCTTGTTGCTTCTGCCTGCTTCTGCTCTTTCGGCCCCTACTTGTTGCATTCTTCTGAAAACCACACATAAAGAAAAATTATTTGGTCATGGTTAGTGACATATGCCTACATTGGTTGGTCACCGTGCATGGTAGCTACACTGTGCTACTAATTACTGAAGATATCTGTACAAGCTAGTTGGCAATTGGTATTCCCAAACCTATGTTTCCCCCTATGACCATCGGTGACTCGCATTATGAATTGTCAACGTTGGCCACACAGTGAAATATTTTGATCATGGTGAGTGTCATATGCCTAATCTGGTTGGTCATTGTGAATGGTAGTCACACCGTGTCACTACTTATTGAAGGTATTTCTATTTGCTAGTCGATAACAAGTATTCCCAACCCAGTGTTTCCCCCTCTCACCGTTTGTGACTCCTGTTATGAGTTGTCAACGCTGACCACACCCGGTGCAAATGTTTGGTAATGAGAAGTGACATATGTCTACTTTGGTTGGTAATTGTGCATGATAGCCACACCGTGCCACTACTTATTGAAGGTCTTTGTACTTGCTAGTTGCTAAAAAGCACTCCCAACTATTTTTTCCCCTTCTGACCATTTGTGACTTGTGTTAAGGTAGTCAGCATTGACCACACACAGTGAATTTCTTTGGTCATGATCAGTGACATATGCGTCTTTAGGTTGGTCATTGTGCACTGTAGCCACACTGTGTCACTACTTATTGAAGGTCTTTGTACTTGCTAGTTGATACCTAGTGTTTCCAAACAATTTTTTCTCCCTCTGACCATTTGTGACTCGTGTTATGGGTTTTCAACGTTGACCACACACTGTGGAACTCTTAGGTAATTCTCAGTGACATGTGCCTACTTTGGTTGGTGATTGTGCATGGTAGCCACCCCGTGCCAGTGCTTACTTAAATTCTTTGTACTTACTAGTCAATAACTTGTATCCTCAAACCATTGTTCCCCCCTCTGAACATTTGTGACTCGTGTTATGAGTTGTCAACATGGACCACATAAAGTGAAATCCTTTGGTCATGGTCAGTGACATATGCGTATGTTGGTTGGTCATTGTGCATGGTAGCCACACTGTGCCACTACTGCTTGAAGGTCTTTGTACTTTTAGTTTAACAAATATTATTCCCAAACAATTGTTTCTCCCTCTTACCATTTGTGACTTGTTTTATGAGTTGTCAACATTGACCACACACGGTGAAATTCTTTTGGTCATAGTCAGTGCCATACGCCTACTTCGGTTGGTCATTGTGAATGGTAAGCACAGCATTCCACTACGTATTGAAGATCTTTGTTCTTGCTAGTTGATCACTAGTATTCCCAAACCATTGTTTCCCCGTCTTACCATTTGTGACTCGTATTATGAGTTGTCACTGTTGACCAACCATAGTGAAATCATTCAGTCATGGTCAGTGACATATGCCTACTTTGGTTGGTCATTGTGCATGGTAGCCACACCATGTCACTACTTATTGAAGGTCTTTGTACTTGCTAGTTGATAACTTGTATTCCAAAACCAGTATTTCCCCCTCTTACCATTTGTGACTCGTGTTATAAGTTGCCAACGTTGACCACCCATTGTGAATTTTTTTGGTCATGGTCAGTGACATATGCATGATTTGGTTGGTCATTGTGCATGGTAGCCACGCTGTGCTAATACATACTCAGGATCTTTGGACTTGCTAGTTGATAACTAATATGCCCAAACCAGTGTTTCCCCTTATGACCATTTGTGACCCGTACTATGAGGTGTCAACATGGACCACACATTGTGAAATTCTTTGGCCATGGTCAATAACATATGCATACTTTGGTTGGTCATTGTGCATGGTAGCCACATCATGCCACTACTTCTTGAAGGTCTTTGTACTTTCTAGAGGATACCCAGTATTCCCAAACCATTCTTTCCCCCTCTGACCATTCGTGACACGTGTTATGAGTTGTCAACATTGACCACACACAGAGAAATTCTTTGGTCATGGTCAGTGTCATATGCCTACTTTGGTTGGTCATTATGCATGGTAGCTACACCGTGCCACTACTCGTTGAATATCTTTGTACTTGCTGGTTGATAAAGAGTAATCAGTCATGCCTAGTACACGTGCACTGTGATTAGGCACTCTTCCCTGGCTGACTCGTGCTATGATTCATAAGTTAAAGTCACTTGGTTAACTTCGTGCTCATGGTTAGTGGCAAAGGCCAACTTTGTCAAGACATTGCGCACAATAGCCACAAGAGCCACTAGTATCTTACCTTGTTTATACCTGCAAGGTCACGCCTAGTACACGTGCACTATTATTGGGCACTCTAACTATGGCTGACTCATGCTATGATTAACATAATATAAAGCCACTTAGTTAGCTTTGTGGTCATGGTCAGTGGCACAGGACAACTTTGTCCTGACATTGCGCACAATAGCCACATCTAGCCACCACAATTTTACCTTGTTCATACCTGTAAGGTCATGCCTAGTACACGTGCACTGTGATTGGGCACTCTGACCGTGGCTGTATCGTGCTATAATTCGTAAGGGAAAGGCAGTTGGTTCACTTCGTGCTCATGGTCAGCGGCACAGGCCCTCTTTGTCAAGGCATTGCGCACAATAGCCACAAGGAGCCACCAGTATTTTACCTTATTTATACTTGCAAGGTCATGCCTAGGTCACGTGTACTTTGACTCGGCACTCTGACTGTGGCTGACTCGTGTTACGATTCATAGAAGTTAAAGTCACTTGGTTAGCTTTGTGGGCAACGTCAGTGGCACAGGCTAACCTTTTCAAGACATTGCGCACAATAGTCACACCAAGCGACTAGTGGTTTACATGTTTTATACATACATGCTCATGCCTAGTACATGTGGCACTGTGATTGGGCACTCTGACCGTGGCTGACTCGTGTTATGGTCAAAAGAAGTTAGTCCTCGATTCATGGAATTTAAATTCACTTGCTTAACTTTGTGATCATGGTCAGTGGCACAGGCCAAATTTGTCAAGGCATTGCGCACAATAGACACACCAAGCCACCATTATTTTACCTAGTTTATACATGCAAGGTCATGCCTAGTACACGTCACTGTGATTGGGCACTTTGACCGTGGCTGACTCGTGCTATGATTCATATAGATTACAGTCACTTGGTTAACTTTGTGATCATGGTCCGTGGCACAGGCCAACTTAGTCAAGGCCTTGCACACAATAGCAACATCAATTCACTAGTAGTCTACCTTGTTGAAACCTGCGACGTCATGCCTAGTACACGTGCACTGTGATTAGGCACTCTGACCATGGCTGACTCATGCTATGATTCATACGTTGAATTCACTTGGTTAACTTCGTGCACATGGTCAGTGGCACAGACCAATTTTGTCCAGGCATTGCACCCAATAGCCACCCCGAGCCACCAGTATTTCACCCTGTTTATACCTGCAAGGTCATGCGTAGTACACGTGCACTGTGATTGGGAACTCTGACCGTGGCTAAGTCTTGCTATGATTCATTGAAGTTAAAGTCACTTGGTTAACTTTGTGCTCATGGTCAGTGGCACAGGCCAACTTTGTCAAGGTATCGCACATAATAGCCACACCAAACCACTAGTATCTTACCTTGTATATACCTGCAATATCATGCCTAGTACACGTGCACTGCGATTGGGCACTCTGACCGTGGCTCACTCGTGTTATGATTCATACAAGTTAAATTCACTTGACTAACTTTGTGGTCATGATCAGTGTCACAGACCAACTATGTCAAGGCATTGTGCACAATAGCCATACCAAGCCACCAGAATTTTGCCTTGTTTATACCTGCAAGGTCATGCCTAGGACACGTGCACTGTGACTGAACACTCTGACCGTGGCTGACTCTTGTTATGATTCATATAAGTTAAAGTAACTTGGTTTTCTTTGTGGTCCATTTCAGTGGCACAGGCCAACACTGTCAAGGCATTGCACACAATAGCCACATTGAGCCACCAGTAATTAACCTTGTTTACACCTGCAAGGTCATGCCTAGTACACGTGCACTGTGATTGGGTTCGCTGACCATGGCTGACTCATGTTATAATTCATACAATTTAAAGTCACTTGGTTACCTTCGTGGTCATGTTCAGTGGCACATGCCAAATCTTTCAAGGCATTGCGCACAATAGCCACACCAAGCCACTAGTATTTTACCTCGTTTATACATGCAAGGTTATGCCTAGTAGACATGCCTTTTGATTGGGTTCTCTGACCGTGGCTGTTGTAAATTCTGTTCCAACATGGCTCTGGCCGTCTAGCATTTGCACGGCTTGTTTGGGCAAGTTCGGAGATGAAGCGTGAGCTTTCTGGTCGCCTCACGCTATGTGGGAGAGGATTTGGAGACAGTCATTTTTGCAAAGAGGATAACGTCATTTTTCGTTATATTTTTTAACATGGACATGATCACAACATTTATAGGGCTAGTCATGAGCTCTCAAACGCACCAAACCGCGCGCGATTCGGCCAAGCGTAGCTCAAGTTATGCTTGCCGAAGCGTAGGTCTCACCCACCACAGAAGCCTGACGCCGCCACTCGCCGTGGCGCCTTCGTTCACGTGCGAAGCGCCTTTCCCAAGGCGCATGTCCCATTGCACATGGTGTGGGGTTCCCCTGTACTGTTTCCATGCACCCTACCCACTTTTGGGTCGCGTTTGGTGATAGGGTGTGACGAGGTTCGAAACCTGTCCGCGGACCTGCAGTCAGAATTTTGACCAAGTCCCCGAGTAACAAAACGTACTACTGAGTTTTGGACGCCGAGCCAGGTTTTTGGCTAAGTCCCTCAGTAACAACCTGCACTACTGGATCCGGTGGATGATCCGCCGGATCAGGTGGATCATCCACCGGACGCCTCGGCAGGCCTATCGGAGCANGTTTGGTGATGGGGTGTGACGAGGTTCGAAACCTGTCCGCGGACCTGCAGTCAGAATTTTGACCAAGTCCCCGAGTAACAAAACGTACTACTGAGTTTTGGACGCCGAGCCAGGTTTTTGGCTAAGTCCCTCAGTAACAACCTGCACTACTGGATCCGGTGGATGATCCGCCGGATCAGGTGGATCATCCACCGGACGCCTCGGCAGGCCTGTCGGAGCAATTTTCTCCAGATAGTAATTTTGTTACTCGGTCCGGTCGATTATCGACCGGATTTCGAGTCGCAGCCGGCTCCCAGAGCCGCTGCGCACACCCCAACTTTGGAAGGTCATATCTCCCTCGTTACTTGTCCGATTCCGGCGAAACAACTTCCACCGGATTTAGCAACTCGTCAACTTTCAGGGGCAATCCTTTATTTCAGGATCCGAGCAAATGTCGAGTCGCCAGATCCGCCGGAGCGGAGTTTCCGTTTTCTGGCGGCTCATCAGCGCCTCCCGGCGCCGCACTTGGGCATGCGGAGGGGCAATTTTTCAACAGTGGCTGACTCGTGTTTTGATTCATAGAATTCAAAGTCACTTGGTTAACTTTGTGGTCATGTTCAGTGGCACAAGCCAACATTTTCAAGGCATTGCTCACACTAGCTACACCAAGCCACCAGTATTTTACCTTGACTATACCTGCATGGTCATGCCTAGTACGCGTGCACTGGGATTGGGTACTCTGACCATGGCTAACGCGTCCTATGATTCATAGATGTTAGACTCATTTGGTTAACTTTGTGCCCATGGTCATTCGCACTGGCCATTTTTGTAACGACATTGCACAAAATAGCCACACCGTGTCACTAGCATTTTACCTTTATTTTACCTGCAAGGTCATGCCAAGTACTTTTTCACTGTGATTGGGCACTCTGACCGTGGCTGACTTGTGTTATGATTCATGGAAGTTAAAGTCACTTGGTAAACTTTGTGGTCATGGTCAGTGGCACAGGCCAACTTTGTCAAGACATTGCGCACAATAGCCACACCTAGCCACTAGTACTTAACCTTGTTTATACCTGCAAGGTCATGCCTAGGGCACTCGCACTATGATTGGATACTCTGGCTATGGCTGACTAATGCTATGATTCATAGAAGTTAAAGTCACTTGGTTAACTTTGTGCTCATGGTTAGTGGCATAGGCCAACTTTGTCAAGGCATTGCACACAATAGCCACACCGAGCCACCAATGTTTTGCCTTGTTTATACTTGCAAGTTCATGCCTAGTACATATGCACAGTGGTTGGGCGCTCTGACTGTGGCTGACCCGTGCTATGATTCATAGAAGTTAAAATCACTTGTTAACTTTGTGCTCATGGTTTGTCGCACCGGCCAACTTTGCAACGACCTTGCGCACAATAGCCGCACCGAGCCACCAGAATTTTACCTTTCGTATGAATGCAAGGTCATGCCTAGTACACGTGCACTGTGATTGGACACTCTGACCGTGGCTGACTCGTGTTGTGATTCATAGGAGTTAAAGTCACTTGGTAATACTTGTGGTCATGGTCAGTAGCACAGGCCAACGTTTTCAAGACATTGCGCACAATAGCCACACCTAGCCACTAGTACTTCACCTTGTTTATACCTAAACGGTCATGCCTAGGGCACGTGCACTGTGATTGGGCACTCTGACCGTGGCTGACGCGTGTTATGATTCATAGAAGTTAAAGTCACTTGGTTAATTTTGTGGTCATGGTCAGTGGCATAGGCCAACTTTGTCAAGATATTGCACACAATAGCCACACTGAGCCATAATTATTTGACCTTGTTTATACCTGCTAGGCCATGCCTAGTACATGTGCACTGAGATTGGGCACTCTGACCGTGGCTGACTCGTGCTATGATTCATTGAAGTTAATGTCACGTGGTTAACTTTGTGCTCATGGTCAGTGGCACAGGCCAACTTTGTCAAGACATTGTGCACAATAGCCATACCAAGTCATTAGTATTATACCTTTCTTATACCTACAAGGTCATGCTTAGTACACGTGCACTGTGATTGGGCACTCTTACCACGGCTGACTTGTGTTATGATTCACAGAAGTTAAAGTCACTTTGTTTACTTTGTGCTCATGGTCAGTGGCATAAGCAAACTTTGTCAAGGCATTGCGCACAATAGCCACACTGAGCCACCAATGTTTTACCTTTATCATACCTGCAAGATCATGCATAGTAAAAGTGCACTGTGATTGGGAACTCTAGCCGTGGCTGACTCGTGCTATGATCCATAGAAGTTAAAGTCATGTGGTTCACTTTGTAGTCATGGTCAGTGGCAAAGGCCAACTTTTTCAAGATATTTCGCACAATAGCCACACTGAGCTACTAGTATTTTACCTTGCTTATACCTGCACAGTCATGCCTAGTACACGTGCACTCTGATTGGGCACTCGAACCGTGGCTGACTCATGTTATGATTCATGGAAGTTAAAGTCACTTGGTTAACTTTGTGGTCATTGTCAGTGGCACAGGCCAACTTTGTCAAGGCATTGCATGCAATAGCCACACCGAGCCACCAGTATTTTGTATTGTTCATAACTGCAAGGTCATTCCAAGTACACGTGCACTGTGATTGGGCACTCAGACCGTGGCTGACTCGTGTTATGATTCATAGACATTAAAGTCACTTGGTGCAACTTTGTCGTCATGGTCAGCGGCACATGCCAATATTTTCAAGGCATTGCACACAATAGCCACACCGAGACACCAGTAACTTCCCTTCTCTATACCTACAAGGTCATGCATAGTACACTTACACTGTGATTGGATACTCTGATTGTGGCTGACTCGTGTTATGATTCATAGAGTTTAAAGTCACTTAGTTAACTTTGTGGTCATGGTCAGTGGAACAGGCCAACTTTCTCAAGGTATTGCGCACAATAGCCACACCAAGCCACCAGTATTTTACCTTTTTTTTATATGCAAGGTCATTCCTAGTACACGTGCACTGTGATTGGGCACTCTGCCTTGGCTGACTCGTGCTATGATTCATGGGTTAAAGTCACTTGGTTAACCTTGTGCGCATGGTCAGTGGCACAGGCCAACTTTCTCAAGACATTGCACAGAATAGCAACAAGAGCCACCAGTTTTTTACCTTGTTCATACCTGCACGGTCACGCCTAGTACTTGTGCACTGTGATTGGGCACTCTGACTGTGGATGACTCGTGCTATGATTCATAGACGTTAAAGTCATCTGGTTAACTTTGTGGTCATGTTCAGTGGCACTGGCCAGCTTTGTCAAGACACTGCGCACAATAGCCACACCGAGCCAGTACTGTTTTACCTTGTTCACACATGCAAGGTAATTCCTATTACACGTGCACTGTGATTGGGCACTCTGACCGTGGTTGACTCGTGCTATAATTCGTAAGGTAAAGTCATTTGGTTAACTTTGTGCTGATAGTCAGTGGCACAGGCCCATTTTGTCAAGGCATTGCACACAGTAGCCACACCAAGCCACCAGAAGTTTACCTTGTTTATACTTGCAAGATCATGCCTAGGGCATGTGCACTGTGACTGGGCACTCTGACCGTGGCTGACTCGTGTTACGGTTCATAGAAGTTAAAGTCACTTGGTTAACTTTGTGGGTAATTTCAGTGGCACAGGCTAACCTTGTCAAGACATTGCGCACAATAGCCACACCGAGCTACTAGTATTTTACAGTTTTTATACATGCAAGCTCATGCCTAGAGCACGTGCACTGTGATTGGGCACTCTGACCGTGGCTGACCCGTGTTATGATTAATAGAAGTTAAACTCATTTGGTTAACTTTGTGCTCATGGTCAGTAGCACAGGCCAACTTTTTCAAGGCATTACACACAATAGCCACAAGGAGCCAGTAGTATTTTGCCTTTTTTATACCTGCAAGGTCATGCCTAGTACACGTGCACTTTTATTGGGCACTCTGACCGTGACTGACTTGTGCTATGATCAGTATTTTACTTGGTGAGCTTTGCGCTCATGGTCAGTGGCACAGGCCAACTTTGTCAAGGCGTTGCGCACAATAGCCACACCGAGCCACTAGTATTCGACCTTGTTTATACCTGAAAGTTCATGCCTATTACACATGCAATGTGATTGGGCACTCTGACCGTGGCTGACTCGTGTTATGATTCATAGAAGTTCAAGTCACTTGGTTAACTTTCTGGTCATTGTCACCGGCACATGCCAACTTTGTCAAGGCATTGTGCACAATAGCCACACCAAGCCACTAGTATTATACCTTTTTCATACCTGCAAGGTCATGCCTAGTACACGTGCACTGTGATTCTTCACTCTGACCGTTGCTGAATCTTGTTATGATTCATAGAAGCTAAAGTCACTTGGTTAACTTTGGTGATTGGGAACTCTGACCGTGGCTGACTCGTGCTATGATTCATACCAGTATTTTACTCGGGTAACTTTGTGTCAGAATAATGTGGCAAGGGACGATGGCAGTGGCAGATTCTAGCAGAAGCAAGAGAGATGCAGAGCTTCGTTAGACAGATGACGGCAGCAAAGAGACGTGAGAAGTGAGAAGAAGTTCGTCACAGAAATGTTAAGAGTGGTGGTTCACCGGAGTAAGGTACAACGTAGACAGGTAGCCAGCGAGAGAGAGTTGAGGTGGAGCTTGAGTGATGGGTGAGTGAGAGGTGAGCAAAGGATCGAGAGTGATGGAGCAAATGGTCGAGGGCTTGAGATTGGATGGTGAGAGCAGAATGTCCGAAGAGCGAGCAGAGCGAAGACAGGGCCTGTTAAAGTCTACCGGATGAGATGTCAGTTTGTGTCACTCGGTTTTCCACCGTTGGCACACCGACGAGTGATTTCTGATGTCTCAAAAGCAGAGTTCTTCAAGGTTGAGATGGGAATGTGGATAGAGAGGGGGTGGTGTTGCCTGGGATGAGCAGGAGGGAGGAATGCTGATGATAAATGAGGGATTTGGAGGCCGGACTGAAAACTCATGCGCTGCTGAAGCTTTGGCTTGGGCGCAGGTCGTGGTGGAAGAGGGCAATGCGAACGGAGGCTTCCTGCTGACCAGATGATGAAAAGATGAAGGCGGAGGAATGGCTGATGACAGAGTGGGCGCAGGGGTGACCCACGTGCGCTGCGAAAGTTTCGGCATGGGTGCAGGTCGTCCCAATACGGGCGATGCGACCGTGCAGGTCCTTGCACCGAGCGCATGATCAGAGCTGAAGGCAGGCGGAAGAATGATACTGATGGAGTGGGTGCAGGGATGAATCCTTGTACGTTGCTGAGTAGAGGAGTAGAATGCGGCAAGGGGAAGGCGAATGCCAACGCGCTGCGAGAAATCTGCTGCCGGCATGGGTGCTAGTTGCTGCAAGGCGGGCAACTAGCTCGTGCAGGGCAAGGTGCTGGTGGCAGATGCTGATGATAAGCTGATGAAGAGAAAGTGTGGGTACAGGGGCGAGCCGCGTGTGCTGTGAAGGTTTCGGCGTGGGTGTAGGTCGTCGCAAAAATGGCGATGCAACCGGAAGAATCCTTGTGCCGAGCGGATGATGAGAGGCAAATGATAGGCGGCGAATTTGATGTTTATGGCGTAGACGCAGGGGTGAAACCACGTGCACTGTGGATCATGAAGATAGAGAAGATGAGGAAACTGAGACGATGATGATGAAGGAGATGGGGTTCATGAGGGCTGAGAGAGGAAGCTGCTGAGGTGTATGGAATTGTACGGAATTTTACAGAGCAGTACAGAGTTGTAGCGATTTGTACAGAGTTGTACAAATTTGTACGGAAGTGTATGGGGTTGTACTGGGTTGTACAGTGTTATACGGATTTGTACAAAGTTGTACAGATTTTTACGGAGTTGTACAGAGCTGTACGAAGTGGAACGCAGTTGTAGTGATAACTACGGAGTTTAACGGAGTTGTACGGAGTTGTATGGAGTTGTACGGAGTTGTAGAGAGCTGTATGGACTTGTAACAAGTTGTAGCGAGTTGTAACGAGTTGTACGGAGGTGTACAAAGTTGTGCAGAGTTGTACAGAGTTGTACAAAACTGTACGGAGTTGGACGGAGTTGTACAAAGTTATTCAGAGTTTTACAGAGTTGAACAAAGTTGTGCCGAGCTGAACGGAGTATTGCAGAGTTGTACAGAGTTGTACAGATATGTACGGAGTTTTACGGAGTTCTATGGAGTTGTACGGAATGGTACGGAGTTGTACGGAGTTGTAGCAAGGTGTACGGAGTTGTACAGAGTTGTACGAATTTGTACGGAGTTGTAAAGCATTTTATGGACTTATTGTAGTTGTACAGAGTTGTACAGAGTTGTAGCAAATTGTACGGAGTTGTAGCAAGGTGTACGGAGTTGTACAGAGTTGTACGAATTTGTACGGAGTTGTAAAGCATTTTATGGACTTATTGTAGTTGTACAGAGTTGTACAGAGTTGTAGCAAATTGTACGGAGTTGTACGGAGTTGTATGAAGTTGTTAGGAGTTGTAAAGATCTATACGGAGTTGTATGGAGTTGTATGGAGTTGTACGGTGTTGGACTTTGTTGTACAGAGTTGTACAGAGTTGTATGGAGTTGTATGGAGTTGTACGGTGTTGGACTGTGTTGTACAGAGTTGTACAGAGTTGTAGCAAATTGTACGGAGTTGTACGGAGTTGTATGAAGTTGTTAGGAGTTGTAAAGATCTATACGGAGTTGTATGGAGTTGTATGGAGTTGTACGGTGTTGGACTTTGTTGTACAGAGTTGTACAGAGTTGTATGGAGTTGTATGGAGTTGTACGGAGTTGTACGGAGTTGAACGGAGTTGTACAGAGTTGTACATAGTTGTAAGGGATTGTACAGAGTTGTACGGAGTCATAGCAAGCTGAACGGAGTTTTATGGAGTTTTATAGAGTTGTATAGAGTTGTACAGAGATGTACAGAGTTACACGGAGTTGTACAGATTTGTATGGAGATGTACGGAGTTGTATGAGTTGTACGGAGTTGTACGGAGTTGTACGGAGTTGTAGCAATTTGGATGGATTTGTACGTAGTTGTTCAGCAGTGTACGGGGTTGTACAAAGTTGTACGGAGTTGTAAGGAGTTGTGCAAAGTTGTACAGAGTTGTACGGAGTTCTATGGAGCTACAGAGATCTGTACAGAGTGGTATGGAGTTTTAGGAAGTTGTACTGAGTTGTACAGAGTTGTAAGAAGTTGTATGGAGTTGTACGGAGTTGTGCGGAGCTGTACGGAGTTGTACGGATTTGTGGCAACTTACAAGGAGCTGTACAGAGTCATGCAGAATTGTGCAAAGTTGTATGGAATTGTACGAAGTTGTACGGAGATAAATGGAGTTGTACAATGAAGACAGGTGGTGTCCGATGCCCTGATCCAACAACCTCAGTGGAGTGTCGTCTCTCGTGCGCGTGTCAGAGGAAAGGAGGAGTATAAGAAGGGGAGTAGAAGCAGGGACAGAGCACGTGTGCCAAGAAGAGGACGGCATGGACGTAGGCCACTGCAAGATTCGAAGGTTGGCTGAGCAGATGAAAGTGTCAAACGAAAAGACGGGGGATGGCAAGGATGGAATTGATGCTTATGTTGATGGACGCAGGGGCTGGCCTCGTGCACGGTGAGGTGAAGCTGATGGCGTGGGCGCAGGTTACCACGAGATTGGTGGTGAACCGCGTGGACCCGTTAGCCAAGCAGAGGAGCAGATGATAGCTGGTAAAAACACAAGATGAAGATGATGAGGATGTCCGGCGCAGGGGCGAGCCATGTGCGCTGGTGGAGAGAGGGAGAAAGCTGCAGCAAAGGGAAGGCAAGAGCCAATGCGCCGCGAGAAATCTGCTACCGGCGTGGGTGTAGGCTACTGCAAGATTGGCAGTTAGCACATGCAGAACCTTGTGCTGGCCACAGATGCTGAAGAATGTGGAGGATGATAGCTGATGATGAGGTCTGGGCACAGGGACGAGCCGTGTGCAATGTGGAGGAGTTCGGCGTGGATGCAAGTCACCGCGAGATTGGCGGATTGACCAGGCGGATCCTTGCGCCGAGTTGATGATGATGATGAGAGTGGATGATTGCGGAGGCGGCCTGATGAACTGGGCACAGGGGCAAAATCACGTGTGCTGTGGAATGCTGACTACTGTTGAAGATAAGGAAGCTAATGAAGCAGATGATGATGTGGAGGAAGGTGATGATGCAGCATATGAGGCTGATGAGGCTGATGGTGAAGCTGAGGAGAACTGATGATGGCGAGGTGGCACGAGAAGAGCTAATGCTAAAGAAGATGATGGCAACGGCTGGCAAAGAAGACATAGTAGATACAGTGGAGGAGATTGATGCAGGAGAAGGCTGAGAATGCAGTGAGTTCTTTTGATGCCAGGAGAGTGACAGCTTGTGTCCAAAGTTAGCTCGAGACCGACGAGCAGGAAGACACGTGGTGTCCGATGTCCCGACTTTGAGAAGAGCCCTTCTGTAGAAGGGGAGGTCCGAGAGAAGCAGAAACGGTCATTGTTTCCAGGAGAGTGACGGCGTCTTCCCCATTTAGCTCGAGACCGACAAGCAGGAAGACTAGTGGTTTCCGATGTCCTAACAACAAATGGCGCTCTGCTGCTGCTGAGGACGCGGACAGGCGGTGCGAGAGGCGGCTCATGATGATGTTGCAAAGGAAATAAGAAGAAGTTAATGGAAGATGATGATGATGCAGCTGAGGCAGATGAAGCAGGGAGGGATGGATGCGGCAACTGGAGAAAGGTAGAATAGGAAAGGCGTTGCAGGAAGCAAAAGCGGCAACGAAGAGGTGACCGTGCCATGTGGTCACTGAGGTCGTCTGGAGTAGAGGAGGAAGCAGGCAGGTGGAATATACAGATGGCAGCTTAGTGGGAGGTAATGCAGGTGAACAGGAGTAAGGAGCCGCAGGCGATAGGAAGCTTCGACAAAGATAACACCAAAGGGCAGCTTGAGAGCTGCTTGAGCTGTTGGCAATGGAGGAGTGCCGGACGTTGGCATGGGTGTGTGAGTGGATGCAGGGCTCTTTTACGATGAGAGTCCCCGAGCATTGAGAAGCAGACGAGACGATGCTTTTGACGCCAGTTGTGGATGAGGCAGAGGAGGCGGAGGCAAGCGGGTGTGTTGGGAATCAAAGAGCATGAGGCGCCACGTGTGGAGGAATGGGCGCAGGGAGACCCGTTGTTCCTTGATAGTCGTTGCAGTAGAGGAGATGGAGCGGGATATGTGGGGATGACGTAGGTGGTAGAAGTGGAGGTAAACAGTGGCGGAGGAAGAGGTGACAGTAGAAGGAGGTGATTGTGGTGCCTAAGCAATGACATGGTTAGGGAATGCCAGGCAATGTTACCTGAAGCTCTGATACCATGTCAGAAAAATGGACTGAGCTAATTAAGCGACGGTAGAAGCATGCAGAAGCAATGTAACGTGTAGAAGCACGGATGAGCAGAAGCGGAAGAAGAAGGCCTTTGAGCTGAGACAAGGAGTTAGACAAAAACAATGATAAGAGCGTTGGACACGACAATGTAGAGTCCTGAGGTGGACAGGAGTGGAGTGAGAGAGTGTCAGAAGTGAGAGCACAGTGTTGATATGATGAGGGTGTCAGAAATGTAGAATCCAAGAGAGGCCACTACTCTAAAATACCAAGTTCTCAATAAAGGTTCAGATCCTGACCCGAACCACCTTGGAAATGGTTCATTGGTCAATCTGACCATTCTGACCGACATCCAAGTTATCCCCTAATAAAGTGACACATGTCACCCGTGTCCGGCTAGCGGAAAGAAGCCGTTACTCCTGTTTTTTTGTCTTATTCTGTTGTATATACGGAGGATGTTCCGAGTTAGCCCAGAACAGTTATCTTCATCCTGTTCTCCTCTAGTTCCGTGGCTTTGCTGCCACGTCTTTGCTCTACTTTATCTTCGTTCACTCTGATCTCGTCATCCACTCTCTGATCATGTCTTCTCGCTCCGTCCCTCTCAACTCTTTGCTCAACACCCATCAACTCATCAATCTTGCTCGACCTCGACTTTCTCTCGCCAGCCTCTTGTCTTCCTCGCACCTCTACTCTGCACATCGCTTCCTGTTGAGTCTCCGTGACTAACTCCTCAAGACAATTCGCGCCTTCCTGCTTCCGTCACCTTTCTGCCGTATTTCTACATGTCTCCGTGCTTCTACCTACTTCTGCCATTGTTGTCTCTCCTCACTACATTCTTCTGACAGAGGGGAGCTGAGCGGAGGAGCGAGAGTGACGGAGCGAAGAAATGCGAGGGCGAGAGACGAGATTCGATAGCGAAAAGAGAATTGGCGAAAGGCAAGCAGAGCGGAGACACGGTGGTGAAGCTGCAGAACCAGAGGCAAACAGGATGTAAAGACTATTCTGAGTTTAACTGCGAGGGGATGAACATCCTCGATACATATAAAACGGAACATGACAAAACAGTGGGATAACAGCTTTTGCGCTAGCCGGACGCGTGCGACAGGTGTCACTTTATTAGGGGATACCCTGAAAATTAGTTTCAACGGTCTTGTGACCGAGGAGCCGTTGGTCAAGGGAGGTTTTGGCCAGGAGCTGAACCTTTTATTCCAGTCCGTCATTTTCCGAGAGTGTTGGAAAACTCTTAGCTTGGAGACATCTTCTGACATGTTAGAAATGAGCAAAAATCATGCTCCAATGGGGAAAAAACCCAGAGGGCCAGGGGAGGGGAAACACTCTCTCCCCTGACACTCTGCAACCCACTCTATCCTACTCCTACCATGTTGGGATCTGGCAGAGAGGGTAATCCCATGCCTCCACCAGTCCACTCAATTGTACTTGTTTGCGATAGAAAATCTCTGAGCAACAACGCATGTTATGTGGACTTTTGCACAATCAAGCGAAGAGGTGTTGTGGAGCTCCGATGGACTGGAGCAGCTGACATGGAGCATCAACAGGGAATACCGGAAGCAGAAGACCGAACCAGACCGACGGAAAGGTTTCGACTATCGATCTCATGGTCGAATATCAAACATCATCAATGGTTTGCAACTCCCAGATAGATGACAATCAACGGTCTACGACCGAAGAATTCATCTGGGAAGGATTGTGAGAAGAGGGGGGGATCTCTGGACATCACTCGGAGGAAACACAAACCGATCCTCATCTACCAAGCTGACTCGGGCTCACTTAGCGGAACAGTGTTCGAGGACTATCGTTGTGCACGACGCGATATGCACGGTGTGAACAGCGACAGTAGTACATAAGCCATTTTTTTGGCTATTTCTTTTTTTAACTGTTCAGATATATGGAGTAGCCATCCATGTACCCCGGAGCTAGAGTTTCTTGATTCAAGGATTCTGTCATATCTCTCTCATTGCAGTGAACAATGGATCTGGCTTGGCTAGCCTGTGTTGATCCACGTGATTATGCGACTGGCTTGCGCTGTCTTGTAACAGTTCTGTGATATCTTGGGATCCATATTTCCAACACGTACAACTCCAANTAGTACATAAGCCATTTTTTTGGCTATTTCTTTTTTTAACTGTTCAGATATATGGAGTAGCCATCCATGTACCCCGGAGCTAGAGTTTCTTGATTCAAGGATTCTGTCATATCTCTCTCATTGCAGTGAACAATGGATCTGGCTTGGCTAGCCTGTGTTGATCCACGTGATTATGCGACTGGCTTGTGCTGTCTTGTAACAGTTCTATGTTATCTTGGGATCCATATTTCCAACGCGTACAACTCCAAACAACTCTGTAAATTTTTCTACGACTCGCCACTACTCGCTACTACTCCGTACAACTCTGTTTAACTCTTTATAACTCTGTACAACTCCGTACAACTCCGTACAACTCCGTACAACTCCATGCTTTTCCGTACAACTCTGTACAACTCTGTACAACTCCGTACAACTCCGTACACCTTCGTACAACTCCGTACATCTAGCTACAACTCCGTACAACTCATTACAACTCTGTACAACTCCGTACAACTCCGTACAACTCCATACAACTCTGAACAATTGCTACTCCTTTGTACGGCCCTGTACAGCTCCGTACAGTTCTATACAACTCTGTACAACTCCGTACGACTCCGTACAACTGTGTACAACTCCGTACAACTATGTACAGTTCACTACAACTCTGTAAAACTTTGTACGACCCCGTACAACTCTGTAAAACTCCTTAAAACTCTGTACGACTCCGTACAACTCCATTCAACTGTGACGACTCCGTAGAACTCCGTATAACTCTGTACAACTCCGTACAACTCTGTACACATCTGCACAACTCTGTACAACTCCGTACAACTCGTTACAACTCTGTAAAAATTGCTACAACTCTGTACAACTCCATACAACTACGTACAGCTCTGTACAACTCCGTACAACTCCATACAACTCTGTACAACTTTGTACAACTTGCCAAAACTCTGTACAACTCTGTACAGCTTCATACAACTACGTACATCTCTGTACAACTCCATACAACTCCGTACAACTCCGTACAACTCTGTACCAATCGTTACAACTCCAAACAACTTTGTACAAATCTGTACAACACCATACAACTCCGTTCAACTCCGTACAACTCCGTACACATCCGTACAACTCCATACAATTCCATACAACTCCGTACAACTTTGTACAAATCCGCACAACACCGTACGACTCCGTACAACTCTGTACAACTCCGTACAACTTTGTTCAGCTCTCTACATCTCCATACAACTATGGAAACTCCGTACAACTTTGTACAAATCCGCACAACACCGTACGACTCCGTACAACTCTGTACAACTCCGTACAACTTTGTTCAGCTCTCTACATCTCCATACAACTATGGAAACTCCGTACAACTCCGTACAACTCCGTGCAACTTGTTAGAACAGCGTACAACTCCAAACACCTCCGTGTATCTCTGTACAACTCTGAACAACTCTGTACAACTCTCTACAAATCCGTACACCTCCATGTTACTTTTTACAACTCCATACGACTCCGTTAAACTCTGTACAACTCTGTACAATATCGTACAACGCCATGCAATTCCGTATAACTCTGTACAAATTTGTACAATATTGTACAAACCGCTAAAATTCTATACAACACCGTACAACTCTGTACAACTCCGTACAACTGCGTACAGCTCCGTGCATCTCCGTACAACTCCGTACAACTCTGTACAAATTGCTACGACTCCGTACAACTCTACACAACTCTGTACAGCTTTGTACACCTTTGTACTGCTCTGTATAATTCCGTACAACATTGTACAACTCTGTACAACTCCGTACAACTCCGTAAAACTTGCCACAACTCCGTACAGCTCCGTACAAATATGTACAACTTTGTACAACTCTGTAGAAATCCATACAAATTGCGACAACTCTGTAAAACTTTGTACAACTCTATAGAACTCTTTACAACTTCTTAAAACTCTGTACAACACCATACAACTCCATACAACTCCTTACGACTCCTTACAACTCTGCACAACTCTGTACATATCCGTACTAATCCATAAAACTCACAAACTTGCTACACCTTGCTTCAAATCGCTACAACTCCGAACAACTCCGTATAAATCTGTACAACTTTCTACAACTCCGTACAACTCCGTACAACTCCGTACATCTCTGTATAACTCAACTATGTAACCACCAACTATGTACAATCCCATACAAATCTCTACAACTCCGAACAACTCCGTATAAATCTGTACAACTTTCTACAACTCCGTACAACTCCGTACAACTCCGTACATCTCTGTATAACTCAACTATGTAACCACCAACTATGTACAATCCCATACAAATCTATACAACTCAGTACAACTATGTACAACTCCATGAAACTCCTCACAACTCTGTACAAATTGCTACAGCTCCGTACAACTCCGTACAGCTCTGTACAGCTCCGTACAACTCAGTACAACTATGTACAACTCCATGAAACTCCTCACAACTCTGTACAAATTGCTACAGCTCCGTACAACTCCGTACAGCTCTGTACAGCTCCGTACAACTCCGTACAACATTGTATAAGTTCGTACAGGTCCGTACAACTTTGTACAACTCCATTTAATCCGTAAAACTTCATACAACTTTGTAATAGTTTTCTACAACTTGCTACAAATCCGTACAACTCCGTACAACTCCGTACCATTTCGTATAACTCTGTAATGCTCCGTACAACTCCGTAAAACTCTGTATAATTCTGACACTGTACGACTCCCTATGACTCTGTACAGCTCCGTACAACTCCATACAAATCCATTAAACTCCATACAACTCCACACAATTTTTCTACAACTTACTACAAATCCGTACATTTATGTACTACTCCGTGTAGCTCCGTACAACTCAGTACAACTCCATACAACTCCGTACAGCTCCGTACAACTCCGTACAACTCTGTACATCTTTTTACAACTCCGTACAACTCCATACAAAATCTGTACAATCCCCTCCAACTCCGTGCAACTCCGTCCAACTCCGTCCATCTCCGTACAACCCCGTACAATTCGCTACAACTCCGTACAAATTGCTACAACTCCGTGCAACTCCATACAAATCCGAACAACTACGTACAACTCCGTACAACTCTGTACAACTCTGTACAACTACGTAGAACTCTGTACAACTCCATACAACTCCATGCAAATCACTATAACTACGTACAACTCATTACAGATCCGTACAACTCTGTACAATTCTTGACAGCTCTGTGCAACTCTATAAACATCGCTAAAACTCCGTACAACTCCGTGCAACTCTGTTCAACTCCGTACAACTCTGTACAACTCTGTACTACTCGGCACAACTCTGTACAACTTGCTACAACTTTGTACAACTCCAAAAGATTCCATACGACTGTGCAAAAATCTGTACAACTCCGTACAGATATGTACAACTCCGTATAACTCCATACAACTCCTTACAACTCCATATAATTTGCTTCAACTCCGTTCAACACCGTACGACTTCGTACAGCTTTGTACAACTTTGTACAACTCTGTAGAACTCTGTACACCTCTGTACAACTCCCTACAACTCTGTACAACTTGTTGTATTTCCGTACAACTCTGTACAACTCTGTACATCTTTATACAACTCCGCATAACATTTTACAACTCCGTACTACTCCGCACCACTCCGTACAACTCTTTACAACCTTTTCTAACTCCGTCCAACTCCATATAACTCCGTAAAACTTTCTACAACTCCGTGCAACTCGTTGTAACTAGGTACAACTCACTACAACTCGCTACAACTCTGTACAACTCTGTACAACCCCGTACAACTCTGCACAACTCCTTACAACTCTGGAAAAATCTATACAACGTCGTACAACTCCGTACAAATTGCTACAACTCCGTACAACCCCGTGTAGCTCCATACAACTCTGTGCAACACCGTACAACTTTGTACAACTCCGTACAACTTAGTACAACTGCGTATAACTCTGTAAAACTCTGTACACCTAAGTACAAATCGCTACAACTCCATACAACTCCTTACAACTATGTACAACTCCCTACAGATTTGTACAACACCGTACAACCCCATACAGCTCCGTATAACTCCATACAACTTCATAAAACTCCGTTCAACTCCATAATACTCCATACAACATTTCTACAACTTGCAACAAATCCGTACAACTTATTTCTCCGTACAACTCTGTACAACTACGTAAAACTCTGTATTACTCTGTACAACTCCGTAAAACTCTGTACAACTCTGTATAACTCCGCGGAACTCCCTACAACTCCGTACAACTTCCTACAACTTTGTACAGCTCCGTGTAACTCTGACAGCTCCGTACAACTTGGTACAACTTTGTAAAACTTTGTACAACTCCATACAACTCAATACAACTCCGTCCAACTCCGTAAAACTCCGTACAACTTGCTACAACTCCGTACAAATTGCTACAACTCCGTACAACTCCATACAACTTCATACAACTTCGTACATTTCCGTACAGATTCCGTACAACTCCCTACAACTCTGCAAGACTTTCTACAGCTCCATACAACGTGCTACAACTACCTACAAATCCTTACAAATCCGTACAACCCCGTAAAACTCCTTTCAACTCCTTACAACTCCATGCAGCTCCATACAGCTCTGTACAACTCCGAATAACTCGCTGCAACTTGCTACAACTTGCTACAACTCCGTACAACTCCGTACAACCCCATACAACTCTGTACAACTTTACACAACTTCGTACAACTCCGTATGACTTTGTACAACTCTGTTCAACACCATTCAACTCTGTACACATCCGTACAACTCTGTACAACTCCACAAAACTTCCAAACAACTGCATACAACTCTATACAAGGCCATGCAACTACCTACAAGTCTGTACTACTCCGTACAAGTCTGTAAAAATCTGTACAACTCCGTACAATACTGTACAACTCCGTACAACTCGGTACAGGTCTGTATAACTCTGAACAACTCCGTCCAACTCCTTCCATCATTGTCAAACTCCGTACAACTCCGTACAACTCCATACAACTTGCTACAACTCCGTACAACTCCGTATAAATCCGTACAACACGTACAACTCAGTACACCTTTGTACAAATCCGTACAGCTGTGTACAACTCCGTACAACTCCATACAACCCCGTACAACTCTGCACAACTCCTTACAACTCCATGCAGCTCCATACAGCTCTGTACAACTCCGTAGAACTCTGTACAACTCTGTCCAACTCCGTTCAACTCCTTCCATCATTGTCAAACTCCGTACAACTCCGTACAACTCCATACAACTTGCTACAACTCCGTACAACTCCGTATAAATCCGTACAACACGTACAACTCAGTACACCTTTGTACAAATCCGTACAGCTGTGTACAACTCCGTACAACTGCATACAACTCCATCACCTCCGTAGAGCTCCGTACAACTCTGTACAATGTAGTTAACTCCATATAACTCTGCACAACGCTGTACAATTCCATAAAACTCCTTACAACTCCATACAACTATGTATAACATTTCTACAACTTGCTACAAATCCGTACAACTCCGTACAAATCCGTAAAACTCCATATAGCTCTACACTACTCCGTACAACTTCGTACAACTCCATACAACTCAATACAACTCCGTACTATTCTGTATCATCCCCTCCAACTCTGTACGACTACCCACAAATCCGTACAGCTCAGTACAAATCTGTACAACTCCGTACAATTCTGTATAAGTCTGTAGAGCTCCGTACAACTCTGTACATCTCCGTACAACTCTGTACAACTCTGTCCAACTCCGTTCAACTCCGTCCAGCTCCGTACAACTCCGTACAACTAACTATAACTCCATACTACTCCATTCATTTTCGTACAACTCCGTCCAACTCCGTACAACTCCGTACAGCTTTGTACAACTCCATACAACTCTGTACAACTATATACAACCCTGTACAACTATGTACAACTCCGTAAAACTCGCTCCAACTCCGTACAACTCTATACCGCTCCTCACAACCCCGTACAATTCCATACTTCTCCGTATAACTTTTCTACGACATGCTACAGATCCGTATATCTCCGTACAACTCCATACAACTCTATACAACTTCGTGCAACTCCGTAAAACACCGTACAACTCCGTACAACTCCGTAAAACTCCGTAAAATTCCATACTCAATGCAATTCTGTACAACTCCGTACAATGTCGTACATCTCCGTACAACTGAGTACAACTCTGTACAGCTCTGTATAGCTCCACACAACTCTACAGAACTCCGTAACATTCCATAGAAACCTGTACGACCCCGTACTACTCCGTACAACTCCATACAACTCCGTACAACTCCATACAACCCCGTACAATTTGTATTCAACTTGCTACAAATCCGTACAACTCCGTACAACTCCGTACAACTCCGTACAACGCCATAAAGCTTTGTACAAATCTATACAACTACGTACAACTCCTTACAGCTCCATACAGCTCCGTACAACTATCTACAACTCCGTACGACTCCCTACAACTTTGTACAGCTCCGTGCAACTCTGTATACTGTGTACAAATTGGTACAACTCCGTACAACTCCGTATGATTCTGTTAAACACCGTCCAACTCTGTACTGTTACGTCCAACTCCGTACAATTGCGCACAACTCCGTACAACTTCCTACAAATCCGTACAACTTGCTACAACTCTGTAGAAGTCCGTACACTTCTACATAACTCTGTACAACTATGTACTACTCTGTACAACTCCGTACAACTTCCTACAAATCCGTACAACTTGCTACAACTCTGTAGAAGTCCGTACACTTCTACATAACTCTGTACAACTATGTACTACTCTGTACAACTCCGTACATTTCATTACAGCTCCGTACAACTCTATAGAACTCCATAAAACTCAGTACAACTTTGTGCAACTTCGTAAAACTACGTACAATTCCGTACAACTTTGTACAACTCCGTCCACCTCCGTATAACTCCGTACAACTCCGAATAGCTCCATACAGCTCTGTACAACTCCGTACAACTTGCTACAACTCGCTACAACTTGCTACGACTCGCTACAACTCGGTACAACTCCGCACAACTCCGTACAACTCTGTATATCTCTGTATAAATCTATATAACTCTGTACGACTCCGTACAACTCCGTACAACTCGTACAACTTTGTATGATTCTGTACAACACCGTACAACTCTGTACAGCTGCGCACAACCCGGTACAACTACATACAACTCCGTAAGGTGAGTCAGCCAAGACCATGGCGAGGTGCCGGAAGCACCGGAGGCGCTTCCGGCGCCTCCGGTGATTCAGGACTGTGAATCACACTTCGCCACCAAAGTGGCAAAGTGTGATTCACAGTCCTGAATCAAGACAGGCCTCGCCCAGGGGTGCCAAGCATGGGGCCCTGTCCGGCCCACAACCAGGGGAGAGCGAGACATTGGCAAGGTGAGTCTGCCAAGACCATGGCGAGGTGCCGGAAGCACCGGAGGCCAATACATGACTCTTGTCGGACTCCATGATTCATGAATTACGATTGTGAATAGTTTGCTAGAATTTTGACCAGCAAATGTAACAAGTTCTAAGGATATGCAAAAGGGAAGGTGCTTAAAGGAATAATTTAGAGAAAAACACTGGTTGCAAGGTTCTCCGATCACACTCATCACAATTTTCTCCAAGGTTACTTAAGCTTGGTTCGAGGAAAAAACCATGTTAACTTATTTCCAAAAACAACAAAGCCCTTATTGTCTTATGACACTGTTTTGGTACACTCTTGTTCCATTTTCCATTACATGAACTAATTTCAATAGGAGATATTCTAGAATAAAATCACCTCCCTCTGAGTTGTGGTCCTAAATACAGTTTAGCTGAATTTCATCCTTAGCAAAAACCCTTGAGGTTTTCCTTATATTTCTTTCAAAGCCTTGTTTACAACAAGAACATTTTGAAAACCTTGGATTACTCAAAGAAGGTGAGTAAACAATTGAATTCCTTGGGAAAAACTAGATACATGTTCCAAAGGGAGGGCACACATTCTATGAATTCCTTTATGGAGTTCTATGCACTAACTAGAGCTCTCATGTAACTTATGAAGAATGAACCCACATTAAGCACATAGTTAGGATGTGTATCACACTTAAAGAAAAACAATGCAAGAAATTTGAACATGGGGCATATCATGAGGAAAGTGAAGGTTCCAACCAAAATGAAGATGGTATGGCCAGCGTAAGTCAATAATCACAACTTGACTTATGATCTATGACACAATAAGTTCATTACTCTTCCTTCATTGCATCCTAAGAATGAACCATGCTCATAATTTTTCTACGGATCAAGGATGTAGAATTTCTTGTATACAGAAATAAATGCAACTAACACAAATGAAATTATGTCCATTTGATGTGTGGTTTGTTGAACGAACTACATACTTACTTAAAGAAGTAGTCGTTACAAAGAATTCACATATTTCCATCCCACGCGTCCTCTCTCTCTCTCTCTCTCTCTCTCTCTCTTTCTCTCTCTCTCTCTCTCTCTCTCTCTCTCCC
>SZWC01000785.1:31626-42605 GCA_023375785.1 Penium margaritaceum | reverse complement strand
TCTATTCTTGTTGTCTCTGCATGCGACGTTGTCCTGAGATCAGATGAGCCAAAGAGCACCTATGATGGTCAGTGCCCCCTCTCTCCCCCACCTGCTCTCTCCCCCACCTGCAGCGCTCCATGCCCTCGCAGACACCCTACTCGCTCCATGGTTTGCCTACTCTGAGTCACTCCCCTGAGACACACCTCTTTTCTCCAACATTCTTCTGCCTAGCAGTCAGTGGTACATGGTGGGATTCTGTGTAATGGTTAAGAAAGCCCCTTGTAAGGGAGGAAATTCAATCGCTGGTTCCTGTGCACTGACTGGTGATTGGCAGATGGAGTGCTTGGTCTGGTGGAGGGTACTGCGCTGGAGATCACACCGGACGTGCTGGACCTCTTCAGAAACCAAGGTAGGTCTGCTGCGGCCTTGTTCCTGCTTGTGATCCCTCTCGCTGCTCCTGCCCCTGTTCCTGCCCTCCTCATCCCGCTGCTTCTGCAGCTGCTGCTCCTGCTGCTCCTGCTGCTGCCTCCGCCGCCACTGCTTCTGCTTCTGCTGCTGCTGCTTCTGCTGCTTCTTCTGCTGCTGCTGCTGCCTGCTGCTGCTGCTGCTGCTGCTGCTGCTGCTGCTGCTGCTGCTGGTGCTGCCTGCTGATGCTACTGCTGCTGCTCCTCCTGCTGTTGTTGGTGCCGCTGCCAGCACCACCCGGTGGTTGTGGTGATGGTGCTGCTGCTGCTCCTGTTGCTGTTCATGCAAGAACAGCGCCCTGTTCTTGTTTGCACATGTGAAGAGTTTCCAACGCTGGCATGTGCAAGCTGGCTTGCGACAGGTGAACCTGGAATGTTGAGTGAAGTGTTTCTGGACGCCAGTTCTGTGTTGCATGGGGAGTGGTGGTTGGGAATGGGCTCCTCACCTGATGTTTTGTGGGCATGAGATCCCCTGTCACTTTTGTACTGAACTCTGGACAGTCGCATTCCTTGTAGTAATCGATCTGATGCCAAGATTGTGTCAGCCAACCAGTTGGACAAAGTGTTGCTTGTGACTGTGTGCATGGCACCACGGGCGTGGGCAGGTGGCTGTGACTTGCTAGGCGGCTCTGCCACCGAGGGTCTGGATGCTTCGCAGAGGGAAGCAACGCGCGCTGCCGTCAAGAACCTCAAGCTTGACAGCCTTGTGCTGCTTGGAGGTAGGTGTGTGTGTGTGTGTGTGTGTGTGTGTGTGTGTGTGTGTGTGTGTGTGTGTGTGTGTGTGTGTGTGTGTGTGTGTGTGTGTGTGCGCTCATGCACAGGTACTGAACCCTAAACCCCAAATGCAGGCACGCTCACGTGCATGACGTGCCTTACCCCTTGGGTATTTCTGAGACTTCCATGTGGCCCAAGGCCCGCGCACATCAACGTGCATGTGATGATGCACATAGGGGTGCATTTTCATACTTGTGTGTGTGTGAAGACGTGCCCGCGTACCCAGGTATCTGCCATCTTGCAGGTTCACACGTCATCTAGCAATCTGCCTCCAGCACCACTGTCTGTTGCTCACCGTGGACAGGACGTGACACGCCCTAGTCCAGACCGAGCACACCACATACAGAAGTGGGGTTTGGCAAGAGCATGTGACACGCGCCTGCATGGTTCTGGCTTGCGCTGTTCGTATCTGCACATGTGAACCCCTCCCCCCCCCCCACCACCACCGCCAACTGGTTGTGCGGCCACGAGGCAGAGGCATGGCAAAGCACTCCTCTGGGTCTTTCATGACCAGGATTCTCTCGTGTCTACGTTTCTTCGTATGACTCAAAGTTTGTTTCAGCTTTGTTACTTCCAAACTGCTGCAGCTGCTGTGGTGCTTTGATGGCTCCTGCTACAGGGTGGCCACTGCTTGCACATCTACTGTCTTACATGTTTTTTTGGTGGCTGCAGGCGCAGCAGCGGCCACTGCAGCAGCACAACTGGCAGAGGAGCTTGCTGCAGAGGGCTCCGCCATCACAGTAAGTAAAAAGGTTATGTGTCCTTTTTCCCCTCTCCATTTCATTCTACCATCCTCTGTAGAGTACAAGGTTGCAAGGAAATCAAAGATGGAATTCAGTTCACTCCCATGACTGGAACACGAACGAAGGAAAGTAGAGGAAAGGGTGATGAATATGGCGCTTCGGTGTTTTCCAACATCTGTTTTTCACTGCATCCCATGACATGGCATTGCATCGCATCGTATCGCGTTTCACAGTATCGCTCTGTGCTGCAATCCATGATGCATTGCATCATGGAATCACATCGCTTCTCATTGCATGACATCACATTGTGCCAAGATATGTCACATCACACCTCATTGCATTGCACTGCATCATACCACCTTGCATACCATAAGATTGGCATCATTGCGAGCATCGCATTGCATCAAAGGGTGTTGCGGTAATTTGAAATGTGTCGCATTGCATTGCATCGCATTGTATCGCATCATATTCCACTGCATTCTACTGCATCCAATCGCGTTGCTTCGCGCCGCACGGTTTCCTGGCTTGTTGCATGCTGTTGGGTCGTGCCGCATTGCATCACATTCCACTGCATCAATTAACATTAAATCATCACATCACATCACATCGCTTCGTATCGTATCGTATCGCATAGCAATGCATTGCATGGCATCTCACTGCATCAGATTGGACCGCATCGCACTGCACCGCATTGCTGTGCAATGCGCACAGAAAGTTTGTATCATCAGACCATAGCTGCAGCACAAGGAACGGCATGTGGGCTTTGTTGCCTGCAACCAAAGACTGTGTGATGGCCAGCAAAGGCTGCATCTAATCTCGTGGACGGTTGGCAAGCCATCCTTCACAGCAAGGCATGCTGTACCAGCGGTGTCACAGCAGGTACACGCAGTTCTTCCCGCCATTGAAGTGTTTGTGTCAAGTTCCCAAAATTGCTCTTGTGGATGAGATTCCCAAGAGGTCAGTCGCGCTTGCCACTCACGATTGGTGTTGCTGCTGCTGCTGCTGCAGGTGGCGGCGGTGCCGTGCACCATCGACAACGATCTCAAGAGTCAGGACGTGGAAGTCACTGTGGGATTCGACACCGCCTGCAGGGTGAGTGCACCATGGCAAAAATGTATGCCATGGATCAGCGTGGCTTGGGAAGGCATGGCATGGCATGGGGCGGAATGGCTCCCTCTGCACAGGAGGGCCTGGTGCTGTGGCACAAGCACTTTGTGATAAAAAGCCTGTGCGTGCATACATCCATGGACTTATGCACGCATTTTTGCATGTGTGCATTTGCGCATGCATGCACACATGTATGCATGTGAATGGTGCTGTCTTGCTTTGTGGGTCGGCCATTGCTAGTCACAGGAGGGAGAAGAGCCTGTGAGCGGACAGATCGAATGGCGCCAGTGCCACTTCTGCCTTTGGGATGAGTAGGGCATGTGCAGTTGCCTCTTGTGACCTCTGACACCTCCACAGTCCCTTACCACTCCTTGCCTTCTGGTTGCTGTTTCCGGTGCTCCCAAACAGTTGCCCTACTACGTAGCAGTCCGGCCTTCTCTTCCACCACTGCAGCATGCTGCGTGCTGCGTTTGCACCAACCATGGTCAGAAATCTGACAGAGCAGCAGTGCACACCGATGGCACATCGAGACAAGTGTTGTTTGTTGTGCTTTGCGTTGCTGTCCAACACGGTGGCAGGGTTTCTCGGAGCTCATCAGCAACATCTGCACTGACGCGCTATCGGCAGGAAAAGTGAGCAGCCTTTGCCATCCACCCTCCCACTCCTCGCCTCCCACCATCCCCATGCACACAACACGCCTGCCTCGCAGCACATTGCACGCCAGGTCTGCTGTGCCAACTCTGGCTCCACAGCCCAACTGCAGTTTTTCGTAACCCTCTACTTCTTCCATTTATGTTCTTTGCTTCGACTCCCCTCTCCCCCTCTCCAGCCTTGAGGCACCTCCATGTGCCTGCCTTGAAGTTATTTGTGGACCACACTTTTTCTCTCCTTGCCTGTCCCTCTGTTCGCTGTCAGCATGTGGGTGAGAGGGAACAGAGGGAATTCACACTCCAGGACATGCACCAAGATTGCAGCGATTCCCCTCGTCAATTCCCCCTCCAACTTTCCTTGCGTGAGTCTTGGTGCCGGTGTCGGTGCTCATTCTTGTCTCGTGTGTGTATCCCATGCGGTCTTGCACGTGCTTTTGTGGCGAGCGCAGTACTACTACTTTGTCCGCGTGATGGGCGGCCGCACGTCGCACGTTGCGCTTGAGTGCGCGCTGCAGTCACACTCCAACCTCGTGAGTCTTCCGGCCAAGCTTGACCAAGAAACGTTAACACGTACACAAACACAGAAAGACACAAATGCACGAGCCCAAACTTGAACGGAAATGCAAGCACAAATGAAGATGTAAGCAGAAGCGCAAGCACAAGCATAAGTCCCCCACAGCCCATTCTAAAATGGGAGGAGCTGCACTGTGGTGGCATTGTGGCGGTTGTGGTTTGTCTGCCGATAACAGCACGGTCCATGTAGTGGAGTAAGGTTTCTTTCCAGCCAAGGCCTTTTCCCTCCTGTCTGTTGTTCCATTCGCTGCACTGTTTCTTACATGTCCTCCAGCCGCAAGTCCGTTGAAGCTCCACTGCACCAAGTAATGCGTCACTTTTGAAGCATGGAACACTTGCAACGGAAAGCAAGTCGGGTGTTTGCTAGCGGGGTTGCCTGTGAGCAATCTCGTGTCAAATGTTGCCCGCATTGACATACCTTTATCCTGCGCCTTATCTTCCATCGCCCCCCCCCCCTTTGCCCTTCTGCCCTTTGTCCTGCGATGGCTGAACGCTGTGCTGCTGCACTGCGGTGCGCTATCTGCTGGACGGGACCGGGTCTTACTGTGCATGCTGCACTGACCTGCTGGAGGTGGTAGCTGCAGCCAACACATCTCCAGCAGACATGAGGAAGTCAAACCTTCTGAAAAACTCGCCTTGCCTCTACCCTCAAACGTCTCACTTCTGCTGCATCACTGCACTGCACCCTTCTGAGATCCACATGCGCTGTCTCACTGCACTGCACCCAACTGCGCTCCACGACTCTACCTTGCAGGTGGTGCTGGGCGAGGAGGTCGCTGCGGCCAACAAATCTCTGGCGGACATCACCAGCTCCATCTGCGATGCCGTCGCTGCACGCTCAGAAAAGAAAAGTGAGCAACGGCAAAACCTGTGGTGACATTGGGACCAAACGGACTCTTTGCGCGCTTTTCTGAAGCAGGCACTGCACAGATATCAGATCATATCCCCCCCCCCCCCCCCCCCCCCCCCCCCCCCCCCCCCCCCCCCCCCCCCCCCCCCCCCGCCCCCCCCTCGTGTTCCTCCTAGTTTTCTTTTCCTTCTTCGCTGTGCTTCCTTTCTGGCACTTTGAAGTAATCCAGCCAAGCCAGGAACTGTGCTCGTTTACTGCTAACTTGGTCCTTGTTGATTGCTGCCACTCTCCTTGCACTACACCCCAACCTCTCTTTATCACATGTGCATGCGCAATGCACAACTCATCCTCACACATGTCCGCAGGCACACACCACGGCGTGATCGTTCTGCCTGAGGGTCTCCTGCACCACATCGCTGGTGCAGACACCCAGGTGCGTGCGTATGCACCGACACTCGCATGCGATGCTATTCCATGCTGTGCCATGGGACATGTAATGCCCTGCCATGCTATGCTGCGAAAACCTTGAAGGAGTTCATGCAGTTGCAGTTGCAGTCGTATGTACGCTGTTGAGACATCGCGGGACGCAACCAATGTCAGATTCGAAGTTCATGGATGACATGTCCTTTGATTACACCTAGTGCGTTGTCGTCAGACTTTCTCCATGGCACTTGCTCTACACGTTTGCTGGATGGGTTGTGAGAGGCAATGAGTCGGTAGTCGGGTGGAGGGACTGTGTTAGTGCTGACCGAATGAGGCCGATGGGAATACGGGACCCTTGAGCCCATCCGTCTTAACCAGAATGCCCAACTCTTAACAATAAGGGTCTGGCATGCCGACCGGTGAGTGGATGAGGGGAGTTTGTTAGCTTCATGTTGCATTTGTCACACCAGAGTGCCTCCACCCTTGGCTGCTTCGTTACCTCCTCCCACTCCCAAATTCATTTTTGTTGCTCATCTCCAGCGTTGTAATGAAGCTGACATGATGGTGGTTGGTTGATGTGGTGGTCTTGTCAGGCGGAGGCAGAGAAGCTTCTGATCAGCCTTGTGGAGGTGGAAATGGCACGGCGCACGGTGAGTGAGTGGCATCCAGTTTGTCTGCCTAAGTTGGTTGGTGGGGTGGCGCATGGTGCCCTGTCCTCGTGTCTTTTGTTATGTTGTGTAGAGCCACATTGCAGCATCTATTGTCGTGTCATGTCATGTCATGTTGTGTCATGTCATCTCTTGTCATGTCATGTCCTCTCATGTCATGTCATCTCATGTTATGTAATGTCACGTCATGTCATATCATGTCATGTTGTGTCGTGTCATGTCATGTCATGTCATGTCATGTCATGTCCTGTCGTCGTGTCGTGTCGTGCCATGTCATGTCATGTCATGTCATGTCATGTCACGTTGCATTGTGTCGTGTTGCTTCATGTTGTGTCATGTCGTCTTATGTCGTGTGCTGTCATGTCGTGTTCAATGTGGGCTGCCTCCCTCTATCTCTCCTTCTGTGGTGGTTGTACCAGTTCCGAATGCATGTCACTGTCAAACGATACTCACTATGTCGGCTAAATGTGCCTGCAGTGTTCTGGCCTGAGCTTCTATGTCCGATTGACCTTGCCCTCTCATCCTCACAGCCACACGAAGAAGTCTGAACTGCAGACTACACAACCCACTCAGCACAGGCACAGGCAGAGCAGTGATGTCCACATCCACACACGTACTAAGTTGACCTGACTGCCATGGCCTGCGGGCTGTCGCTGAAGCCAATCCTACCTGGACCTGAGCTCTGCCGTGCAGCATGCGTGCCTGTTGGCTGTCAAGGGCTGGGGGATTAGGATTGAGGAACAAGGACCGAGGAGCCAGGACTCAGGGAAAAGGTTGAATGGAAGGGTCGACCAACTTGAGATCGCATGTGTGGCTGTCTAAGTGGCCCAGGAGCGGACAGGGAGTCTGTTAGAGGCATGCACACTGGGGTGGACGTCAATCGTCTGCCACAGATGAAATGTACTCAGATCGATTTCCGTACTCAAGACTCGCTGCGAGTGGTTTGAGGGTCAGTGAGTGAGCTGCGCCCCCACCCACGAGGCCGGCATCTAAAAAAAACTGCTAAGGGTCTTCAGAACTCTAGCTCACAGCCATTGGAGTACGAGTCAGGAATTGACATGGGTACTCGGATATGCGCCTCTGATCACACTCAGCAGCACAGGCAGAGCAGTGATGTTCACATCCACACACGTACTAAGTTGACCTGACTGCCATGGCCTGCGGGCTGTCGCTGAAGTTGAACCTATATGGACCTGAGCTCTGCCGTGCAGGATGTCTGGCCCTTGGTCGTCGAGACCAAGCTCAATTGCAGAGGGATAAGGGCTGAGGTCAATGGTAGAGGGATAAAGGCCGAGGGACAGCTTT
Source organism: Penium margaritaceum (assembly GCA_023375785.1). NCBI lineage: Eukaryota > Viridiplantae > Streptophyta > Zygnematophyceae > Desmidiales > Peniaceae > Penium > Penium margaritaceum. Next base: position 35,066 of record SZWC01000785.1, on the reverse strand, counting down.
TGACCAACTTGACGCGCGATGCAACTAGGTGGCCCTCTATGTTCCACGTAGTTGTCCACAATTGCTGGTGACCTCTGCTGGCTTGCCCGCGCTTTCCGTTCAGTGAGCGAGATGCATGACTGTGCACTCCGTTGACGTGGTCTTCATCCGCCCGGAGCCAAGAGACCCAGCGTGCTGTGCTCCTGCTGCCATCAGTGTGTCTTCTCCCTACTGTGAAGGACATGCTGTCTCTCACAAACTGGGGAAACTGGTTCAGACTCATGGATGCATTGTAGGGAGGCAACGAGGCCTGCTGTTGTAGCTCAAGTGAGTGCCATGGGAGCCAGAGATGCACACGCACTGGTTTGCATGTCCCAACATGGCAGGAAGCTCTTCTGCTGCGCACAGTTTGAGTTGTCAACACGCTTTTCAAAGCAATGTGAAGTGAGACTCAGCGCAAGCAGAGAGGGAACCAGCGGGGGTGACGTGCGAGTTGCGATGCATGTCTCATAGTTTGTCCAGATGCATGCCCAACGTTTCAAGTAGACTTCATGCCATGATTTGGGGCCTCGCTGTTCGTGGCTCTTGTTTGTGTTTTCAACAAGCTGCGGATGCAACACAGTCAGCAGCACAGGCAGAGCAGTGATGTTCACATCCACACACGTACCAAGTTGACCTGACTGCCACGGCCTGCGGGCTGTTGCTGAAGCCAATCCTACCTGGACCTGAGCTCTGCCCCTTTCCTTTTTCTTTTTCTTTTTTTTTTTTCTTCCTTTTTTTTAGTGTTAACCAGCTTTCATTCCATGACCAACTTGATCTCCAGTAAATCTTAATGCGCCTGGTAAAAAACCACGGTGACACCGCACACTTGGGCACTCCCGTAGCAACAGTCCAACAGCCAACCCACACTCCTAAATGTGGTGTCTGAATTGGTGGCTTTGACCGTCCCATGGTGTGTCCTTGTCTTGCTTCCATCTCCTCCTCGCACTCAGTGCAACATGATACGATGCGATGCGATTCAATGTACGTGCAGGAGGCAAAAGCGTACGCTGGCAAGAAGTTCAACGGCATTGCCTACTTCTTCGGCCAGCAAGCACGAGGGTCGCTGCCCTCCAACTTTGACTGCAACTATGCCTATGTACGTACCTAAGTGCGTGCACATGTGCTTGTGTGGGGAGAATAGCTGAGGGAATGTTCTCCAGCCAGCTGCCACAGACTGGCTCCCACGATTCAAGTGGATCAAACTGAGTGTGGACGGTCTCCTACATCATTTTCCTTCACTGGGGCTGTCCCAGTCATTCCCCCGTCCCCTCCCTCCCCTCCCCCTTCCTCAGTGTCCTTCCCCAGCTCCCTTCCTCTGACCTCCCCTTCCCCCCCCTCGATGTTGTTTCATGCCACCTGCATTCCTCGCCCCTCACGTGGCAGGCCGTGGGGCGCACGGCAGCGCACTTGGTGCTGGCCGGCGCAAGCGGATACCTTGCCACCGTGTCCAACCTCGCAGCACAGCCGGAGTCATGGCAGCCTGCTGGCGTGCCCATCGCTGTGAGTGATACCCCACAAATCGTCGGGAGGAGGAAGGGAGCTGTTGGGGTGGGGGGGGGGCTGTGATATCACCCTGTTTTGACCAAGTTGGAAATGGTGTCTGCAGTTTCCTCATCTGAATGCTTCTTCAAATCTGTGTGAATGTGACTCCCAAAGGCTCCACCCTAACAGTGGTTGCACCGAACGCCATGACACATTCACCGAGATTCACTGAACTGAGCGCAACAGCGCTCAGTTCAGTGAATCTCGGCTCACTGTGATTCAGTCCAATGATTGGATGTGCATGAAAAAGGCTACTGCAGGTGTGTCTACAACCATCCCCCGGCATGATGACACGTGACTCATGTTTTATCCGATCATGTGAAGTGGCGACGAGGAACCAACACCCCTTCCACTCTTTGGTTGACTCGCTTTCATCTCAGTTCAAACTTGCATCAGCAGCTTTTGCCTGCAGACCATGCCACTGCATTTGTGCGCGTGCCTTCAATTTGTTGTCGTCTTCCTACTAATGTTAAATGCAGACACTGACAGCTGGGCAGCCCGTGGTGTCTCCTTCTCCTCTCGACCTCAACAGCAAAGCAGCAAAGTACGTTGCTTCACTATGTGTGCAAGTAGCCTCAGCTGCACATACGAACATACTGTGTAGGGCCAGAAGTCTGGAAGTGGACTCTGGACGAGGAAAGTGTTCGTGGAACCTGCACTTCCTGAGGCATGTTGAACTATGCAAGATCCAAATAATGTTCTCTACAAACACCTCCCAAAGTTCTCTATCTGCATGGCGTGCTCATTTTTTCTTGGAAGCAGCTGGACATTATGCCTTCGAATGGTGCTGCATTACCATGGCCTCATGCATGTCCCTGCTGCTGCTGTCACTGACCCTCTTGCTGCTGCTGCTGATGCTGCTGCTGCTGCCTCATGCAGGTATCTGGAGCTGCAGGCGCAAGCATGGCTGATGGATGACTTGTACCGCAACCCTGGCCCGCTGCAGTTCGAGGGCCCGGGCTCAAACGAGCGCCCCATCACACTCGCACTTGACTCGAGCCCTTGAACAGTCGTGTGTGCAGGTGAGTCGCTGGACGCTATGCATGCTTCGGATGGTGATGATTAGCGGCTGACGTGCTGATTGCAGAGCAGCTGAGAGGCTTGTGTGGCATGCGGTGTGTGTCTGTGAATGTGCCTGTGCTGGCGCGCGCGCGCGCGCGCGCGCGCGTGTGTGTGTGTGTGTGTGTGTGTGTGTGTGTGTGTGTGTGTGTGTGTGTGTGTGTGTGTGTGTGTGTGTGTGTGTGTGTGTGTGTGTGTGTGTGTGTGTGTGTGTGTGTGTGTGTGTGTGTGTGTGTGTGTGTGTGTGTGTGTGTGTGTGTGTGTGTTTGCGTGCACGTGCGTGTGTGTTTGCACATGCGTGTGTGCGTGCTCTCGCGCGTGCGTGCATGTGTGTGCGCATGCTACTTTTATCATTATGAGTTTTTGATGAATCTATGATGCATTGTTTCTAGTGACACGGGATGAAGTGCTGATGGTGATTAGGATGGGAATGGAGTTGGGCGTCGGACCACCATTCTCTATCCTCACTCCCCACTGTTGCAGCTCTTTGTGGGTATGGTATCCACTCCATCATTACAGATGCAGTTATCTTTTCTGACGGTATTCCTCTTGGCAGGTCCGACTCGTTGATTGTGAGGCTACGTGACTAAACGATTCCAAGACTTACCAAGATTTATGGGAGCTTCCTCAGTTGCCATGTGGTGGCTAGATTTCAGACATGGAGTTCTCTTATCGAAGAGCTAGGAAGCCATGAGACAACTTGTCATGATGTACTGTCCCTCGTGAGCTCATTCCTGTCCATCTCCATTTCCTTCCCTCTACCTCCTATTCCCAGCTCCCACCCTCTCTACCCCTCTCTTTCCCTAGACTCTCCCCCC
>SZWC01000785.1:17423-25191 GCA_023375785.1 Penium margaritaceum | reverse complement strand
GTATATGTATACGTATATGTATATGTATATGTATATGTATATGTATATGTATTTGTATATGTATATGTATATGTATATGTATATGTATATGTATATGTATATGTATATGTATATGTATATGTATATGTATATGTATATGTATATGTATATGTATATGTGTATGTATATGTATATGTGCTACATATTCTTCTACAAATACCTATACAAACATTGTAAATGTATTCATATCACTTATTAAGGTGTTTTAAGGAATAATACTTTTCAAATGTTCCGGTTTTGATACCCTTTTTTTCTTGAAGTTATGTCCCTCAACCATAAACTTCATGAATTTTAAGTTACAATTTGATTAATGGAGAATCCATTTATGAATCAATTTCGATTTAAATACATCATTAGAAATCATTTTTTTACCATAAGTTGTAATGGAATGTTTTGTACGTTGTTTCTTGGAATAATGTTGATTTAAAGTACATAACTGAATTAAATTTGTATGGAGAGGATGATCAATGTTTTTAAATATGATGCTTGATTGTCGAGTGAAATTCGAGTTTTATAGGACTATTACGTCCAAATTCTCCTCGTTTTTGTTGACTGACCAGTTCTGTTTGGTAGTTGGTGAACTGTCTCACATGCGATCTCCTCTTGTTCCCCTCCCTTGTAGTTTTTTCTGTCTCCTAGTGCCAAATCGTTCAATGTCCCGTGTCCTTTTCTCTCTTTGCATCGTTTAGTACATTTTCTCTCACAAAGACATGAATGGGGTTCGTTATTCCTTAGATGCTCACGCTGGTATCGTGTCCCGAACACCCAAATTAAATAACACCATCCATGTTGCGATCATTAAACCACCCCGTTGTCTTCTTGTTGTGGTTAGCCAACCCCATGTATGTCTTCGCTGGCAAAAAGACGCACCCAATGATTGCTACTTCAAAATTGCATTCAATGTCTGGTGCCCAAAACGAGAGCATACCAAAGTTGTCTAGATCATTACNCCTACATTTCTGACACGCTGCAAAAAATGGGCCTACAGCAAAAAAGAATACCGTCCCATTGCTATGTTTTCCCTGTCCACAATACTGTACAGATCTTCTCCGAACCCAAACATTCATAAAGCTTCTTGTTTTTGTAATCACTAAAAGTTCACGTTGAATGATTTTAATAACATACCAACTAAAAAGGAAGAATTGTCTCTAGCTATGACCGGACCTGTCGCCATTACAATCGATGACCATGTATACATGAGGGCATGCCATGCGCGTACTCAAACAAGCTACCTCCAAGATGTGTGACAGTTAGAAATGACCACAAGATTTATCCACCCATAAGTAACGCTAGCAAAATACTTCAACCTAACATGAAACTTTCAACTCCTACGCTGCCCTAACTGCAAGCTTTCAAAAGCCCATGTGTTTTCAGAACAAGTGCTTAAAGAAAACCCAAAAACGTTAAAACTGTCATATCAAATTAGAAAACTCAGGAAAAAGCTATCCATCAAACAAGCCATCATCAAAACTCAGGCCGAGAATCGTCACTGAAAGATGAACAAACAATTTGACATTTTTTTTTCAACATTCACATACCAAGAATCCCCAGAGTGCAAAGCCGACTGTCAAGCCCTTCAGATCGGCCCGTAGCTTCAAATAGTTTTGCCAAGTTTGAGTCCCCAGTCAATGAGGAATATGATAGGCACAAATTCTTGTTTATGTTTGGCCATCTATCACCTCCCATAACAGTGTTGTAGAACAAAGGAATAACTAACAAATTTATCCTTTAAAAGCTGGTAGGATGAATGAGGAAAAATTTCAAATCATACTTTTCAAAACCATTTCATTATTTCCCTCGAATTTTTTCAATGTTATCTTTTTCTTTAAAGCATTGGCGTGTACATCATCATAATTGTTACTAATTGAAGGAATGCATTAACAACTAAAAATGACAAATGTACAGTGACACAAGGCGTGTGTGCGCTTGCATTCACGCACAATACCTATTCATAAGATGTTTAATTATTTCTCTTATCGAGTTCCATTCCATTACTAGCTTTCTCATTCGTTGATTTCCTTCTCATAAGATGTAAAATTGATGGGTTTTTATGTGTGAAATGAAAAGGTCACGGCGTGCTCTGATGGGGCAAGGAGAATTAGTTGTTGTGAAGGATCTTTTTGCTAAAAAAGCAAACCTTGATGTCAATGATGCATAAGCACATGACTTTAATCAAACCTGTAGTTGAATGGCCTATCAAGTACAAGTTTGGTATAAGGAAATAGTAGCAAAACACAACTCAACTTAAAAATCTGACAGAACTTGCCCAATCCATGGGTGCGACACCTTCCTAAGTTGTCATGGCTCTCATTGTAAGGGTCTCGACACGGTCACCGTACTTTCAGCTGAAATGGCCACCAAGTTGTCATGGAAGCCTCCCCTTGACGCTCTAAGCCAATATCACGCTTATTTGCTTCTCAGAAGACTACAAACCCTCCTACCCAAGCTATTAGAGTGCTACTAGGCTGAGTACATCCACAAAGATGAACTCCAACAATGTAGTTCTAAACTCGGTGAACACTTCATACTGGAAGCTGTTGCCAGATACCAACTCTCAGCTCAACGCCTTAACACAGATCCTAGCTAAGAGATGAACAACGTATAGATCGATACTCTATCAAGACTTTTCTAAAGTCATGGACTTTGTCTGGCCACCTCTTCTAGATAGTTACACTTTCAGGTAGTCATGGGTGTCCACCTACCCATGCTACTAGGCCACTAGGCTGACATGGGTCTTCACGTGAGAGAATGTCTGTATGATCTTGGTCTGATGTGTTGTCCAACAAAGAAACACTGTTGGTACAACTACTCTGTTCCGAAGGTTATTGATGGAGTTGGGTATTAACGCTGCTAGAATAACCCAGTCCGGTGTACTTGTATAGTGGGATCTTGGCAAGTGGTGCAACTGCTCTGTGCTTACAAGAAACTTGCTATTCCAAGGTAGTAGCTTCCTCCTTAATGAATCTTCATCATCAAAGGCATACAAATTCCTCTTTAAGGAAGCTTCCTAAATGCTAGTAACTTTGCCGTGATCCCAGCTGTTGTGTCATGCATGTTGCCACTGAAGTAGGGCGGTCCCCATTCTTTTCTCCAAATGCAAATTCTAAGTTGTGCATGTGGTATCTGATGTAGTTACTGAGTCGTGCATGTGGTAGTTGATGTAATGCTGTGTCCTACATGCACAAGTTGATGTAGATTTAACCTAACTTTGGAACATTGCTTACATGTGCTGATGAAAGGGGTCTAAGAAATCAAGTCAAGTGTAGGCGCATCGTGACTAGTCTAAGTCAATTACCCAGCAGGTTTTTCTTGCACTACAAAACTACTTACCAATTTGGGCCAACAAGCATGCAAGGCAATGGTATGCATGTAGTACATACATCAAGGCTCCTTCCCCCCCTTTCGAGCTAGGTACCAGAACAAAATGTAGCATGTAAAATAGAAATGCTTTGTCAAGCCATACTAAGGTATTTACAAATTAAAATCCTTAACTTCACATATGGATCTCGGATTAGAGATCCAATTACGCCATGTCCAAGATGTCACTGAGCTTAGTTATTGCTTCCTCCAAAACTCCCCCTTGACACATGTATTAATGAATGCTGAGCCAACCCCATGTTCTTTTGTGGAGAAATGAGTGATCGGTGGAGGCTTTAGTTGCACAAGAAAGAATCTAAATTTAAAGGGAATCCTAGGAAAATCTTTGATGCGCTTTTGTTGTTAGAATTTTTTTGAAAAAAGCAAGGCTTGAATCAGTTGAGAATCACCTTGCAAATGCTCGTTTCTAGCATTTTTTGGTGTTTTTGATGCTGTTGACAATTCAGAATAGGTTGCGTGGAGCCAAAAAGAACATTTTCAGTGAGGCAGGGTTCATCCACCCACCCTCAAGTAAGGTTGCTTCCTACACATATTTCATCCCACAGCCAAGCCATAATACCTTTCATGCACAAGCTAAGCTGTGGAGTGGAAGGCTATAGAAGCTTCCATTAAGGAGGTGCTTTCAAGGGAAGATCAAAACTTTGCACCGCGTGCTTGGACCACCATCTTGTTGCAGCCACCTTTGACCGACAGGTATGAAAGCTTATCGCTAGTAATTCTTTCTTGAAGTTACACCTTGTGCGCCCCTTGTCGCCTCGGCCACCTGCTTTGACCACTTTCTTTGCTTGCTTCCTCCACTTGATTGAGCCACAGTTAGCTACTCAAGCTTCATTCAGCCATGGCTAAGGCAACCATCATTCCCTATGTCCATCTTGGTCAATGTNATTAAGGAGGTGCTTTCAAGGGAAGATCAAAACTTTGCACCGCGTGCTTGGACCACCATCTTGTTGCAGCCACCTTTGACCGACAGGTATGAAAGCTTATCGCTAGTAATTCTTTCTTGAAGTTACACCTTGTGCGCCCCTTGTCGCCTCGGCCACCTGCTTTGACCACTTTCTTTGCTTGCTTCCTCCACTTGATTGAGCCACAGTTAGCTACTCAAGCTTCATTCAGCCATGGCTAAGGCAACCATCATTCCCTATGTCCATCTTGGTCAATGTTAACACTTGGAATGTCTTTGTTGGACTCCAGTTTTCTTCCTCACAACGGAATCACCATTTCATGCTCATCACAATCATCATCGCTGGAACTCAACTATCATTGCTCTGGTGTGTCAATCCTAATTGGGTTATCGGATGAGCCCCCCCCCCTTTCTTACAAACATTGCCCCTTGGTGCCTCCATTCCCTTTTTCTCACAGCTTGTTGACTACGTCGGGTGGTACTCATCGCTCTCCCTCAATGGCTCCACTTGCCTCTTGGCCTCAGGGTGCTTGAGTGTGGCTTCTCACCACCCTTTTGTTTTCTTTTACGTCATGGTTGTTATGAGAGGATCGTTTACTTGCTGGTCAAAGGCCAGCCACCTTACCTTCAAGGCGTCCTAACGGCATAAAATCACAATAGGCCTTACCTTGATCGTGGTTGACATTGCGGCAAGCATATGGCTTAGCAAGCCATCCGGGTGCGTTGTTGTGACGTCTAACATGCATTTTGTTCCTTCTCTTCCTTTCCTGACGCTATCTCTTGCCGCATCTTGTTTTTCTAGCTGCATCAAGTTTCCTTTTTGTCTTCCTTTTGGGTTTGTTGTTTGGTCACGATACTACATTGGGCAATTGGTCCTACCACTACATTATTCTCTGATTACTGGTCTACAGCCAATTATTGCTTGCTAGTTCTTTTTATCTTTAAAAAAGGTTTCTCTAAACTCGCAGTTAGGAGGTCACAACGAGAAGCTCTTTGAGGTCAAAGGACAGGGTGATCATCTGTTTTTGGGATCAAAAGTTGTGGGGTGCACTTTGTACAATTTTCAACAAGAGTCTCTATAGCACAAGTTCTATTCTACTTGCTTGATATTGTTGGTCATTGCTCCTTCAAATTCTACCATTGCTTCTCCGCTACACATGTTGCTTAAGAAGGGAGGTCCATGAAAGCGAGAAGTATATTTGGTTTTGGCTGCTATAAAAAGAAAATTTGGGTATTGGTAGTTTCGGTTTTAATCCAATCACAGGCCAGTAGTAGACATGGGACATCGTTTTTTCCCAAAAATGTTCTTCTTCCGCTCCTCTTGCAAAAACTAGTGGTAATTGCTTCCAAGATCTAAAAGGTACTAGAAACAGCTTGGTCATATACTTCGATCCCCATGATTGACGAGCTCAGCCACAAAGCTCATGATGACAATGAGCTTCTCTAAGGCAATTCTTAGACCTCAACCTCCTTGCCTTCACTTCGTCATTTGCATCAACTACTACACTACTTAAGTTACTATTTGAGGTGTAGCTTCTTTTTAGCATGCACTTGTTGGAGGAGAATTTGCGGTTGGGAGGAGTGAGCTTGCCCCTCCACAACGTTTTGCCTTCAAGTGGAAATCTGAGGATGTGGTTCTTTCCTTTCTTCAAAGGTCTGAATAGCGTCCTAACACCGTCAACACTTCTTCCTCCACATACCACCTTTGTAGAGTTTTGTATGGAGCACAACATCTTCATTCATGCATGCCACCTAACCTGGTGCGCTTATTGTCTTCTTCTACCGCCTAATAAGATTTTGCCGTAGTGCATAACTATTCTGTTTGTGCATGCCACTTAATACCAGGTGCCCTTAATGCCTCCATTTGCCACTCCAATACAATTATTTGATGGAGCGTAACTGCTTCATTTGTGCATGCCAACACTAACGAGGTGGGATATTACTGTCCACCTGCCACTCCAGCAGGATTTCATCTACTTGTTACCTCGCTACATTGTGGCGTGTATTAATGCTTGACCAACACATTGCTCTCCCTCCCCCTCCTTCTAGAATCTACTTTGTTGTTGCTTTGACAAAGAAAGCTATTCTCGGCACTTTCACGGATGTTGTAGCTATGGCCTATACCAATGTGCTCCTCTGGTGATGTGCTCACAAGTTCAACTTTACTGTAAAACTCAAAAGAGTGCAGAGGTCTTTCAAGATGCAACATGCATCCTTGTTGGTGTTGGCGTTGCCAAGTCTTAAGTTGTTAGAATTGATGTGTTCTTGCTGAGGGGATGTTTCCATTACAAATTGTTTTCATTGGCTTTGCATTGCCTTTATATCAACACCTGGTTAGTAACACTTAGGAGCTTCTTCATCATGTGCGTGACCATAATGATTTGCACCTTGACTCCGGTTACTCCATATGCATCTTAAAACATGGTACACTGATGCTTATCCTGCATTTGCTTGTGTTGACACTACAACGAAAATGTGCTTTTGGATACGATCCAATTTTTGCCTTGACACTCCCTTTTCTTTTTCTTCTTTTTCTTCCACAGATATGGCCTGCTTTGTGTTTGACGAACCAGGCAATATTCGTGGAAGAAACACATGTAAGATTGCTGACGGGTGTGATTGCCTTGGTGTCAATGTCACTATTGAGCCGAAGTTCGTGGGCTTCTACAGAGTTGTGACCATTCTCCTTTCTCTCGTATCAATGCTATGCTGACACAATTCTAACTCGTTAGCTGATACTTATAGCTAACATTCCATGAAAACTCATTGCATCATCTTTTCTAATGCAATTCGTTTGCCGGCTTCTTCTCGGCAACCTACTACATCGGAAATACATTTTGCTATCGCGTTGGCCCCATACAAGCTGATATAGAGTCGGCTTGTTACACACTTTAGGCTCATGTGAAATTGTGTCTTCTCCATAAGATGTGTCCAACTCTGCTGCTTTGCTACACCATGCACATGAAAATGTTGGGTTTTCTTTTATTGTATGGAGCATTAGCACTCTGTTTGGGATGAGAAGTCATAATCTCATTTGTTCGTTAGCTTGTGGACATTTGGCGAGACATTAAACAATGTGACCACTAGTGTCAACACTTTTCTTTCTATCAAACACTACTATTGCAATTGCTTCTTGCTGCTATTACACTGTAGATGGTAGTCTTGTTCCATGATCACCACTCCATCCTCCATGAGCTCCTTCAAGACGTCTGCTTGACTTAGTCTCTAGGAATTTGGGTTGTTGCATATGGCCTCCATGATTGTGACTTGCAAAGCATTGCATGGAGTGATGCCGAACCTTGTGACATCATCACCTGGATGTTTGAGAAGAACTATTACTTGTTGTTAGAAATAATTTGTGGCTCTTGAAAGCTTGGTGGCACTTTTGCATGCTTTGCTTGTTGTAATGGTAATAATGTAGATTCTTTAAGGGATACGACAAGAGTCTAT
>SZWC01000785.1:7423-12423 GCA_023375785.1 Penium margaritaceum | reverse complement strand
GCATGCCACTTCCCTAGCGCGGGGATGGCCAGAGAGCAGCCATGCTCTACTAGTGGGAATGGTTGAGGGAAATTTCATTGAGTTCATCCACCCACTGAAGTTGGACACTTTGTGTCCTCTATCACCTAATGAACACTAGGCAACTAGGACTATTCTGGACGTGCGTGGGTGAGGGTTTTTGTTTCACTCATTGCCATCTGTATTCACCTATTCCCAATTGCGGGCATCATCTCCTATCTTTTTTCTGGGAAGATGTGTGGAGCCTGTGGTGCATGCCGGTTTTGCCAGAGCGTGGAAGTCATGCATGCAGCTTGAAATAAGTACGCTACTGATCTTTTGTTTCGATCATCACAAAAACGTGAATGAAGTGATCGTTATTTTATTCCAAGATTTTTACAAAATAGATGTTTGGTGGTACTTTAACATTCTTTCAACGAAAATACATGCTTGGCAAATTCGACATCTAATGTGTGTAGCCCTGCCAGCGGCTGCGATCTACCTCGGTAGAGTTGTGTGAAAGTCGTGATCGATTAGCCTGATGCGTTAGACTGAATCAAAAGTGCTCAATTTGACATGTCAGGTTGGTGTGAGAGTGCTAACAGTGCCAGTACGCCTCGATGATCTGGCGCACGGGCTGGACGTGCACCGAGAATGTGGAACACTCGAGTTAAAATTTGATGTAGTACAATCAAATGTGAACACCTTTGGTTCTAAGTCATTCATTTTTAGTCGTAAAAAAATGGAAATAAGTTGTTTGGACCCCAAAATTGAATTAAGAAGCAAAATATTTTACAAGAATTGTTCTGTAATCCAAGTTGAGGGTCAGTAGCGTAAACCAGCTAGTTTCGCTTGCCAATTCTATGTTTAGCCAGTGATGGGAAATTTTTGCAAGAAAAAACTCGTTAAAACCGCCCAACCACTAAACAAAACCGAGTGGAGGCTGGAGGGTACGCAGCAGCATCCGATTTGTTTAGAATCGTGGGCTCGGTTTGTCCAACCCACGATGCCAACCGCAACCAGCGTCATTCGTAGTCAACGGGGGACACATGCCGAATCGCGTAGAGGGAGGATGTGCGAGACGAGCGACGGAAACATCTGCGTAGACTGAAGGTCCGTTTGGCCTGGCACGATTTGCCGTTTCTGTCCTCCACGCTGCATGACATCGACCATGGCGGCGTACCTCGGAAACAACTCGACCTTGGTCGATCGTCCGCTGGACACCGTTCGGACGATCGACCGAGGTCGTGCAGATTGCCAGACACGCGACCGACGTCGAGATCGCGTGGGTTAGAGGGCAGTTTTGGAAATTGGAGCGCCAAGCACACCCCCATGCTGTCGTTGCCAGTAGTTTTCTTTTAAGTCGCTTTGCAGTAATGAAAAATAATACTTGTATTGTTATTGTTGCCATCTCGCTCTCCTCGGTTTACGTGGCCTCCTCATTCTTCATTTGTTCAGCGCGCAAGCATGGCTGCCGTCACCGTGGGAGGATCTCGGCCCGTCAAATCTGCCGTGGCCCGATCGTCCTCAAATGCCAGGGGACGTGACGACGACTTCAACCCGTCCACGGCCACATGGCCGCAGAAGGCTTCTACTTCCTGGAAGCTTCATATTCGGAACTCCCGCACCCTCGTTCCGTTTTGCCTCGTCGGCACGTTTACCGTGATCTCTGTCTTCGTCGCGCTCAGCCTTGTATCGCGACGGATCCCTGCTAGGCCAGGTCCTGCAGCTGCTGCGTTGGAGGACTCAAGCAGTTCCAGACAGGCTGAAGGTTTGATGCGAGGACAGGAGCAGCAGCAGCAGCAGCAGCAGCAGCAGCAGCAGCAGCAGCAGCAGCAGGTGGAGGAGGTGGTGAGGCGAATGTGCGAGGTGGAGAAGAGAGTGATTGTGACGCGCGCAATATTCGACGAGCTGCCGCTTCTCTACAACTGGTGCGTTGGCTGGGTATGAAAAACACTGTGGAAACGCAAAACGGTGTGAAAACACAAAACGCCGTGAAAACAGAAAACGCTATTAAAACACAAAAACACTGTGAAAACACAAAACGCTGTGAAGCAGTGCCGAGGAAGTTTGAAAAGTGAAGCCGCACGACTAACAAACAAGGTCCTTGTGCTGGGCGCTGGTGCCAATGGGCTGATGTCATTGGTGCAACCGTGCTGATGTCACTGTAGCCACCATGCTGATGTCTTTGGCGCCACAGTACTGATGTCATTGCTGGCACCGGGCTGATGTCATTGGTGCCACTGTGCTGATGTCATTTGTGCTGCCATGCTGATATCACCAGTGCCACCGTGCTGATCGCTTCGGTGCATTAGTGCTGATTCATTCCTGTCTCCAAGCTGAGGGCAGCAAACATCGTAGCTGCCTCCACTGGTGTTCCCTCACCATGTCCATCGCTGTGCATAATCTCAACGAACGAACTGTCGCTATCGTACCATGGCCATCTCTGTGTGCCAATGAGCTGAAGCTACCGCCCAACAACGAAGGCCATGGTCCTCTGCCGTTGCCGCCACTGCCGTCGGAAACAGTTGTGCGGACAACATGGTGCTGATGCCGCTTATGCCTCTTTGCTCTTTCATTGTGCACCACACTTAAGATGTGCTGTTGCTCTCCCCATGGCTGACAGTGGCAGCAGTGTGGCAGCGTGCCACACTGCCCTCGTACGTGGCTCTTGTCCCGCATGTAGTGCTGTCGTTGCCACAACATTCCGTCCCGTTGAGTTTTCCAGTGGCTGTGGAAGGCATTGCTTGTGCTTGCTCCTCTGATGTCGCTGCTGCTGGTGCTGCTGCTCTTGCTTGTGGTGGTTGTGGTGGTGGTGGTGGTGGTGGTGGTGGTGGTGGTGGTGGTGGTGGTGGTGGTGGTGGTGGTGCTGCTGCTGCTGCTGCTGCTGCTGCTGCGACCACCGACAGAGCAAAAGATAGGATTCCTATCATAGGATGGCAGCAGCTGCATCATTCCCTACCAGACGAGTCACTAGGAAGAGATGTGTGGCTGCCGCTCTCATTCTTTCATTGCTGACCTTGCGTCCCACAAGCTCAACGAGTCACTGCAGTCTAACTGTGCTTGCCAAAGACAAGCTAAGCCCACTGATGCTGCTGCTGGTGCGGCTGATAGTGATAACGCCTCTGAAGCTGATGATGCCACTTTTGCTGCTGCCACTGACGCTGATGCTGCCGCTGATGCTGATGATGCCGATGACGCTGATGCCATTGATGCTGATTATGCCACTGATGCTGATGATGCCACTGATGCTGATGATGCCATTGATGCTGATGATGCCATTGATGCTGATGATGCCATTGATGCCGATGATGACATTGATGCTGATGATGACATTGATGCTGATGATGCCATTGATGCTGATGATGACATTGATGCTGATGATGCCATTGATGCTGATGATGACATCGATGCTGATGATGGCATTGATTTTGATTCAATCAACCTCAGTGGCACAATCAACTGAATTGTGCCACCGGTGCTGCTGATGCTGCTGATGCCGCTGATGCCGCTGATGCTGCTGATGCTACTGATGCTGCTGATGCCACTGATGCTGCTGATGCTACTGATGCTTTTGCAACTGATGCAAATGCTGATGCCGTTGCTACCAGGTGAATTTGCATGGCGTTGTTCACATCGGCATCGCATTGAACATCATCACCCCTGCCATAGTGTTGGACACCTATGGTTTTAAAAAAGGCTCATTTTCAGCCATACGGGCGTTTTAAGCGCTTTACATATGCTGACAGCGTTAAAACGCCCGTATGGATCCAAACCTAGAAAGAAAAAAAAAAGATTACCTACCATCTCGATCGGCGTCCTGAACCTACTTCCAGACCCAATCCGGAAATTTATCCCCCCCACAGGCCAATTGGCCAGTGGGGGAATTCTTTTCTGAAGTATGAAGGGTAGGGGCCATTAATGGTGACATGACATGATAACTTCATGACATGACATGTTGGTGGTGGGTGGCCCCCTGCAGGGGGCCCGGGTGGGGGGGGGGGGGGGGGGGGGGGGGGGGGGGTAAATTTTGAACGGGAGGTAAAAATGAGGCCGTTAATAACGCAGCGTTATTTTCAGCGTTTGAAGCGATGAGGCGTTTTTTTCGCCATAGTTGGATACCGTCATCCACATGCCATGGAACACAGAGCTAAGGCAAGTCATGGCAGTGCAATGCCATGGAAGTGAGTGCTACATGATGCCATGCCAAGCAAATGCAGAGCAATGAAGCGCAACACAACGCAGCACAATTCAGCGGAATGCAACAAAGCACATTGCAGCGTACCGCAGCAGAAGGCAAGGCCACGCAGCCCAATGCAACGCAGTGCAGCGTAACGCAATGCGAAGCAACACCGTGCAATGCACTGCAACAAAATGGACTGCAACAAAACACAATGCAATGCAACAAAACCAGTGTTGACTTAGATGCTCGATCCCAGGGGTTGAGATCGATTCGACCCGCTCGATCCGGGTCGCGGGTTGATCGATCTCGATCTGATCGATCTGGGAAAGTCGACGCGCGCTGTTTTGCAGCGCACGTCGACTTCTGTTTTTTTTTATTCCTCCAGTTCCTATGCCTCGCGAGCTGTCGGTCCGCGAGGCCTCACGTCTGTCCTCTCATTTTTCCCGTCAATGAGGGAACTGCGCGACTGCCTCAGTATTTAAACTTTTAAGACGCTTTGCAAAGCGTCTCAAAAATGTAAATACAGCAGTCGCGACCAGTTCCCCCCTCCTGCGGTTGGTTTCAGGTGAGATCGCGACTGCCGTTCAGGCTGTTGTAGTCGACTGCGGCAGTCGCCTTCAACAGCCTCAACAGCTGCCGAATCGAGTCGATTCGGCAGTCGGCAGTCAACAGTCGGTAGTCCCCACTCGCTAGTCGCCAGTCGCCAGTCGCTAGTCGCTAGTTGCTAGTTGATAGTCGCCAGTCACCAGTCACCAGTCGCCAGTCGCCAGTCGCCAGTCGCCAGTCGCCAGTCGCCAGTCGCCAGTCGCCAGTCGCCAGT
>SZWC01000784.1:294609-317809 GCA_023375785.1 Penium margaritaceum | reverse complement strand
CTCTCCGTCTTTCTCTTTGTGTTCTCTCTTGCCTTCAGTTACGTTGACAATGTTGCACATGAAGTTGCGACAAAATGAGCCATCGCACTGCTGAATATGCGTTATGTGGCATACGCTTACTCATGCCCTTCCTGCTTGTGCCCTGCCCCATGATCGACCCTGAGCATGCCCCCATCCAGTGCACCACCTACGCCCCTTACCATGCGCACACTCAACCTCACATCCTCCCCTACCCATGTTCGCAATAGTCTCTCCAAGGCGCTGTCTGATTGCTCGAGTGCAGAGTGGTCATCGACACGGGGCGGCGGCGGGCCATGGAGCTGGACAAGGCGCGCGGCATGTCTGTGCTGGCGGAGGGGTGGGTGTCGGCAGCGGAGGCGAGGCAACGTATGGGTCGTGCCGGCCGCGTGCGCCCCGGCTGCTGCGTGCGTCTGTTCTCGTCCGCCACTGCGGCTGCTCTACCTGCGGAGCAGACGCCAGAGATTCTGCGCGTCAGCCTGGAGGAGCTGTGCCTGCAGGTGAGCTTGCCGTCCTTCCAGTGTGCTGTTGGTAGGACAGCGTGTTGATGGCAGACTTGCGTCCCTTGCGCGTCGGTGTCCGTGTGATGTGTGGTCCATATTCTGTACCTGTGTGGGGCTAGAAACATTCCGACTTACTTGTGCGTGGATCTTCTTGACACACATGAGGATTTGGGTCATTCAGTCCCTGTTGGATTGCCGTGGTCACAGACAGGCGCGGCTTTTGATCCTCGGACATTTCGACTGTCTAGGGCTCATCCGGATTGGTGTGCAGAGAGAGAGCAACGGTGGCGCTGTCGCTTAAAAATTATAATGTCGCTGATTGGGGAGGGAACGGAAGGCCGTTTTCTTTGTGGGAGGGTGACTGGAAAGCAGTAGCTTGCTGGGGAAATGAAATGGGGTTGGGTGTTGGTGGGTCAAAGTAGTGGCGAGAAGCAGCATACGGCTTCATGCGATGAACAGCTACAGCCTACGGCATCTGAATTGCATGCCCTCGGATCAGTGTTGACTTGGCAGGGTCGAGGTCCACCGTAGAGTCGAAGGGTAGACTCTACGTACCTCGGCCTGTACGTAGAGTCGAAGGATCGATGGCGAAAATTTTCCAAAACTTCTTGAAACTTCAGGGGTGGGATCCCCTTCGTAAAAAATGATGTCAAAATCTGAATCCATGTTTGTGATTCATTCATGTGGGTGTTGAAACCCGGGTGCACTAACTCTTCTGTCCGAATGACCACCTCCCCCCAAGTTTGACCAGACACAAAAAAAAAACCTGGAAGACCTGTGCAGCTGCGGCCGCAGGCAAACAGTGGACTGCACGTCATTTGACGTGCAGGCAGCCCTGCGCGTCAGTGGATGCGCAGGCTCCCTCGCAAACTGACATTTGCGAGGGTTGGCGCAGTCAACTGACGCGCTTTTTCTACTGAGGGTCAGTTGACGCTCATGACCCCCCTTCCGCCGTCCATCTCCCCCCCGCCACGCCGTCCACTTCCCGCCGCCCGCCTCCCCTCACTCCCCTCCCCCCCGCCCCCCCCGTCATCTCGCCGTCCCCCTCCTTCCTCCCGACGTTCCGCCGTCAGCCTCCGCTACTGCTTCTTGCTGCGGGATGGCCAGCAGCAGCAGCAGCAGCAGCAGTAGTGGCAGCTGATGCAGCAGCAGCAGCTGCTGCGTTCGTGATGGGTACGATGGGTGCAAAAAGAAAAAAGCACTGCCGGCAGCCGCCGGCGGATGCACGGCGCTGTTGCACGGCACTGTGGTCCGCCGCGGTGAGGTCGACTCGACTGCAGAAGTCAGGGTCGCGACCCAGGGTCGAGGATCGACCCTGCGACCTCGACCTTTTGACCAAAAGTCGAAGGTCGAGGGCAACACTGCCTCGGATGTGTGCATGGCTGCTTGTGGGCCGTCTTTTGGCCTCGCTTTTGCCTTTGCTCATCCTCCTTCAGAGCGCAAGCGCCTCACGTTTGGTGTTGCGATGTTCCTTGTGTTTCCTGGACAGGTGAAGACGGTGTTTCCTTCGGAGCCGCTTGCCTCGCCCCTCTCTGCCTTGCTGTCCCCGCCACCCCCGTCCTCACTCGCTTCGGCCATCTCCACGCTGCACGTCATGGGCGCCTTGGTCGCACGTGGGGGCAGTGGCGGCAGCAGCAGCAATGGCAGCGCAAGCAGCGACGACGTCGATGCTCTCACCCCACTCGGGCAGCACATGGGGCGGCTGCCCATGGGCGTGCGGGTTGCCAAGATGCTCATCTTCGCTTCCATGCTGCGCTGCCTCGACCCCGTCCTCTCCATCGCCGCTGCTCTCACCAGCCAGCGCCCTCTCTTTGTTTCCCCGCCGCCGTCGGACGCCGCCGCACGCACCGCCGCCGGCGAGGCCAAGCGGCGTCTGGCTGGCGCAACGCGAAGCGACCATGTGGCCATGGCGGCAGCGTACGCCAGCTGGGAGGCTGCTGTGGCAGCAGGGGGCTTTGCTGCGGAGCAGCAGTTTTGCAGGGACCACTTTGTGTCTCGGGAAGTGCTCACGTCCATGCGCGCGGCAAGGAATGACTACCTGTCTGCGCTCGCCACCATCGGCTTTGTCGACCCACGCGACGCTATCTCCGCCCACTCTGAAACGGCAGCATCCCGCAGAGGGAGAGGCAGCCGCCACACAGGTCCAGGTGAAATGTCATCGGCAGCTGCGGCCCCTCAGCAGAACTGGAGGCTCGTGAAGGCAGCCGTGTGTGCCGGCTTCTATCCAAACCTGATCACAGTGCGGCACCCGCCCAAGCGCTATGCAAAGACGGAGCACGGAGCAGTTGAGAAGGACGGGCCTGCCAAGGACGTCAAGTACTACGTGCAGTCTGGCGCGCGCGTGTTTGTCCACCCCAGCTCCGTCAACTTCACCGCCGCGCGCTACGACAGCCCCGTGCTCGTGTACAGCGAGCGCGTGCACACGAGCAAGGACTTTGTTCGCGAGTGCAGCGAGGTGCCTGCACTCGCCCTGCTTCTATTGGGCGGCGACGTGCAGCTCGATGCGGAGAAGGGGAGGTGCTCGGTGGACAGGTGGATGCAGTTTGCCGCGCCCGCGAGGATCGCGGCGCTCGTCGTGGAGCTGCGGGGGAAGATCCAAACCGTGTTGCAGAGGAAACTGGAAACCCCGTCACTGGACTTGAGCACAGACGCTGTCCTCGAAGCAGTGTGCGCCATCTTGAGTGGCTGAAAGCCATATGAGATTTACTCTATTCCACTCAATCATATCCCATCTCTCTTCCTCTTCCATTCACTGGCGACAGAATTCTTCTTCATCCTGCAAGGGGTCTTCGCGCCAATGTCCAGCTCACGTCTCGCCTTGCAGACTTCATGCCTGCCTCGTGGTCAGCTTCATGGATGCCCAACGAAGGGCCACTACGGAAATACATGGAAATTGTAGAGAAGGCAACCCACGCAGCAAACTGAGCAACCTGGACGTTGTTGCATCCAGGTTGCTGTAAGTGTAGCCGTAAGTGATGCTATGTCAGTCTGGACAAGAAAAAAAATTATATGGCATCACATGGTGATAGTAGCAATCTGAATTCTAGGGATAATGAGAAGTCTGCACGCGGCAGTACTCGTGTTGGTTGGCATCCCATCCCCTACCATTGGTCAACTGGGTGGTTTGATAGGAGAAACTAATATGCTGGGCCACCCCCAAGTTTGCAAAACCTATGGGTGCACTACATGCTAGCCTTCGCTAAGGCTTAGTGTTCGAGATTGATCACATCTCCGAACTTTGGAAATCTCAAAATCTTGAACTCTCGACTTAATCTCGCACTTCGAGACAAGATCGAGAGTGTCTCAAAACACTTCGAGACGAGATCCAGATCTGGGGCAACACAAAACTTCCGAGATGCGATTGATCTCGTCTCATCTCGTCTTGAACCGGCGCACATGGGAAAGCGACCTAGCAAAATATGCTGCCACGTGTGAATTCCAGGACTTGGGATTCACACGTGGCCGGAGTACGGTATCTTGAGGTAAGAAGCACACCAGACAAACCACTCGAATGCCAGATTTCAGATAAAATCGTCGTGACGATTTCGGGACGCGACGATTCGAGCCAACATCGAATGCTCACATTGTCTTCCAAGCTGAAATAGGTTTCAATTTCTTTCAAATTCTACAAGGATCCTAGGAATCTGGTGAACTTCTCATCTTGGTTGCTGGTGGTGGAGGTGGGACTTTGTGTACTTGGATGACGTAGTTGAGAATTGGTGTGGTGTTCCCTCAGAAATTACTGTTTTTATTGTGTGGATGAAGTGTGCCGTCTGTCAAAATTGCTAAACCACCACAAGTGAAATCCCTTTGGTGTGACGCGCAAACCCTTTTCAAAGTTAATGAAGATATTTGACCATGGATCCTTTGGTTTCAGTGGCGGTTGAAACAAGCTGGGGAGTTTGGTTTGTCTCCACTAAGGGAAATGATAAACGTCCCATGTTTTGCAAGGTTTTGTGACATTGGTTTGTAATTTTTCCCACTAATGGTAGTTTGCAAGTATCTTCTTTTCCTTGCCAGAATGTCCGCCTGGACCCGTTTTGCAGTACTCTACCTAAATCACACATTGTAGCTTGTCATTGGATGGTAGAATGATCCTAGACAGAAAGATCGAGCTAAAAGCTTCTGATGCCGACGGATTTGGTGCGGGTCTGGACGTGATTGATTTTTTTCATGTCATTGGTTCACTCATGTTCCTGAGTACAACCACGCGGTTCGACATTGCTTTTTCCATGGATCTTCTAGCCTAGTTCTCCCAGTACCCACACCAGTTGCACCTAGATGCAACAATTCCCATGGTGCAATACATAGCCTCCACCCCACGTCATGAGTTGACGTCCCGTCACAAGCCGTTCACAATGGCTGAAGGCTACACCGATAGTGATTGGACTAGGAGCACAACGGTGGATCTTCCTCATCTACGTCACGGCTAACTTGTGGCGTAATGGCAAGCAAGGGTACCTTGCACATAAAATTGTAGAGTCAGAGGACGTGAAATTGGGTGCTAGTGCATGTGAGGGTGTGTGGCTTTATCGTCTGTTGTGTGAGTTTCGTCAGTCTACGTCACCCATCACGTTGCATTGTGACAGTGAGAGTGCCATCGCCATTGTAGACCATGATGACATTCATCAAACATGTACGAAGCATATGGAGTATCACGATGTGCATACTTTGTTGCACGAGGGAAGCATCCTGATTGTGTGGGCCGAGACTGTGCAACATGTATTTGACTTCTTGACCAAGGCCGTCAAACACACATCGTTCAAAAAAGTTTTTGTTCTAGTTGGTCCGCATCCGTGAGTGCACGATTGTGCATTTATGAGTTTTCTCATCTTGTGTTGCTCCCTTTATGTCCTCATCCTTCATGTTCTCATTATTGCACTCGTGTGAATTTCGCGGACTATGGGGACATGCGGGTATGGGGGAGCATGACTTCTGGTGAGCACTGTGGATGCATGACCTCTGCAGGTGCATGGACACGGGTCACCACAGGTCATGGGGGAGTGTTGTGATTTTCATGTACATTTTCTCACTGGTCTTTGTTTTAACCCCTCGGCTAATGTGCAAGCTCGTGCAAACGGCTAACTCGGTGGGCATTGACAATGGCCCATGCTCGGCGATGGAGCGGACACCGCACCATGGTCAGACGCTGTACTCCATTCACAATTTGTGGAGCCTCCCACGTGGTAACAGTGTATGGTGGACTCCATAGGTAGCAATAACCATCGCTCATCTTGCCAACAGTCTGAGGCGGCTGTTCATGCCAGTAGTGGAGATTGGTTCATGCAGCCATAAATCTCCTTTATCAATTTTCTCACTGATGCATGATTGTATTTGTCATGTGCATGGTGAAGGTTTCACAAAATAAACAACAACAACAACTGGATTTGGGGCCATTGGTTGTCTGACAGGGCTTGTCCAGCAAAACTTAACAAGCCGAAAAATAGTGGATTTTATTTTATTGGCTGGCAAAATGAATAACAAGCCTCTTAGAGATGAGGGCCTATGCACGTATATGAGGGGTCTTCTACCAAGCCTCGTTCTTGTTGCTAACTTAGTTGCTACTCAATTTCAGCTCTAGTTATAATACTAAATCTTGAGTGTAATTTTTCCCTCTCATAGCTAATCAGCGAGTGCTGCTTAGGTACTCGGTGTGGACGGGGAAGATTGCTCACTTCAGTCCAAGTGCGCAAGGCGGCAGAACATAGTCTTATCCAAACCAGAGCAGCATCATTTCTATTTAGTGACAATGATAGATGTTGGACATCTAATCACCATGTCATGACTAAAATCTTTCATCTCATCATAAGCCTGTTTTCACACAAAAAACACCACAAGGTTACTTCTTTTGTGAGAAGAAGCCTAGAAGCTTCCTTGCTATGCTGTTGCTAATGTGACAACACAGTCCTGTTAGTGAATGCACTACCATACAAGGTAGTTGGAAGAACAAGAGTTTGACAAGAGGAGACGCACATAGTCCCATATGCTTCAATAACTTAAATGTACGGAGAGGAATGACAAATGACAAGGTCACATCATAAATACTTGCCACGGCGCATGGAGGGTGACGCACATGGCTGTTGGTATTTCACTGACACATGTTTACCTTTGGTCTTGCTTCACACACATCACTCTGAAAGGTGATTGATGAGCCACACAACTCGGGACAGAGTATCACTTCATGGAGATGCCAGTGGTTGAAGAGACATAGAGGTCGTTGGACGAGAGGGCAGCCAACAGGTTGGGCGTCAGCCTCCATGAAGAATCAGTATGCAATTACATAGAATTCCCTACATAAGACATGCATGCATCAGTTTGCGGCCTCTGGCTTGTGCTCCTACAATTTCATGCTGTTTGGTAGGGATTGATCGCTAGACTGGGTTAGCCCGGGTTTTCTCTCCTAGGCACAATGCTGCCCGAGTTTGACCGACATCATAATCAGGCATATGGCCAAGGTGGTGTGGTCCAAACCACGTTATGAGAAAAACCCACGGCCGAAGATGAGCTCACAGCTCACTCAACCGTGGAGGAGCTCTTCCACGTAACCTGCTCTCCCATTCTCGCTATGCGAACTCTGTCGCGCAAAACCTGTCACTTCACCCAAATCCATGGCGTCCTCCCTGATGTGACTAAGGCCATGCTTTCTTGTATGTCTAGCTTTTCTCCCTCACCTCCTTCGTCCATCCATTGGTATCAGAGCCAGGGAATGACCGTCTGTGTATAAGAGGGATAGTGCGAAGCAGCATTACCCGCGATCCAGGGCCGCATTGGTCGTCGCCGCTGCTGCCACCGCTACAGCAGATGTAGCAGAACCAGTCAGCATGCATTAACAATGGACAAACCCACATCCTTGCAGATCCCTCTTGGCAAGATTGGCTCTCCTGCCAGCAGCGTTTCCATGTCCCAAGGGGCAGCGATAGCATATTCTTCCCAACCGCCGCCACCAACCATGGCAGTCAGCCACTGCACGCCGTCCTCACCCAGCAAGTGGTGTCTTCCACTTGCGGTTGTGTCAAGCAGCTTGCTGTTGGCCAGTTCCTCTCCAACGGCCAACCTTTGGCCGGTGGTGCATGTCCGACACATGGCAGCAACGGCATCAGCAGAAGCAGCAACAACAGAAGCTGCTAATCATCTATATGTCATCTCCAGGTCATCGTAGCAATAGTAGTGGCAGCCGCAGTACCAGACGTCTGCACCCGCTACGTAGCACAGCAACCGTAATTGAAGCACCAGTGGCTGCAGTAGTAGTAGTGTCAGCGAATGTAGCAGTAGCAACAGCAGTAGCAGTAGCAATGGCAGAAGCAACCTCAATTACAGCTGCGGCAAGTTCAGCATTTGTGGAAGTAGCAACCAGCAGCAGCCGCATGATTTGTAGCAAAAGCAGCATTAACCATCACATCAGACTTCTGGCCCTGAAACAGTGACCGTAGCACTAGTGGTCACAACATTGGTCACACCAAACGAAACAAGCGTAGCAGAAACAGCAACAAAAGAAACAAGAACAATAGTGAAGGTTACAGCAGCGTTGTCAAGACCATCATCAACAGAAGCATCGGTAGCAGTAACGGCAGCTGCTACCCAGCTGCCAACCTAGCGTAGCGACGACGAATCGGAGTGGACTCAGCATACGCTTACTACTATACATACGAGTCGCTACATCATACTCGGCATGGGTCTTGAGTTGACAACCAATCTTCAGCGTAGCACACCATCGCACCGCCAACGCCACTCCAATCTCGTCCGAATGTAGTAAGACACTCCCCGTCCCCTAGTCATTGCATCATTCAGAACTCAGCTAGCACAGCGGCAACCAAGTTCAACGAGGAGGCACTTCTCCTAGCTGCTCAGTACTTACGTTCGCTAGGGTGACAACAGGTGTCATCGACGCAACAACCTCCACTTCTGCCACCTTTGCGAAGGCAGCATGCGCAGCACGAGCACCCGCTACAAAATTTACCAACTCTGTGACTAAGGCCTACACCAAGGCCGTAGTGGCATTTGGACCAGTGGCAGCAACAACAACTAATCTTATGCAGTTGCTGGCACCAGGTACAGCTGAGTTTGCCTCTGTAGCTACGTCTAAAGTGTCCACCATCGCCTCCGTAGCATCAACCACCCGCATATCACGGCCACAGCTGTTACTTCAGCAACACCAGAACCCTCCTTCATCCGCACTTCCTTCATCACTCTCATCTCTGCCATAATAACAACATTGAAGTTGAGTATTCCAACATTCTCACAGGGATTTTGTCTTGGCATCTCTAATGGTTGTGTCTCCAGCTCTTATACTTAGGTCGTCGTCTGAGTTCGCAAAAAGGTGATCTTAGTCCGTGTGATGGATTTTCCCCCTCGCAGTATTGAGGATCAATCGTCATCAACGACCCTGACCAGGGAGACTAAAATATTTTGAGTCTCCAAAGGCCCATTTCTATTTTAAACCTCACTCCCTTGTTTGGGGGCCCGAACAAGGGATGTATTATCCAAACTCGTGCGTTCACACGAGTTTTACCGAGAAATATGTCCAATTCACTTTAATTCATGATTTGAATTTTTTTAACGCGATAGTGCAAAGTTGACGTGTGTAAGGCACGCAAGACAATTTCACGTCCAGCTTTGTGTCGCTCGTTTGTCTTCTCTCTCGCTGTCTCCCTCCCCTCGTCTGTCTCGTCTCAACCGGCAAGGAGGGGAGGGCGAGGGCGAGGGTGCGGTGCCATCAGCATCGCTAGCGAGGCCTGGTGGCCCCTCAGCCGCCGATCAAGCCCCCAGATCGATCGGCGGCTGGGGTTGGCCAGCGGGTGGCCGGCCGATCACCTTACCGGCGGCCGGCCACCCAACTGGCATGTCGCCAGCTGGCCGAAGGCCGGTGCGTGACTGGCCACCAGCTAGTCCTTGCTCGCAAGGTCTGGCCACCGGCCAGCCCTTGCTGGCCGCGAGGACAGAGAGGGCCGAACCGGCCCTCCTGCTACATTCCTCCCCACTTAGTATGAACCGTCCCGGATCATGAGTAACATGTAGGAGTATCGGGTAGTGAAACATCAACATTGTGAAGGAGAATTGAATGGTCTCCAATCACCAGCTAAGACATGAACACGTGCATGGCACTTGGACCTAAGGTGCAACTTGATGGTCAACACGGCTAGCGGCCTTCCCCCTTTAGGCTGGAGCATCCTCGCGACAACCACGTTGGGCCATCCCAACCTCCTATAGTCACTTTCCATCAATGCCGCCCTGTGAGAATGTTGATCAAATTTTCCGCGTTCACGTGGTACCTCCTGATCCTCGTTGACCACCCCTGTGGGCAAGCAAGATTCATTCTCCCCTGAGTTATGTTCAGGTCCACAACTAGCCCAAGGAACGAGGTACTTCCTAACAACGCTTGACCAAGGAGTACACTCTTGGTGCTGGAGTAGGCAAAGGACCTCGTATTGACCATCGATAGTAAGAAATATTGGCGGTGGTGAAATGGTTTCGCCTGCCGTGTATGGAGTCAGCAGGCTCACATGAAATACGTCATGTATCTTCATACTCGACGGAAGCAGCAATCGGTATGCCACTGGCCCGATGCGTGCCACAATGGAAAACGAGCCAATCCAATTTGGTAGAATATTTCGCATCCTTGATTACTTCAGCCGAAGGTTCTTATTGGTAAGTACTTTGTTAGCGATGTCAAAAGAGACCTCACATTGACTTTTGTTGGCATATGCCTATTTTCGTTGCGAAGCTACTTGAAGGTGAATCTTTGCCTTTGTAACAAGGAGTCTATGCACTCGGCAAAGGCTTGAGCATAAGGAACCTGTCCTCCTATGCTCTCACTCTTCACCAATGAAGAGAGAACCACTAGATGCCAACCACTATTCAACATGAACGGTGTGAACTATGTGGAATTGTTTATCGAGTTGTTCACCTCAAAGTCTACGAGTGCTAAGAATTTCTCCCAATTATTCATGGCAGGGTCTACGTACATGCGGAGCATCTCCTCTAGATTGCAATTCATGTTCTTTGTCAATCCGTCAGTTTACGGGTACAACGTAATTGACATTCTTGACTCGCTACCAAAGTACTCATGCATATTTTGGAAGATTTTGCTAGAAAGGTTTCAATCTCAATCGGAGATGGTGCACAATGGCAGCCGTGGTACTTTGCGACACCCTCAAAGAAGAGACGAGCGGTCTCCATTGTGTTCACATCATTGGTTGTAGGAATAAAGTATTTCATCTTCTTCAGATGATCTACAACCACTAGTATCGCATTGTGGCCACGAGCAGTGTCTGGAAGACCATTAATAAAGTCTGTGCTAATACACTTTCAAGGAGTCACAGGGATGGGAAGCTGTTGGAGGAGACTTATAGTCTTCTTGTCACTAGCCTTGTTCCAAAGACATGGGTTGGATGTCATGTAATACTTACGGAAATCAACATTCCATCCTTGCAACCAATAGTGGTCCGAGAGTGCTTGTCCGGCTTTTCCTGGTCCCACATGACGGGTGACCAACGGGTTGTGAAACTGGGAGATGATCTTTGCTCGAAGGTCTCCCGAGTCCAAGATAACTTGTTCTTCGTACCAAAAAATTCCTGCGGCCTCCACCAATCCGTACTTGCCTAGATTCTAAGAGTATTAGAACCAAGAATCCACACAGTATCCCATCCGGAACTTGTCTACGAAACTAACTGTAATGGATAATCTCTCAAGATATTTGTCGCAGACGTGTAGTGAGATCTAGTGTTTGCACAGTTGCTGTCGTAATGACCATAAAACATCCACCAACCTTGGTGGTTGCTCTGGTTTCCACAAGCTGTCGGCTTAAAGGATTGGCCATGTTGATGTGTCCTGACCGATATTCTCATGTGAATGAGAATCGGCTCAGGTATTTTCTCCAACGCGACTATTGTCTTGACACGTTTGGTTGCGTTTGGAACAACACCATTGGATTGTGTTCGGTCACGGCCATCACATCCCCTTTAGCGCCCTCGAGGTAACAACACGACATCTTGAAAGTGTGTACCACCGCGAGAAGCTCTTGATCCCTATTCGTATACCGCATCTCATGCGCAACTGGGTGGCCATTTTGCATGAGGAATTCTTCAAGTCCTACTACCAACATATCATATCAAACCTCCCACGGTTGCAATCAATCCAGAATAGATAAGACGGGCGCTGTGGATAAAAGCTCTTTGACTTTGAGAAAGGTGATCTCACAAGCAAGTGTCTGATGCCAATGCAAGTCTTTTCACATGAGCCCGGTTAGCGGCGCTACTAGGATTGAATACCCTTGCATAAACTGTCGAAAGTAGTTTGCAAGGCCATGGAAAGACCGAATCTGTCCAACATTTTCTAGACGTGGCCAGTCCACCACGGCTTGTAACTTTTGTAGGTCGACTCGGACACCATCCTTGCCGACTATGTGTTCAAGCTATTCAAGCTCATCTTGTGCACACTTTCACTTGCTCACTTTCGCATACAACTTCTATTCCCGAAGGATCGCGAGGACTTCGCGCAGATTTTCTATGTTCTCTTCCATGGTTTTGGAGAAAACCAGGATGTCATCCAGGTTTGGAGAACATTTGGTTCATTTCTCCTTGAAATATTATAGTGGCATTCCTTAGCCTAAAGCACAAAACCCAGAACTAATAGTGTCCCATGTGCATTAAAAATGTTGGTTTGGGCATATAATCTTCCGTGATGCAGATTTGATGGTATCCTTGAGACATATCCAAGGAAAAAAACTTTTGCCAATTGGAGTTGGTCAAACAGGTTCCCGATCCGCAGTAAGGGATATCCATTTTTCACTGTCAGCATTTTCAACGCCGGGTAGTCCACATACATGTGTAAACCACTGTCCTTTTTTCTCACAAAAAGGATCATCGCACTGTACGGTGAGCTACTTGGCTCAATCCATCCTTTTGCAGGGCATTATTTGATTTAGCCTTTGGCATCTCGCCCTTCTGCTGGACAAAGGCGAGACATGGTTCTAAACGAAGGATTCGCCTCCGTTTACAACGAAATCGTATGGCCCATGTGTCGTTCTGGTGGAAGCCCACCCGGTGGGTCTTAGAATACATCCGAGAACTCCGCCAGTAGAGATTTATCCTACACAATCTGCAGCTGATCTAAGAAGTATCAACACCCTTGTCAAAAACATCTCCTGACGTGCATCGTAGACATGTGGCATGGACTTAAGTTAGGTCGATGACATTTCAGTACTTGGAATCAACGTAAAGTGACGATGTCCCTTTTGAAGGATCAAGCGCTTTGATTCAAAGGAAATTAGAATATTGTTTTTATGGAGTGAGGGATCGCCTAGCACCACATCGAACGAGTCCAGACGGTTGAGTAACTTCAACGTGACACTCTGTATGTCACCTTGAATGCAAAATCTTGCTTTACAGGTACCAATCACAGGTAATATACATTTTTCACCAACGAAAACTATGCCATTTATTGGCTCGTACTTGAGATCCACCTGCTGGGTAAAGCCAAGGCTAACAAAAGATATATCCCCTTCAGTGTCAGTCAATATGTTTATGAGAGCACCAGCTAGATTTCCTTTGAAATGCATCGTTGTGTTACCTCCACTCTTCCGAGTGAATAGGTTGGACGACGGCAAGCTAAGTTTGTGATAAACACGGAATCTATACAACGAGCACTGTAGCTTCCATGATTAACCCACTTGAGTCCACATCTTGTGGGAACGTGTGAATTTGGCTAGCATCTTCCAGTCTTTAAATTTTACTAGGTCAAAATCTTCGACCAAAGGTACAGTGAACCTAATTGAAAAAATTACTTTGAGGGTTTTAGTTTTAATCACTACATCACACAACTCTTGCATAGTGGTCGTTTTTGCCACCATTAAGCATCTATGATCATGCATCTCGTTCAAAGATGCAAGTTTAGTGGACAATGCCGGTCATTGAGTGTAGAATGAGACTCAACAAGAGGAGAGAAAATTGAGTTAAATTTGAGTTTTTGAACTCGTAAAAAACTCAAAAACATTAACATCCTCATCTGAAAACATGTACCTACACTTGTGATCCAGTTTTTTTCTCTGAGCGTTCTTCACTCAAGGATGGAGAAAACCCACACCACGGCCCTGTCCGTTACCACGGCCAGATCCATTACCGCGACCACTGCCCTATCCACGACCCTGTCTGTGACCTCCTGTTCCACCATCTCCAAGAGGTGCTTCAGCTGCGGCCAATTTCGCGGCCTCTTGCCTACCACCAGCAGTCTTAGGGAACTGGCCCTTAAAATGGCTAGGCTGCATGTAGAGCCCGTCGTGGAAGACTCCATTGCGATGCTCACGCGCCGCCTGGAGCTCGTCATTGTCACAGCTATACTTGTGGTTGGAGACCTTGTACCCACCAGCCTTCTTGGCTAGAGAGTTTGCAGGTTGCTTGCCCTTGGCCCAGCCCCGCAGTCCGGTTGACCCACAAGCCCCTGCAATGCCCATACGTATGTCGCAGTCTTATTGTGCACGTGCGTTTGTCCGTGCATCAGAGTAGTGCTTCGTGTTCACCGAATACACTTTGCTCATGTAGTCGCGCAACATACTCCGGCTTGTCCAAGCTTGAACAGTTGTCGTCGTGGTGGTCTTGTCCTTCAGCTTCTCACCTGCTAGACCATCACGCAATTACTCTAGCAGCAAGCACTCTGGGTACTTGACGGTCTAGGTCCCATCGCCCTCGGTGAAGTTTTTGGCTTCCCCACGAACTTGTAGTGAACTTGCTCAAATAGACCTGGAGCAAGCTACCCAGCTGCCTAAAGTCCTTGATCTTCTAGAAGACGGACCGTGCCTCCTCACGCTCGGTGAGCTTCTTACGCATGATAGCAAAGAAGTTCATCCAAGGCATGGGTTTCCACTCAGGGTGTGGATGCTGTGCATCCCACTCCTTGACCATGTACTTGAAGAGCTTGTCCTCAAGTCGCCTCATGGCGAAGTTGTCCTACTGTCCAAGTGGCACCTTGTGGACATAGAGGACATGCTCTATGCAATTCAGCCAATCACTCAGCTTCACGCCCTTCCAAAATATCTCTACATTGTGGAGGAAGGACCTGTTCATGACCATTCCTGAATTCGTCAAGGTAGACAAGTCCTCACTGCCATTGGCGGTGGCATCAGCACCTGCGGCCCACTGCAATTGCAGCTACACCCACACCTGGGTTACGCTCTGCAACGCCTTGCAAGGTCGTCAAATCGGTGGATTGTCTCATAAGCGGCCAGGCACTGTAGCTGCCAATCACGGTCAAGGTTCGTGATGCTTTGCCCTGATGTGGGCCAACAGGTTAGCAAATGCGAACTTCAACTCTGATGTCGTCAGAGCATCAACGATAGCCTTAAGAGCCTGACATTGTCCCTGCAAATTTATCTACTACAGGAGGGTAAATTTCACGTACAAGCCTCCGAGAAGTCTAACCTTTCAGAGGAGGTTGTCGTCAGTAACGACGCTTGAGTGGGCATTGGTCTGCCCCATCGCGGCCATATCGTAAGAAGGGGTCCCATCCCCATTCCTCCAGGTGGTGCCATACCTCCATCGTCGGTGGTGATCTTGATCCGACCCGCCGCCTCGGCAGCCAACTCAGCAAGCCTCTGGTGATCGTTGTGAATTGCTTAAACAGCAATGTTGTCTAGCTCGTTCTCACGGGAACTTCCTATGTGGCTGCTTTTGGCACCTTTGTTGTTGTCGGTAGCCTCGCTGCTATCGGCAGCTTTAAGGGATCCGGTGAGCGTCTTGACCCTCTCGAGCGATCGACTCGATTTCGCAACACGACGATGGCAATGATCGCGATCCTTGTCACCTTCGCCATTGTCGGAGTCATGCTATTTGTCCGGGTCCATGCTCGGGTGGTCCTCCTTGAGTGCGTCATCCGTCGCATGGGAGTCGTCCACGTGCACGTTGACGTGCCTGTCTCACACGTTTTTGGCTTCTGCATACTTCTCGGTGTCATCGAGTTTGGTGTCGGTTGCCTTTGGCGGTACGTTTTCCTTTGGCTTGGCAGCCGTGCTCGCGACAATGGCTCCCAAAACTTGGAGTCCGTTGAGGGCATGTGGTGAGGCCATCACCACCTTGTCCTTGTTGATCTAGGACGGTCCGGCACTTGCCACTCGGTCACCTGTGCAACTAGCACGCGAAGACCGTTGTGACGTTCATCTCACGACCTCGAGGAGGTACCGCCTCCCGAAATCACCTTGCTCTCACTATCGATGAGGCAATTATGAAATTTGTCTCTCTCTTTCAAGGCCGCCATGGTCGGCACAATCTTGTGGTAGAAAATAATATTTTTCTATGTTGCCGCGATCAGCACAATCACATGGATTCTAGGCAGAACCCTTATCCATGACTCACGCCACTAGGCAAGCTAGAAATTCTAGGAAAATAGAATCAAGGAAAAAGAACAAGAAAGCTATCCAAACTTGAGCACCACTCCTATGGTGAGGATGAGAGGAGGAGGGTAACTCTAACTTAGAGTTCCCACCCTCTCACGCTTCTCCCTCACTCATCTTGTCTTCTTTCTTGTCTTCTGGTCTTCCTTGGTCTCCTCTTGAGTCCTCTGGGCGCGCCTTGCGCCTTCTTGGAGGCGGCTCCCTTGTGCTTCACGGCAATGGAACGGCCTCAAAAAATTCCCAAAGTGTCGCTTTCCTCCTTTTTCTTTTCCTTTCAGGCCGTGAGATTCATTGGTCTTAAATTGGGATACTACCCCAATTTTTGGTTGAAGAGGGAGAGTGGGAACCTTGAAAAGAGGACAAAATTTGGTGGTTTGGGAGTGGACACTCCCCATCCCATCTCACAAAAAATCAGATAGCCCGTAAGGGGGAAGGGGAATCCCTAGAGGAATGAGGAGGATGAAGAAGAGCTCCTGAAGAGCTTCCTAACGCACTTTACGGTACTTGAAACGGGTAAATATAGATGTCGTATCCCATGTGGCATGTTTGCTGTTGGTGTAGCTGCGTGTGGCATTGTATATATGGCGTAACCACTGGAATAGTCGCATAGTTAGTCGTGAGGGTTGTTTGGCTGCAAGAACAACTGTAACGATTGTTTCTCCAGATCCTACACTTAGGTCGTCGTTGGAGTCCGTAGAATGGCAATCTTAGCACGCGTGAGGGTTTTCACCCTTGCAATACTGAGCAACAATTGTCATCAACGACCCTGAGCAGAGAGACTTGAATATTTCAAGTCTCCAGATGCCCATTTTCGTTTTAAATCTCACCCCCTTGTTCTGGGACCCAAACAAGGGGTGTATCTCCCGAACTCGTGAGCTTGCACAAGTTTTACCGAGAAATCTGTCGAAGTCACGTTAATTCGCGACTTCAATGTTTTTTTGCACGATGGCACAAAATTTTCACGTGTGAGGCACGCTGGACGATTTCACATCCAGCTTTGTGCCGCTCGCTCGTCCTTTCTCTCATCCACCCCCTCTCCTCGTCTGTCTCGCCTCAACCGGCGAGGAGGGGAGGACGAGGGCAAGGGTGTGGGGCCACCAGCCTCGTTGGCGAGGCTTGACAGCCCCTTGGCCGCCGATCGAGCCCCCAACTCGATCGGGGGCTGGGGCTGGCCGACGGGTGGCCGTCCAGTCACCTGACCGGCGGCAGGCCACCCAGCCGGCCGGCTGCCAGCTAGCCGGTGGCCAGCGCGTGGGTGGCCACCAGCCAGCCCTCGCTAGTCGCAAGGGCGGGGAGGGCTGAACCAGCCCTCCAGTTACACCATCCCCCTCAATTATTCCTTCTTCATCCTTGCTGGTGGTGCGGCTGCATGACTTCCACCGCTCATCGCTGCCTCCTGCCGCTTTGCATAGTACGTCTGGTGTCCGTTTTTTTCTGCATGGTCTCTTCTTTGTTGTGCCTGGGGTGTGTCTTGGGGGGCAGGCTGTCGTGAAGCGCAGTGAAGATCAGTTATTCACCCCTTTTTTATTTTCCCACGACCACAGGTGCAGGGGAAACTCTGCCATTTTTTTCTTTTTGACAGCGTAGTTTGTTTTCATGCCTAGAAATTTCGAGTTACTCATCGCAGAGCTACAGCGTGAGTTGTGTGCTGCTCACGAGGCCTAGTGCTTAGCTGAGGAGCGTCTTAAGGTCCAGGTAGACAAGTGCACTAATCTTGCTGGTGAGATTGCCTCCATGGTTCTCGTGTGCTTGCCTGCTGCACCTCTCTCTGCCACCCCTACCGCACTTGCTGCGACATCCAACACCTCTGGTTCCGCTTCCTCAAACCCCATTGCATCCCCTTCATCAGACTCCACCTCCTCCACAGCCATCTTGTACACTGCGCCAATACCACGTCAACATGACTTCTACTCCCAGCCCCCCGTGCTCACCCCTGGTCTTGTCTTCTCCACTTGGGTTGTGCGATTTAGCGCCTGGGCCAAGGAGGAGCAACTATGGGAGTAAAACTTCCCCCCTGACCCTGTTGCTAATCCTCCATTTGTTCCTTTCCCCTCTGAGTTTACGCGTGTCACGCATGCTCTCATTGCTGTTGTGCGTGAACATCTCACTGACGACATCGGCAGCTTTTGTACCGACCCTGCCACTCGCATTACTACCAACCCTGTGAGCGCCTATGCATTTTTGTGTCGCCGTTCTACCATCACAAGCCAGGCCGGCCAAAGAACCCTGATTTTCCAGTTCAACAACTTGCTTATGCGCGCGGATGAGTCTGCAGGTTTCTAGCAGGCATGTGACATCAAGCTCCTTCGTGAGCTCGGGGATTAGCACCTGGTCAGCTCTCTGCCGTCTTCACCATGGTGAGCAGTCTCATTCTAGAGCTTTCTGACCTCCTCCGTGAGGTCAAGGCTGACAAGCTGGTACAACTGGCTGCTCAGCCAGTTCCCCCGAAGTCTCTGCCGGGGGTCGGTGCCCTACAGGACTTCGTTGTAGAGCACCTTGATGCTTGGTGGACCAACTTGTAGAACCGCCGCCTGCGTCGCTCTACTGTTGCAGGTGTCACAGCTGTTACTACCTCTGCTTCTCCATCCTCCTCTGCCTCATCTTCTTTCTCGACCACTCCTACTCATGGTGTTGCCGCCCATGCCGCGCAGGGCTGCGGCCGGAGCATATGGAAAAACAAGCAAAAAGAGGATGCCTCTTGTGTACCGATCGGCTATACCGTCTGCCGAAATTGTGGCTTGAGCAGTGCCTACAAGTGTTCCGCACCTCCAAATGATGCACGCTCAGCCATTGTGATGCATGCTCAATGGGCTCGTATTGATGGGTTGTCCTCATCTACATCGTCCTCCACCTCTTGTTCTAGCTCTGCTTCCTCAGCGACATATGCACAATCCACGGTGGGGACCACCCTTGTTCCTCCATTCCCCTATCCCTGGGGGTGGCCACCACACTACGGGACTCCCTCCTCCACCGGGATTCCTTCCACCGCCTTGGTTCTTTTCCTCCTACGCAACGCTGCCCTCATCACCTACGCCCTCGGTCTCCTCCCAGCCTGCACACCTGCAACATTCGAGAGCAAACATCAGCTCGAGCAGTCCCTCGCTCACTTGCTACATTTTTGTGATAAGGGAGGTGAGAGTATGACTGCACTCCCGAGAGTGTGTAACAGTCTGACTCAGTCTTGCGTGGGGTCCCGTCTGGGGGGGTTCTTGGGAGCGTGTTAGCGTGTGTCTCATAGATTGAGCTTTGACAGTCTGTCACTCTTCCTCGTTGCCTTGCTACCTGTGGCCAGTTTGTGCCGCCTGTTCCTGATGTCACTACTGTCGTGACGTGTGATGTTCTCCCACCGGTTTGTGTGTCTTGGAGGTTCTGGATCCTTGATTCCGGAGCCACACACCACATGACCTCTGTCTGCTTTCTGTTTGTCACCCTTTGTTCCGTTTGCTCTGTTTGTTTTTTTCTGCATTGTATCAGGTCAGATGCTTCCTGTCCAGGGTGTCGGTGTTGTGTGTTTCGTTGGTCCTAGTGGTGATGTGTACCTGTCCGACGTTCTGTATGTGCCTACCCTCAAAGTCAGCTTGTTGTCTGTCAGTACCTCGGACGAACAGGGATGGACTTCTCTGCCAGTCGCGGTGTTGGCACAGTCTCCTTATGTCCAGTTGGTCGTGCATAGTATCCGTTGTGAGCGGCTGTATCAGGTGCCTTTGTTCTCTCCCGCCTTTGCTGCCATCGCTCTTTTTCATGTCGCTCCCTCTATCTCGCCCAAGCATATTCGCCTTCTGCATCGCCACCTTGGCCATATGTGTACTTACGCCATCACCAGCATGCTCCGTCTGCAGCCCCCGCTTGGCCTTGACAGTGATTCCTTTCCATTGCCTTGCTCCTCTGAAGGCCTTGAAGGTGCCCAAGGCAACATGCACCGCTCCCCATTCTCCTCCTTTGATAGCCAATCCATGCATCCCCTCCAACTCATGCATGTGGATGTCATGGGACCACTGACCCGTGACTTCCTTGGGGGGCAAGGTTGCTACATCTTGTGCATCACCGATGATTTCTCCCATTACCGTTGGGTTTTTTCTCTTTTTTAGAAGAGCAACGTCTAATCTGTCCTTGACACTTGGCTCGTTCACGCTAAACGTGCTCTTCAGCGATCCCTGTGTGTCTCTTTTAGTGACCACAGCTATGTGTTCATTGGTCCTACCGCTCGCCTTCTCGATTCCTGTAGGATGCGCTTTGAAATCACTGTTTCCTACAACCCCCAACAAAACAGGATGTCCAAGCGTTGGAATTGCATGCTCGCTGACGTCGTGTGTGTCATACTCTCTGAGTCCGGCCTCTTTCCACTCTTCGCCTTTGAGGCAATGAGCTATATGAGCTGGGTACGGAACCGTGTTCCAAACGGTCCTCTTCCGTGGTCTGTCACTCCATTCAAGCGGTGGCATGGCAACCGTGCTGACCTTCACCCTGCTCCATTCTAAGGCATCATTGCTGCCGCCTGGCTTCTGGAGGACGTTTGCGAGGGAAAGTTGCTTCCTTGCACTTGCTTCTACCAGTTCCTTGGCATCTCTGCCCACTCCAAGGCCTTGCGATTATGGGATCCCCAACATCATCGTGTCGTCGAGTCTCACGATGCCCTGTTCTTTGAGTCGGTCGTTCGTTGCAACCTTGATCTTCGTTCCTCCCTGTCCGTCCTCTCTCGGCCCTTTCGGCCTGGGGGGATCCTTCCAGATCGGGCTCATCCTCATTGCCTGATCTGTCAGTGCCACCTACGTCTCATCCGTCTACTGGTCACCTACCCTTGTTGTCGTCAGCATATGTTGCTCCCTCACCTGTTGGGTCAACCTCCCCTCCGTCTCCGGCATTGTCGCCGTCGTCACCTGATGCGGTTCTCTCATCCCCAGGGTTAGACTCTCCTCTATCCCCGACCTCCTCTCGTGGGTCACCTCCTGTCTCCTTTGCCTCATCTGCGCCTCCCTCATCCCAGTCGTCGCGCCTATGCCCTCAGCTACACCCCCACCTGTGTCCCCATTTGTCCAGGTCAGCCTCCCCGTCGTCGGGGACTTTCTACTCGCCCTAGTGCCAACAGTTCCCCCCGTCCCAGGACCTCTCTTACAGCCTCTTCCACGTCTCAGACACGCCAAGAGCCCTTATCACACCCCACTGGTGTTGATGCCCTTGGGCTGGTTACTAGGGTTGTGCATCCCAGTACCGGTCTTGGATACTCTCTCATTCTGGGAGAATTCTAGTGTGCAGTGGATGCCTCTATGTCGGGTAGCGCTATTGAGTCTCATGCCACTATCACAGAAGCTTCGATGTTGCTCTAGCCCAACACAGTGCGGCAGGCTCGAGAGTCGTCTGAAGCACACTTGTGGGAGGAATCCATGTTTGAGAAACTCAATGCTTTGAATGAGCATGCTGTCTACGAGCTGTTGGACCTCCCACCTGGGAGAAAGGCGGTGTCTGCGCCATGGGTCTTGAGATGACAACAATCGCCGAATGGCACACTTGACCGCTACAAGGCACGTCTCACAGCAAGAGGAGTTCTCCCAGGTCCCTGACACTGATTTTGACGAGACGTTTGCACCAATGGTATTCTACACCATTGTGCAGGCACTTCTCAGCCTGGTCGCTCACCACGACTGGGAACTTGAGCAGGTGGACGTGAATAACTCTTCCCTTCACGGACGCCCGAACAACAAGATTTACATGGTGCAGCCGTCTAAGTTCACTGATGGCACTAAGAAGGTGTGGCGTTTGCGGAAGACCCTCTATAGCCAAAAGCAGTCACCACGCAGTTGGAACCAGGAGATCACCTCGACCCTCCAGAAGGGGAGTTACCGACGCAGTACATTTGATCCTGCGCTCTTCAAGAGCGAGCAATCACTGCCGTCCGTTCCTATTCTGGTGTACGTTGATGACTTGCTTACCACGTCACCTAGTACCTCAGTAGTGCACTCAATGAAGACGTTGTTGTAGTCCACGTACAAAATGAAGAATCTAGGACCTACTTGAGTCTTTTTGGGAATGGAGCTTGAGCGCGATCGGCAGTGACGCATTTATGGTCACCGGGTTGTGTATGTGCACAGCCTAGGGGAGAGGTTTGCATCCCTTCTTGAGGCTGTGCCAACCGCGTTGACACCGATGACCCCTGTAGGTCAGAGGCTTCGTAAGACAATGGATGTGTCTAGGCTAGCAAAGCCGGCGGATGTGATCGATAATCTTTGTATTGTCGGCTCCCTCATGTACCTCTCCACGACTACTAGGGCTCGTGTGGCCTTCGCAGTGAACTTACTTGTCCATTTCTCACAGTGACCACGGTCACGTCACCTAGAGGCCGCACTACGTGTTATGCGCTCTACGCTCGCCACAGCACAAGTCGGGCTGTGCCACAGAGCACATGCGTTTATTGTCGTTGACGGTTACACCGATAGTGACTAGGCTCGTGACACTGATGCGTGCAGCCGCATAGGGTATATCTTTCTCGTCGATGGAAATGCAGTGTCCTAGAAGAGTGGAAAATAGGGATGTGTGGCACGGAGCTCTCATGAGGCATTAGTATTTGGCGCTTGTTGTGGGTACCTATGAAAGTGTTTGGCTTTGTTGACTGTTGCAGCAACTGCGTGTGTCCATCTGCTATATCACTCTCTGTTGTGATAACCAGAGCACAAAAGCCATTGTTGAGCATGACGGCATGCATCACACATGCACAAAATATATCAATGTTGAGCATCATTTCATGTGTGAGCGCATCGCTGCAGGGGATGTTTGTGTCGTCTGTGTGGATACTCGACAGCGGCGAGCTAACTTTCTCACAAAGGCAGTGAGTTGCACCGCGTTCAAAGTTGTTATGCATGCCATAGGCGTGCTGTATACTCGTGATGTACCGGAATGATAATGTTGGTGCTTGTTTCTATATGTCCATCTGTATAATTCAGTGCCACTTGTCCCTCTTGGCCTGGTTGTTCTCATCGTGCTCGTCCCTATGTGTGTGTCGCATGCGGGTCATGTCGGAGTGTTGGTGTGTCACTAACACATGCTATCCTCTGGGCTTGCTGCACACACATCACTCTCGCGGGTGATGAGCCACACGACGCGGGATAGTGTATCACTTAATGGCGACGCTAGTGGTCAAAGAGACACAGAGGTCTTTGGAGGACAACCAATAGGTTGGGCCTCGGCCTCCATGAGTCAAGATGCGATTACAGAGAATTCACTACATGAGACATGCATGCATCAGTTTGTGGCCTCTGGCTTGTGCTTATACAGTTTCCTGCTGTTTGGGGGGGGGGGGGGGGGGGGG
>SZWC01000784.1:255505-281617 GCA_023375785.1 Penium margaritaceum | reverse complement strand
GCGGGTCTCGACCAGCATAACCTAGCATGGATCATACATAACACATAGAGGCAATGGGTCTCCACATCACACCGGTGAAACTCACCAGGTGCGCGGGTCTCGACCAGCATAACCTGGACCATAGCATCGTGCCGCACCCTAAATAACCTCGCTGTCCTCAAAAAGGTGTCAGGCCAAAGTCCACACACCAACACTCCCCCTGGGCTGCAGAGGCTGACAGTACGAGCAAAGCTGATGGCTGCTCCCAACACAATCCGTGAGGAGGGAGCACGGCTCCCCCATGGCCGCATACCCCTGCACAGCAATAGCAAGGGTGACGACGATGCTAGTGGGATGTGTCCGCACAGAGCCTCACCCCGGAGCGGCGTCGTCGCTGTCATCGTCACCCTTGTCGTAGTCTTCACTATTGTCGTCATCTGCTGATGTGACTGGTGCAGCGCTAAGGGCCTCCTCCAAAACAATCGCCTGCTGTATGGCCTCCAACTGCTGAGCTGCATATCGCCTTGCGGTCTCCGCAGCGTCGAGGCGCGTGTGGAGCTCGACAAGCTCTGAAGCGGCAGCCGACCGGCTGGCTGCATCTGCGGCATGTAGACGGTCAGTCGCGAAACGAACCTGACGGTGGATCTCAATAGTGTGCGCGTCGGCACGAGCCAGAGCCTCCTGTAGCCTCGCGGTCTCACCCCGTAGAAAGGACTGGAGCTGCGCCTGCTCGTCGCACAAGTCGACGTCCTCTACGTCAGTCGTCGACTGAAGTGCCGTCGGGCCACGAGGTGCTGGTAGAGGGGGAGCGCAAGACAATGAGTCGCCACGTAAGTGGTCTGGGGCTGTAGGAACGACTGCTGCAAAGGCACCTGCTGCTCGTGACACACCTGTCGCTCGGCT
Source organism: Penium margaritaceum (assembly GCA_023375785.1). NCBI lineage: Eukaryota > Viridiplantae > Streptophyta > Zygnematophyceae > Desmidiales > Peniaceae > Penium > Penium margaritaceum. The sequence goes on along the minus strand of SZWC01000784.1, from coordinate 280,735 downwards.
GCCAGCTGCTCGCCGGACGACGGCATGTGTAGGTATAGCTGCATCCGTGGCGACGTCGTGGTCATCGAAGGTGTGGTCAGTGCCGTGGTGCTCCTCGTGATTCCTGGTGCGCAGCCCATCATCCACCTGCTGTTGGAGGTCAGCCTGTCCCAGACGTGCATCCTGTAGAGACCACTCAGCTGCCTCGAGACGCCTGTGTACATCCTCCACACACTCCTCGACAGTCCGTCGTGCTGGAACATCCACGGTGTAACAGCGGCTGCTGGCCTCCCGGAGCTCGACCATGGGACTCTGCACGTGCGCCTCCGCTCGAGCCACCACTGCCTCCTGCTCGTCGACCGCGGAGCGTANGGTCAGTGCCGTGGTGCTCCTCGTGACCCCTGGTGCGCAGCCCATCATCCACCTGCTGCTGGAGGTCAGCCTGTCCCAGACGTGCATCCTGTAGAGACCACTCAGCTGCCTCGAGACGCCTGTGTACATCCTCCACACACTCCTCGACAGTCCGTCGTGCTGGAACATCCACGGTGTAACAGCGGCTGCTGGCCTCCCGGAGCTCAACCATGGGACTCTGCACGTGCGCCTTCGCTCGAGCCACCACTGCCTCCTGCTCGTCGACCGCGGAGCGTAGGCGCTCGGGTACAGGAACTCTAGCCACCACTGTAGCTGTGTCATCGACTGGAACCGCCATGGTGTGAGCGACATCGGTCAGGGTAGCGAGGGGACGGAGGTCCGTAGCTCGCTCTGCATCCTCCATGTCGCACACGCGGACGTCTGCTGTCGCCGAGGGGCCATCTCGTGCTCGTGCCGCGGCTACTGCAAATACGGCAGCGCACAGGGCCTCTACGTCTGCCTCCGACCCTGTGTCTGACCACTCCACAACGGACGACTGGTCCTCATAGAGGAAGTCTACCTCGTCCTGGTGGTCCATCACCTGCTCCTGCTACTCAGTACAATCTGTCTGAACCACCTGGGCGTCTGCTGGGGGCCGAGTATCAGCATCTCTATCACCTGCTACTGCTGTTGTTCCTAGCACCATGACAGCTGTCTCCACACCGGCTAACGCGAGAGTGCGCACACCGTCAAGCGCAGCTCCTGCATCGGCCGTCGTCATGTCATCCGCCAGGGTATCAACGAACACCATCTCCATCCCTGACTCAGACTCAGCCTCGGACCAATCCTCCTCCGACGAAGAGTCTCCATCACGGCAAACGTCTCCTCCCGCCGAACTCTCCGCTAGCTGAGTCTGCTGTGTGATGTCATCCGCCTCAATCATCCTACGCTGTAGAGCAGTCGCATCACCAACGTAGAGCTCCGCCGCGGTCGTCAGCGGACAAACCATCCCCCCCACGGCTCACACCTCGGCAGGAGCTGTGGAGACTCGACAGACCAACCCGTGGACAGGAGACGAGGGGGTCTCGTCACCTGAGACTCCTACCACAGCCGCGTCTGATGGTACTGCCTGTGCGCGTCGTGCAAGACGAGCAGCTCGCCGCCGCGCACGATGAGTGCAAGAACGAGCGGTGCGGCGAGGGGCTGTGGGTCCGTCCGTCGGTATGATGCCGACAGCCTCCAAGACGGAGCGGAGGGCGACGGATGTAGATGAGAGATCCAGTATGCTAGCATCGTCGGAGGAAGGGATGCAGGATCGGGAGGAAGATGAGGAAGAAGTGGGAGGCGACACCTGCGACGGAGTGGCAGCTCGCTCGGAAGTCACGTGGTCAAGGAGCTGCTGGACCATGCGCTTGAGGTTCCGGACCTCCATGTGTAGGGCGGCCATATCACCACGCAGAATCGCTGTGGCATCACTCGGTGACGTATCCACTGAAGGAGGTGGAGAGGATCGTACCCAGGGGGGATGCCACCCAGGAGGGCGCTGTCGGCACTGGCGCCAGCCATGCTGCCTATCTCGACAGTAATAGCACNTGCTGGACCATGCGCTTGAGGTTCCGGACCTCCATGTGTAGGGCGGCCATATCACCACGCAGAAGCGCTGTGGCATCACTCGGTGACGTATCCACTGAAGGAGGTGGAGAGGATCGTACCCAGGGGGGATGCCACCCAGGAGGGCGCTGTCGGCACTGGCGCCAGCCATGCTGCCTATCTCGACAGTAATAGCACAAAAATCCTGAGGACAAGTGGGACTCGTGCCACGGCTGCATGGACCACTGTACCTATGGCGGCTGCCACGGCTGAGGCTTAGGCACAGACCACGGTGATGGCAACGCCCACGACCATGCTGACATCACACAGCAGAGTCAGCTAGCGGAGAGTTTGGCGGGAGGAGACGTTTGCCGTGATGGAGACTCTTCGTCGGAGGAGGATTGGTCCGAGGCTGAGGCTGAGCGTAGGTAATCTCACATTCAACCCCGGTGGTGCAAAGCACCACGTAGAGGGATACGAGTGCAGCAACGTCTCTCAGACGGGTTGCGATGTCGTCAGTCAAGGTGACAACCTCAGCCGTAGTGTGTTGCTACAATGTTGCACCCGTCGACGATGGCGCAACTATCGCAACGTGCGACCTCAAGTCGCCTTCGGTGCCGCTGATGCTGCCTTCACTGACTGTACTGCCACTAGACTAGGTGACGCAATGAGAAGATCATCCACGTAGACCAAAATGGCCACGAGGGGCTGCGAGGGGGTACTTAGAAAGAGTAATGGACCGACTGAGCTATGATGGTAGCCGCCCTTCTCCAGGGTGGAGGAGATTTCCAAGTTCCAACAGCGTGGTGACTGCTTGAGGCCGTACAGTGCCTTGCGCAGTCGCCAAACCTTGATCGTGCCATCAGTGAAACTGGGGGGTTGCACCATGTAGATCTCCTCATCAAGGCGTCCATGCAGGAATGCGTTGTTCACACCCATCTACTCCAACTCCCAGTCATGCTGAGCTACCAAGTTCAAAAGAGCCCGAGCGATGGTGTAGCGTCCAACTGGTGCAAAGGTCTCATCAAAGTCAACGCCCGGATTTTGGGAAAAGCCCTTGGCCGTGAGGCGTGCCTTGTATCTGTCAATCGTGCCGTCAGGCTTCAGCTTGCGCCGAAGTACCCAACGGACCGAGACTGCCTTGCGGCCGGACGGGAGGTCAACCAGCTCGAACACCTCATGTTCATTCAAGGCCGTGAGTTCCTCCTGCATGGCCTTCTCCCACAGATCAGCATCAGCGGCCTCTCTAGCCTGACGCACTGTGGTAGGCTCTGCTGGGAGTGAGATCAGAGAGGGTCAGACCACTCGCAGCAAAAGAGGCAGTAACATATCCTGCTGTGGAGGCATCCAAGGCACCGATGAACTCATGAGCAACAAGAGCATAGCCCACTGCTGAGTTGGGATGGACTACGTCGATAGCGAGTCCAAGAGCGTCAAGCCCAGTAGGTCTGGCAGTGGAGCCAGCTGTAGTGGGAGGTGCACTGGACCGGGTGTGACGCTGTGACTGTGATAGGTGTGAGACAGACGTCTGTGGAAGAGCACGGAGTCTGCCTCCTCGTGTGTATGGCTCGGGCATGACTGAAGGTGCCTCAGGGACTGGTGAGGGGATGTCAGAGACGATACGTTGTGATGGTGAGGGGGCATCAGAGACGGCACGCTTGGGAGACTTTGCAGGAGTGTCGTCAGACAGTGGTGGGACACTGATAGGCACTGATATGGGCTCAGACGATGAGGAGGATGAAGAGTGTGGGGAGGACGATGGGGTAGTGTGAGGTGTGTCCGTGTGGGAGGAACCTGGAGAGGACGAGGTATGGGACGAGGTCAAGCTCGGGGAAGGTGCAACAGCCGGATCAGAGGCAGGACCAGGCTCGCGAGGGGGCACGCTCGAGGGAGGCACACCAGCGAGACCGGAGGCTGGATCAGACCCACGTGCACCCTTTCGCCGAACCTCGTGCAAGGTGGCACACCACCACATCCACATGTACAGCGGTAGTCGCTTCTGCGGCGTGTGACGCCACCCTAGCTTTGCCACCTGAGTTGGAGCCGATCCCCTAATCACCAAGGGGCTGGTGCGAGTGTGCGTGCACCGACGAGCTCCTCGCACGCTATGAGGAGGAGGAGAGACGTGCGTGGGCACGTCGCCGACGGTGTGACAGCCCCGGCTATCATCCGGGGGAGGACTACGACCCCGCGGAGCACCTTGCACTCGCAGACGCGGCCGAGTACACTGCCTACTGCCAGTCGGCATCCGACAACTCTCCTACAGTGCATAACGCACCAGCCACAGGGTCGCCACGTGAGCAACGTTGTCCTACATCACCTGTAAGCTCACCTGTTGCCCGTAGAACACGTCAGCAGAGTCTTTGCCTTCGTACCACCCGCTCAGGAACAGGACCAGCTGCCGAGGCAGCGGTCGGACAACCAATAGAGGACTCCTCTCATCGGGCTGCCTCACTTGCTGCATCGCAGGCAACAACTCAACTCTCTGTACCCTCTGACATCCTCTCTGTGTTGGAGGCAGCCCTCATTTTTAGCTCAACTGTTGCGTCCACGTTTGCTGCCATAACTCGTGCCGCACGTGCACCTGCCACCACCGCTGCGGGCAGGGCTGTTGAGACGTACACCACTACAGCTGTTGACCTAGATGCACTGGCTGCCGCCACCATCAACATTGCTACGCAGATTGCAGCCGCAGCTGACCCCGTTGCATCTGTGGCAGCCTCGGCTGCCACATCCCTCTCTAGTGCTGTGACTTCTATCCAGGACTCCACCTCCCTGGTGTCTAGTGCAGCAGCATCCGCATCCCTTGGCCATCAGGTTCGCCTTCTCGTCACAGCTGCAGCTGCAGTTTCTTCTCTCGTCGGTGCCGCTCTCATTGGATTTGCCTGCTTCATCGTCTCTGCATCCTCCTCTATAGTCGGCATTCAAGCATCAGTAGCAGCTGCACTGTCTCCCCTGTTTGGCCTACGTCGTTAAAGTTGGTGAGGTGTTGTTCCTCTACTGTTTGGGCCTCTCTTGCCTCTTTTGCTTCCTCCCTTCTCCATCCCCATGGCCGTGTGAACCTGCCTTCTACCTGGTTCTGCAACACCAAGACTACAACCTATATCACATTCCCTTGCCCACCTCTGAGACGCGCACCTCTGCTCCCCTTGACTTGTTGCATGCTGACGTCATGGGCCCCCTCTCCCATGACATTCTTGGGGGGATTGGTCGCTATGTGCTTTGCCTCATTGATGTTTTTTCTCGCATGCGTTGGGTCTTTGCCCTCAAACAGAAAAGTGACGTCTGTTCCTCCATCGAGTCCTGGCTTCCCCAGGCCGAACTTGCATGTGGTCGTCATCTCCGTGTCTTTCGTTGCGATCGCTGGGGTGAATTCATCGGTCCCACCTCCCGCTCTCTCTCCTCTCGTGGTGTCCACGTCGAGACCACCGCTCCCTACACGCCCCAGCAAAATGGCGTGTCCGAGCACTTGAACCGCACTCTTGTTGACGGTGTCCGTACTCTTCTTGCTGCATCTGACATTCCACCTCTCTTCTCCTTTGAGGCCATGTCATACATGAAATGGGTCTAGAACCGCATTCCACATGGTCCTCTCCCTCGGCATGTCACGCTGTTTGAGCACTGGTTTGGTCATCGAGCGGATCTCCGCCTTGCTCGCGTTTGGGGCTATGTCGCTGCCGTCTGGCTCCCTGAGGACCAACGCGACGGTACACTCAGTCCGCGTGCTCAACTGTGCACCTTCCTCCGTGTTTCCGCCATGTCCAAAGCCTGGCGCTTTTGGGACCCTGATCACGTCCGGTTCGTCGAGTCGCGGGATGCCCTTTTCTTTTAGGATGTCTTCCCTCGCGATTTGTCTCGTGTCGCTCCCTCTTCCTCTTTGTCCTCACTCCGTCAGCTTGGGGTGGTGGGTCTGCTCCAGCTTCCGGTCTCGCTGGTGTGCCTCCCTCGAGCGTGCCCCCTCGCGGGCCTAGTCCTGCCTCTGATCCCGCTGTTGCACCTTCCCCGAGCTTGACCACTTCCCACACCTCGTCCTCTCCAGGTTCCTCCCACACGGACACACCTCACACTACCCCATCTTCCTCCCCACACTCTTCACCCTCCTCATCGTCTGAGCCCACATCAGTGCCTATCAGTGTCCCACCACTGTCTGACGACACTCCTGCAAAATCTCCCAAGCGTGCCGTCTCTGACGTCCCCTCACCATCACAGCGTATCGACTCTGACATCCCCTCACCAGTCCCTGAGGCACCTTCAGTCCTGCCCGAGCCATACACACGAGGAGGCAGACTCCGTGCTCTTCCACAGACGTCTGTCTCACACCTATCACAGTCACAGCATCGCACCCGGTCCAGTGCACCTCCCACTACAGCTGGCTCCACTGCCAGACCTACTGGGCTTGACGGACTCGCTATCGGCGTAGTCCATCCCAACTCAGCAGTGGGCTATGCTCTTGTTGCTCATGAGTTCATCAGTGCCTTGGATGCCTTCGCAGCAGGATATGTTGCAGCCTGTTTTGCTGCGAGTGGTCTGCCCTATCTGATCTCACTCCCAGCTGATGATGATCTGTGGGAGAAGGCCATGCAGGAGGAACTCACGACCTTGAATGAACATGAGGTGTTGGAGCTGGTTGATCTCCCGCCCGGTCGCAAGGAAGTCTCGGCCCGTTGGGTACTTCGGTGCAAGCTGAAGCCTGACGGCATGATTGACAGATACAAGACACGCTTTACGGCCAATGGCTTTTCCCAAATTCCGGGCGTTGACTTTGATGAGACCTTTGCTCCAGTTGGACGCTACACCACCGCCCGGGCCCTTTTGAGCCTGGTAGCTCAGCATGACTGGGAGTTGGAGCAGATGGATGTTAACAACGCATTCCTGCATTGAAGCCTTGATGAGGAGATCTACATGGTGCAACCCCCAGGTTTCACTGATGGCACGAACAAGGTTTGGCGACTGCGCAAGGCACTATATGGCCTCACGCAGTCACCACGCTATTGGAACTTGGAGATCTCCTCCATCCTGGAGAAGGACGGCTACCATCGCAGCTTAGTCAATCTAGCACTCTTTCTAAGTGCCCCCTCGTAGCCCCTCATGGCCGTTTTGGTCTACGTGGATGATCTTCTCATTGCTTCACCCAGTCCAGCGGCCATACAGTCAGTGAAGGCTCTTCTGCAGTCCATCTACAAGATGAAGGTCCTGGTCTAGCCCATGTGTTTCTCAGCATGGAGCTAGAGCGAGACCGCCAGCGCAGGACGATACATGTACACCAGGCTGCATACATTTGCAGCCTGGAGGAGTATTTCTCCTCCTTGCTCGTCGACACACCAACTGCATCCACACTGATGACCCCAGCAGGCCAGCGCCTGCTGAAGTCACTTGACTCTTCTTAGTTGGGAAACACTGTCGACGTAACCGATTACCTTAGTGTAATTGGTTCACTGATGTACCTCGCCACTCCCATCCGAGCGGATGTGGCCTTCGCGGTCAACTTCCTAGCTCAGTTCTCTCAGCAGCCCCACCAGAAGCATCTTGAGGCTGCACTGCGTGTCGTTCGCTACGCTCTGTCCACTACGCGTGTCGGCCTGTGCTACAGGTCACAACCCTCTGTTGTCGTTGATGGGTACACCGACAGTGAATGGGCTCATGATACGGACACACGTAGTCGCACAGGTTACATCTTCCTTGTGGGTGGCACTGCTATTTCATGGAAGAGTGGCAAACAGGGCTGTGTGGCACGCAGCTCCAGCGAGGCTGAGTATGTTGCGCTTGGCGCAGGTATGTGTGAGAATGTCTGGCTTTCTCGCTTGTTGCAGCAGCTCCGCGTGCCCATTCGCTGCATCACCCTATGCTGTGACAACCAGAGCACCAAGGAGATTGCTGATCATGACGGCATGCACCATTCACACACCAAGCACATCAACATTGAGCATCACTTTGTGCGCGGGTGCATTGCCGCAGGAGGGGTCCACGTTGTCTGGGTCAACACGCGTCAGCAACGTGCAGACTTTCTCACCAAAGCTCTTAGCAGTGGAATGTTTAAGGCTGCTGTGCATGCTGTTGGCTTGCTGCACGCTCGTGACCCTCCTGGCTGACGTGATGTCGTTGTCCCTATCGTTGTGAGTCCTCGTGTGGTGTGTGAACTGTTCATCTGTGGGTCATGGGGGAGTGTTAGTGTTGACACACACGCAAGTGACCTCTTGTCTCCACCCACTCACGCACTCGTTCACTGCAGGTGACTGAGCACCGTTGAAGCCATGGTCCAAGCAGGACTGGTCAGGTGCAAGGCAGGCGTGACCTCAGCCATGCTCAAGCCCTTCCCTGGACGCACCATGCAATTCTTAGTGTTTGGTTGTGAGCCACGTTGTGGCTGAAACTTGAGATATAACTTGAGAGATGCATGCTCCACATACGCTCGTGGTCGATGTGGTTTCTGGACTTGTGTGTCTTACATGTTGTGCTAATTGTTTAGTTCTTGCCCGGGATGCTGATCCTACGGGGCCACACGCTCAGTCGCTCTGAGGTGTGAGAAATCGCAGCGGTGTTTTAGCCGACCGGTCAGGTTCGACCCCGGGGTGGCGGCCGGGCCCCACATCGAGCCCCTCGAGTGGGTGGCCCGGTCAACCGCGGCTAAGAGCTCGCTAGCTCGTTACTCTCATTACACTCGTTCTCAAAGTGTCTTGCGGCTAAGTGTTTCTCCACCTCTCTCAGCCCCACCCTAGCCATGGATGTCGTGTCCTCCTAGCTTTATGTGTTTGAGGGTATAAGGAGGACTCTCGTTGCTACCTACATGACGCGTGTGGATTCGCGTCGTGAGTCTTCGAATTCGAGAATGTCTGCCGAGAAGTCGGGGGTCTTTGAGAATCGGCGGTGAAGATGCGAGATGCATCTTTATAGATCCAGATTCGTCTCGATGCGTCGAGAAGTCGACCAAAAGGTCCTGATACTTCTATTTGTAGGTTCGCGAGAGTGATCGAAGCTGTCGGAAGGTTCGGGAATATCCACTGAGGACGGGACAGTTGGATAGTTTGCCCTCGACAGGTGGAGTGAGTATCGTGGTTTTTGCGACGTGATGGGCTGTTTGTGTAATAACATAAATTCCCACTCGAAAAGATTAGGGACTCGTGTACGTCTGGTACGTGACACTTCCCCCCCTCCCCTTTTGGCCGCGACGTCCCAGCACGCGTATAGATGTGGCCTGGTGACGGCAGTAGAAGCCGTCGATGAGATGATTGACGTCTCGGGGGTTGTCGTACGGTTCCCAGCTGCTATGTTTGACGTCGTAGCTGAGCCGATTGACGAGAAATTTTGTCGTCTTACCTCGTCGTCAATGGCAGAGGATTTCCTTGATGACGTACTTTGTGTCTTCATCCACTTGAATGGGAGGCGGAGGAGGGACATCCCTGCAAGGGAACTTTTCTCCGGGGTCTCGGTAGTGCTTGAATCTGGAGACATGAATTTTTGGATGAACTTGCATAGTGTCAGGGAGTTTGAGTCACGCAACCACAAGGGTTTGCATGCGCTCAATCTCAAACGGCCCCAACCATCGGGGTTTGAGCTTTGAACAATCGGCTTCGCGGAGTTTGATGTTTGCCGAGCTGAGGACTTTGTTGCCAACGGCGAATACGTCGTCGCTCTGATGTCGGTCAACTGCTCGCTTCATTGATTTTTGTCTCTTCGTGAGTGTCTGTCGTGTTTCCTCCCAGATGGTGGTGAATTCTCGGCGTTCAACATCGACTACAGGAATATTACTGCGACTTTGTCATCCAGCTACTGAATTATATGCGATTTTGGCGATTGGTAGTTTTTGTGCCCAATCCATCCCGTGAGGTTCGCATAGTGTTCGGAGAAGCTGCTTGAGTGTCTGATTTGTGCACTCGGTTAGATCGTCTATTTGAGGATGAAACGTCGTTGAAAGTTGGAGTCTGCTGTCATATCGAGTCATCAGTTCGTGCCAAAAATGGCTGATAAATAGACCGTCTTTGTCGCTTGTGATGGTTCTCACTACGCCCTGTAGCCGCACGATGTTGTTTGGAAACAACCGTGTTGTTCCCTCGGCGGTGATGGTGGTCGTTGTCGAAATGAAGGGGGAAATGTTGGAAAACCTGTCGACGACCATGAGTATTGCGTCATTTCCTTCGGGTGTGACCAGTAATCCTATGACGAAGTCCATGGAGATGTCCGCCCATGGTTGCTTCGGAATAGGGAGCGGTTGCAGGAGTCCGGGTGACCTTGTGCGACGGGATTTTTTTCGCTGACATGTATCGCAGGTTTTGCAGAAGTTGGCCACGTCGGATTGCATCTTGTCCCACCAATAGTTTTTCGCCAGCTTCTTCAGCGTCTTGTCCTCTCTAAAGTGTCCACCTGGTCCAGTGCCGTGGCACTCTTCGAGTAGCATACGACGAATTTCGTCATTCGGGGGAACGACCACCCGCAGATAGCACTGCCACATCATGAGCGTGTACACGACCGCCCGCATCTCCTTCTCGTGTATTGCGTAGTTGAGTTCCGGTCCTCGCAGTTTTTGAGACATGTAAGCGACCGATTGTTCGGTGTTGCCATGGTCTTGCAGAAGGATCGCGCCAATGGCTTGGTCTGATGCATCCGTGGCCATGACATAGTCAACCGTTGGATCGGCTAATCGTAGGGCTCGTGCCAAGGTCAAAGCGTTCCGCAAAGCGATGCACGCTTCCTCTTCGCTCTCTCCCTCATGCCACTCAATTTCTTTTCGAGTGAGGTCGGGAAGAGGCGCTGACTTTCGGGCGTAGTCCTGTACGAATCGCCAGTAGTAATTACAGAATTTGAGAAAAAACCTGAATTTCTCGAACGTTGGTTGGCGTCGGCCAATCAGCGACTGCTGCCATTTTTTTCGGATCCATGGTGATCCATCCACGGTTGATGATGTGACCCAAACCAAAAACTTGATCGAACGATGACCAAATTGGCATTTTGAGAGTTTTCCAAAAACGTTCTCCTTTTGTAAAACTTCCAGGACTTTTTTAAGATGTCCATTGTGCTCCTCCGGGGTGTGGTTGTACACCAGAATGTCGTTGAGGTACACCACGAGAAAATCGTCGATGTACGGATAGAAAATGTTGTTCATTATGGACATAAATGCCGCCGGGGCATTTGTGAGATTGAACGGCATAATCATGAATTCAAAGTGCCCGTAGCGGGTTTGGAACGCCGTCTTCTTGATGTTGGCGTCTACCACATGTATCTGGTGATATCCATTGCGTAAGTCGATTTCGCTGAAAATTCAAGCCCCTCGGAGTTGGTCAAAAATTTCGTCAGCTCAGGGAAGAGGGTAGCGGTTGTTGATGGTAGCATCGTTCAACACCCGGTAATCTACGCACGTCCGCATCTCACCAGTTTTCTTTTTTTACGAATAGTACTAGTGCGGCATATGGTAAGGTGGATGGGCGGATGAATCCCTGACTGAGAATCTCGTCGAGCTGCTTTTTCAACTCGGTCAACTCGTGATCGTTCGTCCAATAGGCCCCTCGAATTGTAGGTCTGATGCCCGGCTTCAGTTCAATGTGATGGTTGATGTCTCATTGAGGGGGTAGAGTTCTTGGGAGTTCGTCGGGGAAGACAATTGCGAAGTCCTCGATTAGTGGTGCAAACTCTTTGGATATCATCGCGAACTTCATTGACGTCGATGAGGCTGATGAGGCCGATGATGAGTCACCTACTGCCACTTCCGCTTCTCCCATTGGCTCAAGATGTATGAGCCACGCACAAGCTCCTCTTCGTATACAGTGCTTGGCCATGTTGAGCGGTATCGACAACACACGTCGCTTTTTGGCTTCCGCGACTTCCTCTGCTTCTTCTACCTCTACTGCTTTCGTTGTCGGCTTGCGTCCCACACGCGGAAGTTGTTGCTTGGCGTCGTCAATCTCCATGTAGAAATTGCTGTTGTTCCAGTCGACCTGCGGATTATGCCGGAACAGGAAATCATGTCCAAGGATGATTTTGTGATCGCTCATTAGACAAGATCTCCAGACCGTTACATCCCGTAGATCTCCGATTTGTAGTCGTAGTGGTTCTCGGAGTCTCCGTATCTGCAATCTCCCATCGATGGTTTTTCCTTCAAACACCCCCGGTTCTATCTTCAAACCTAGTTTGTGGACCATGTCGTTGCTCTGGAAGCTGTGTAAAGCTTCTCCATCGAATAGTGCCAGTACCGTTCTGCGACTTTTGCATCCTCGAGGCTGAAATTTTAGGATTATCACCGGTTGGTCGTCCTCTTAGTCCTTGTCGAATTTTGCGACCTCACAAACCCTCTGCGGCGATGTAGGCCATTCAGATGGGCAATCGTTCGGCATAGATCACTCATTACGGACAAGAGTTGCGCATTTTACTCCTGGCCTTTGTTGATTTTTGAATCATTTTTCTGCGACTTCCCCCCCTTTTTGGTCTGCTGCTTGCTATGACAGTTGCAAGCGATGTGCCCAATTTTTCCCCATTTGTAGTAGGTTTGCGTATCTCTCTGGTCGACGGTGTCCACTTCCATCGGAGTCGAGGAGTCCACCGACTAGCTTTTTTTTTTTTCCCACGATAGTTGTGGTTAGGAGGTCGCCAGCCGTAGGATTCTTGGATTTGAGCGTTGTAGTCAGCACTGTTGATCCTTTCTGTTGTTGCGATCATTTGCGATAAGTCCTTATGGATGCCAAAAATAGCGATTCCTCACCAAATATCTCATTTGAGGCCGTTGTTGTAATAAAAACAGAGTTTGTCGAGGGCGATGTCCCCTTTAGTGATGATCTCGCAGAATCGCTACGTATAATCGCCACGTTAGACTGCTGACGTAGACGTTGGAGCTTGTACCTTGCGTTGGACTTCTCGTTCAGTCGTCCAAAGAGTGTGAGCATCGCGCACGAAAATTCATTCCAGTCGGTTGGTGGCGTTAGCGCGTCTTGCCACTATGGGTTGATCTGCTTCAAGGGTAGAATGCCTGTGGTCGGCGATGTGAGACGGGCGCCGTTGGCCGTTGATGATGCTCCGTTGGTCTCCTGCTACCGTTGGATGGTCTTTAGGTCGGACCACCAACTTAATGCCATGCCACGCAAAAGTGCGGCCACGAGGTCAATTTTCTTTTGATCGTCGTTGACCCAATTATCAGTGAAGTGCAACTCCAAACTCGTCAGCAACATGCAAAACGTCGGTCCTTCTGAGTTTGAAGTATCGAATGGTTCTGGTGGAGCCGGACGGATTTTGGATTCGCTTGAGAGTTGGGGATTTCTCTCGATGAGCACCGCTTCACATGTGCTTGCATTACGAAGAGCCTCCATCACGACATTGAGTTGTTGGAGCAGGTGGTTATTGATCCCTTTGAGCACGGAGATCCGGTTTGCCAGTTCTTGGTTGATCCGCGCCTGTCGTCCAGTGCCACCTCTCGTCCCTATTGTCCTCGTCGAGGCTGTCGGTTGGGACGGCTGGTTTATCGGCGTTGGGTCCGTGACCGGATTGGTCGCCAAAGCCGTAGGGTTTGTTCCAGCTGTCGTAAGACCTGCCACGCTAGCATTTGCTGTCGCTTCAGGGTTCGCATGCATCGGCACGTTCTGCTCCTCCACCGCCGAAGTCGTCGCCGAAGGTCCGCTGCTGTTCGTCGGTTGTGCTCGCTCGCCTCACGTCGTAGTCACGAATTCTGCGAAGCCTTGACGCGCTGGCGGCTTGTGCAAGATAGTCCTCCAGATGGGTCAAGTAGTCGGATGCCTCTCCAGCACCGCTGTGCTCTGATAGCAAGTGTTATGCCGAACAGAGCGCAGATGGTGAGTAGGTAGAAATTGCGAGGTAGAACATGATTTAGAATTTGGGACACTTGAGCAATTTATAAGTAGTGGTAAGTGCACATCGATGACCAGTGTCGAAATGATCAAACATATGTATACAAGTGTCGAGTTACAAATGAGGCATATTCGGGATCGTTGGGTCAATTGTCCGGCGACACGTGTGGAGTCGCGTCGTGAGTGGTCGGATTCGAGAAGGACCGCTGAGAAGTCAGGGGTCTTCGAGGATCGATGGCGAAGATGTGAGATGCATCTTTATAAATCCAGAGTTTTCTCGATGCATTGAGAAGTCGACCGAAAGGTCGTGATACTTCTATTCGTAGGTTCGCGAGAGTGGTAAAAATGTCGAAAGGTTCGGAAATATCCACTGAGGGTGGGACAGTTGGCCAATTTTCCCTCAACCGTCGGAGTGAATATCGCGGTTCTTGCGATGCGATGGGTTGTTTGTGTAATAACAAAAATGCCCACTCAGAAAGATAAGGGCCTTGTGTACGTCTCGTACGTAACAGTCAGGTCATCGACGTTTGAGCCAAGCGAGACGTGCGAGGTCGCGCCGTCAGTTGTGGATTCGAGACACTCCACCGAGAATTCGGGGGGGCTTCGAGAATATCACGATGCTTCTTCATAAAATTAGAGTATCGTCGAGAAGTTGACCGAACAATATCAAAACGTCGATATAGTTCGCGACACTTCTGTCGACCGTTCTGGAAACTGGTCAAAGTTGTCAGAAACTTCTGGAACGAAACACTGGAGGTCAGTGCAATTGGCCCAAATGCCCTTGGCCGAACAGCGGAAAAATCCTAAACTCATTGCGTTGTGGGCCTTGTATGTAAGAACAGAAATGTCCACCCGCAGGTTTTATGTACTTGTGTACGTCTGAGACGTAGCATTTCTGTTGGAGTTATGTCATATTCCTAGGCCGCTCACATCTCTCTTCCCTCTTATCTCACTATCCATGACACACACACACACACACACACACACACACACACACACACACACACACACACACACACACACACACACACACACACACACACACACACACACACACACACACACAGACACACATAAACATATTGAGTGACCATGGCTACACTTGGGGAGCCGTTGTCCAAGAGCGGTCTCGCTGGTGTCACCAGGCTCATCAAGCAGTCCTCAAGCTACCAAGGAGTGCCCTCAGGCACAAGCATGTCTCAGATTTGACTATCTTGTTAGGATTTGGTAGATGCTTGGGCTCGTGTATTCTCATTGCTGATCCCTAGATCATGCTTGTTTGCCTCGGAGTGTTTTGGGGGAGCTTCATGTTATCCCGGGTGCTGATCCTTAGGGGGCCACCGTGTCGGTCTTTGGCCGTGTAGTGGTGAGAAGCCGTCCTCGGTTAATTCCGAAAGGTCGGGCTTGACCCCCGGGTGGTGGTGCATGCTCACCCAAACTGTTGCTCGGTGTGGGTGTGCACTCACCGACATCTTAGACTCTCGTCCCCCACCCAACTCTTGTCTTGTCTAGTGACACTAGATTTTAAGGCAAAGCTTACCACATCCATGGCGTCCGACACACATCAACTCACTAACATCCTTTCACACATAGTCACAAGCAACGTGTGTTGGTAAATACTGGTCACGCTCTCTCGATCTTTGGCCTGTGAGTGAAGAGCCGACCCATCGTCCGACCACGTCGTTCCCCTAAGGTGACCTCCTGTGTCACATAACTGTGGAGGAAAAGTCCCTCCTACGTCTTCTCATGTGCCAGCACCTGTCTCATGTGCACGGAAAGCGACGTCTACCGTGTTCTACAGCCCTTGCAGTCAGCATCTGCCGGCAGCATCACGCGGCGGTACAAGTGCCATCTTGCACCCGCACCCGTCGTACCTCTCCTGGCTTCTTCCTACCGTTCTTCCTACCGTTCTTCCTGAAGTGCTCTCGCTGCACACACTCTGCTGTCTCTCATTCCAGCAGGCCAAATTTCCTTCTCTCCCCACCAGGAGTGTGCATTCCTTTTTCCGCATCTGCGGCTGCCTCTGCAGCCGTCATACTGGCCACGCTGGATTCCTCGCCTCTTGACAGACCTCCCGACGACGAGCTTGACTCACCTCGCACGGCAGCGCGTCTGGCAAGGCGTGCGGGGTGGGAAGACTGAAGATGGGAAGAATGGAGTACATCCGACCCCACTCCGCAGATTGACGATGCCGATGAGCCACTGTGGGTGCGCATGGTGAGAAACTCCTACTGGCGTAGTGAGCGGGAAGCAGCAGCTGAAGCAGCGGAGTGGGAGATCGATCGACAGGTGTATACGACAGAGGACCTTCTTCCTTTTGCAGACAGAGCGGGAGATCGAATTGAGTCGGCTACACTTATGATCGCACTCTCATCTTCACAATCCTTCCATAGGTACTCCTCTCCACCACCTCGTCCATATTGGAAATCAGACCCCAACCTCCCTTCATCCTTGCTGCAAAAAATCAGTGAGCACACTTGGCCAGTTGTTTTTTTCCTTGCTAGATCCTAACCACACATGGATTCCAGTTGTCAAACTCTTCATGCAGCTATCTAACTCTGGGCTAGGGCTGGTCTACCCATCTAAACCAGCTGTCTTACAGTCAATACCTACTTGAAAGGCAATTTTTTTCTACTCCTAAATCTACCTCCCTTCACCATTACACCTCCATGAAATTAAGATCATGCCTTTCAACTTCTCATCCTCCAACAATTCTCAAAAGGAGATTTCTATGGACTTCCTCTTGCACTCCTTCACAACTGCCCAAAATCCTAGGTCCTGTGGCAGCCTCAAAATCCTTTCTTTGGGGAGTATCCTCAAAACCTTTATCTTTGACCTTCGCTTCATCGCAAGTTCAGCCACATTCCCTTTGATCTTTGAATGAGTAACACCATGACCACAATCCTCTTCCGAGAACAATCCCTGAATCCATCCATGCGGCACCCCACAATTATTCACAAAAATCCGGAAAGAGTAGCCCTTCCCCGTCTACCATCAAGATGGAAAAAATCAACAATCACTGTCCATCACCAAAGTTTTTTCGCCATGTCTTTCCCGGCTTCCCTTGAGATCCCATCAATAAACTCCTTGGCCCTCTACTACCATTCTCCTTGGTCAGTTATCCACTCTTCAATATTCCAACCAATATTGCAAGGAATATGGGCACAGCTATTCTCATCCCCAATGCCTAAGTTTTCCGTCACCTTCCCACAAGTTTTCCAACAGAATATTTGGCTAGTATACCCTAATATTATGGACAAGTATGGCAAGAAACAGAGACTTTGTGCCATATCCTTGGAGTCTGAATTCTTTCAACCAGTCGGTGTGTGTAAATCCCCAATGACTGAGCTCCGCTATCGCCTTCCACTCTTCTTTTTGTTCACCCTATGGAGGAAAGATTCCAACTGCTAATGATTTCCTAACCAATTAAATCCAATGGGGGCCATGGTCGGTCCCCTGGCTTGTGTTGGTGCTGAGGTAGTCCTCCCACCTAGGTCAATCTCGACCAAAGCAGAAAAACATTGGAAACTCCATTAACCTCTCCCTCCATAGGATAAATATGATGCTCTTACATTTCTTTCAGAAAAAAATCTTCCTCTATGTGACGGAGAAAAGGCAACCATCAATCCCTCTGCTCAAATTTGGGTTTAGGGTTGTAGGAAAAAATACCCCTCTGGTTTTTTACATATCAGCGTTTCAACAGTGCATGCCATGAAGCACTGGCATACTAGCATCCACAGGCTTCTTCACTAGCATCCCTCTCAAAGAGGGTTTAAAATGGAATGATTTCAGATAGTTTGAACTAAAATGTGAGGGGACTGTGTGAATTCAAGCGTGAGATGCCCAGGACTCCTCCAACAATGAAAGGAAATCTGCCAGACCCCGCAATCGTGGAGCCCATCAGGAACTTGCAAACAGGTATAACCCTTAATCGCGGTTGCGTGTTTGGGGATGGCATTGAATTCCTATGTATGAGATTTCAATGTAAAACATTCTGCGAAGAAATCGAAAGGCGTAATGCAAGGAAAACTAGGGTGGAAATGGAACGGCGAGATTCCATCTGACGTCTGTCGGTCGGGGTTTCTTTTGCGAAGCACTCTCCTCCTCCCCCTCCCACTTTTTCTTCATATACGATTGCAACCCTCGACCACAAGGACCACGATCAAACATGGGATGCAAGGAGGGGTTGGGGGGTGAGGGAGGAGGGCATGAGGAAAGGGGTGTGAGGGCCGAATTTTGACGATGGTAATCCTGACCGAACGAAAACTTTTACTAAAGTCCAAGCTTCCCTCATTCTGGCACGACCATCTTTGAGAAGCTCCCATTTTGAGGATTATTTCTACGTAGCCCCCATTCAGAAGACATATAATTAGGTTGCCCCCCTGACCTTTTATTTTCCAGGTCTTCCCTATGTTTTTCACTTATGTCTAGATACAACCTATTAATGTCAGCACATCTCCAGCTTGCTCACATTCCTGATGTGGACATCGTCAGTGGCTTTGGAGGTCGTCATGTGTTTTACCATATGTTATCGCTATATGAACAGAATGGTACCTTCAGATTGTAGTGTATGGGCACAATGATATGAAAGTATACTCAGTACATTTGCATGGTGGTTTTGTTTTCAACTCCACCATCTTTGAATTATTTTTCTTCCCATAGTGAATCACGTGGCGACATTCATCATCTCCAAGGAACCCGACTGGTCCACATCAGCTTAGGTCAGCGAAGGTGGATGAAGGACCAATGCGATTACACGATCAATTCTTCTCATTGAAGTACAGTGATTGTTAAGTGAAAATTATCCATGTGTCCCAATGCTCCTAATTGTCTTTTGATCCACGCCTCATCCTTGTGAATCATCCACATTCTTCGCGGTGTGTATCAGAGCGCAGCGGTGCAGGAGGGACAGCCAACACATCAACTACAAGGCGAGGACCTCACACAAGGCTTCAGCGCACCTCCACTGTCTGAAAAATTGTAGAACTTGTGACGACGACGGTGAACGGAGCAAGCGCACTTGGTGACAAGCAGCAGTAACCGGCAAAACCTCTGGGGTAAACTTGTCCGAGGCAATGACCTGACACCATATACGGTGACCATGTAGACATTGGGGTATGGCGATCACCTACTCTAAAAAAACTACCTCTCATCAATGTGATGGTTGGTGATGAACATCAGATTGATCAACCGACAAAGCGCGTCAGCGCTGAGCTCCAACCTTACATGAATGCCTCACCTTGTATTGCGAGCTTTCAAGTGGCAATGTTTTTCTGCAATCAGAAATGTATGAATTATCTTCAAAGCATGTTAAATTGGGTAGATGACGATAAAAAGAGCATAATGAAAAAGAAATTTTATGGTCATTGTCTCGGTTTGAGTGCCGCCAAGGAACCATAGCCAAGCAATGGCAAATTTGGAAAAGTGAACGGCCACAAACGCCCGGGCGTAAAAATGACCGTACGGCCGTTCAGGTCAGTGCATAAATTCAAACAACTTTATCAGGTTTGAGCTTCCAATGGGTCAGGAAACAGATAGGCTCAAAACCTGGTCAGATTTGTGTGACCCATCACCTCGCATGAGGACATAGCCTAGAACGGGATTATCTGGCCAACTTATCCAAAGCTCTGAAGATGGAGGATCAGCATAACCCGGTCAATGACACTCCTTAGGCAAACCAAGCAGAAACAAGAACATTTCTGATGAATGGTGCGGCGCCAAAAATGCCAACGGCCAACCCGTGATGGACCCCTTGGGCTCGGCAAACCCTTTGCCTCTGTCGTTGCACGCCGGGATGACACCTGGCACAATAGAAGGCACTGGCCAAAAGGCTTGCATTAATGAAGACCTGAACCAGAAGCTCTTGAGACTAGAGGACCTTAACACTCGTTTGCTCCAGCAACTCAACGCAGTGATAGAAGAGCTTCAGAATGTGCGCACACGAGAAGTATTACTCATCGGGAGAAACATCCAACTCTCGAGCGAGTTGCAAACTCGACCAGAACTTTGTGGGCCGCTTGATCCTACGAACCTCAAAGGAATGATGGTTAAAAAATTGGTGACAATTTTAGAGGTGTACTTCACCGCTGTTGGGTTTAACAATGACAACAAAGATTGACCTTGTGGCCACACTTTTAAGTTGGTGGTCTAATGTAAATCCATTCAAAAGCACTAGGAGACCAGTGGAGCTCAATCAACGGCTCACGCGGCCAATCTCACATCGCTGACCGCATGCATTCTACCTCTCAAGAAGATCAACTAGATGTGACACGACTTGCTAACTCCACCAGAAAGCTCCACCGACTTCGCGCACGCCATACATGGATGCTTTGATGTCGAATATGGAAATTTCTCACTTGATGTCGTGCTTGAACCCGTCGTAGCCGAAATAGAGCTCCTTCGGGATGAGGCCATTGCCGATGACCTTGTTCAAATGGTTTTAACAGTTGATTGCATTGAAATTATCATTTACAATGCTGTGATGCAAGAATTCAATGGCTGGCAACCCCAGGACCACAATGGATGTAGTGGCGGCGGGAAGTCACTGCCAGCAAAAACCTTCCTTTCGACAGATATTGACACCGTCGATCAGTGCTATCAGCGATTGTGCTGGACTTGCGAGAAGCAGGGGCACGTCTCGTGCGACTGTAGCAAACGGTAGCAACAGGCCAAAAGGGGGAGGAAATAAAAAATCGGGATTAAAATAATAGCAAATGGCAGGAGTAGGCGGCAAACCTCCTATCCTGTCGAGAAAAACTTCATCAAACGATCGCCCATCTTAACGGCTTGCATCAACGCAATCGAGGGTTTATGAAACTTAGAAGTTTAATGAGGGGTATAGGGTAAATTAACCTGTGATACTACTACGAGTACAACCGATTGGTTACAAAATTCGTAGAACTGCACCGTTTTTTTTTTTCACATTCTTGTAAACAACAACATGTTTTTGCAAGCTGGGTTTGTAAACCAAACCGGGGGTTTGTTAAAGAAAAACTGGTGATTGAAGAATGCAGATTTGTTGACATTGTGAAGCATTCTAACTACAAACCAGATAACTTGTCCAATGAGCGACCACAAAATTATTCCAAGGCGAGATTTCCTTTACCGTCACAATCCCCAAGTAGACTGGAGTAGTGGAGCAATCTACATTAAAATTTATCTCAATACATGATACCAACCTTTGATTGAGTGACCCATGATGCAGCTGGATTACGAGAAGTAGCAGAGGAGGAAGCGGCAGGGGAAGTTGCATTAGTCGCAGAACGTCGTATGTAGACGATATCGCCGTACGTGGCCAAACGATATCTACAACACGGAACACAAGCGTGGCTTGTCCATGTGGAAACAAGAAAAGCAGAGGAGATCATAGTAGCAGACAAAAAAATACCGGCCTTATCGGCCTCAACACGTGATACGTTTGTAGCCGCTCCGATGCAGCTCTTGTTAAGGAGTTTGGAAGGGGTTTGCCTCGAGAGTTACCTGCGCAACGTGGCGTCAATCACCAGATAGACATGAAGCCAGGCAGAAAACTATGATAAAGGGGACCTATCAAATGAACGACTACGAGCTAACCAAAATTAAAATGCAGTGAGATGACATGCTCAGACAGGGATTCATCATGCCATCAACGGCACCCTTTGCACCACCAGTCTTTTTCCTAAAAAAGAAAATAGGCAAGATGCGGATGTGTGTGTACGACCAAGCTTTGAACGACATCACCATCAAGAACCCGCTATTCCTTTTCGCAAGAAGATGAAATTTGTTACCAACTCCACAGTGCAAGAGTATTCACCAAAATCGACTCTTGTAGCCGCTATCATATGGTCGACGTATCCGAGAAGGACATCAGGAAGATAGTGTTTTGTACCATATATTGGCACTTTGAGTTCACAATCATGCTGTTTGGAATCACAAATGTCCCTAGAACATCTATGGCGGCAACGAACAATGTTTTTTATCGTACCTCGATGACTTTGTTGTCATATAACTTGACAACATCCTGGTTCACAACCGCACCGTGGAAGAGCACAATGGACATCTCCAACAAGTTCTTGAGATTTTATAGAGAGAAAAACTCTCGAAGTGCGACTTTTGTGGCTGTTCGATTGAGTTTGTGGGCTACATAATCAGTGTGGACTTATCACCATGGACCCAAAGAAAGTGGAGATGTTCGTTGATTGGCTAACGCCAACCAACGTTTGAGACGTGCAGGTGTTCTTGGAATTCTACAACTATTGCCGTCGATTTGTAAAGGACCACGCTCCGTTGTCATCACCTCTCTTTGATCTCACTCATAAAACCTCTGAGTGGAGTTGGGGTGACAATGAACAAGAATCGTTGAAAAACGCTCTGACGTTCGTGCAAGCCCTATAGTTGGCGGATCCAAGAGTGGACTATGTCATGGCCACCAATGCACCTGATCATGTAGTTTTGGTAGCTACCGATTTTTCAAGACATCGGATGGTATGTTGGTTGCAACGAGCTCATTATTGTAAACAAAGGCGATTATGATGGAGATTTCCAGTGTTCTCAACCAGTTTGCACATGTTCACAACGGTTTTGCACCTGACTGCACACATTTCACCTCTGTTTGCAACCATTTTGCAACCATTCCCAATCTTTCACACATGTTCGCAACCCGTTCACACATGTTCGCAGCCTGATTGCACCACTTGAAAACATGTTTGCATCGGTCTGGAACCACTTTGAACCTGTTTGCAACCATTTTGCACATGCTCGCTACCCATTCACACCTGTTCTCAAACAGTTTGCTCCCATTCAAAATCAGTTCACAAGTGCAAGAAATGAACCATCACTGACATAATAGATTGTTCCCACACTGGCTTCATGGCTACTCCGTGTCTAGGGTGCCTCCGCCTCCTGCCGCCTACCCTCGGGATTGGCCTCCTCCATCCGGTGTGCATGCGTATTCTGGGCCCCCTTCCTCTGCCTACACAGCAGCGCCATGGTTCCCTCCCTCCTCTGGCACATCTACCCCGGCCACGCCAGCGTCCGTGGATGATGATCGCGAGTGCCAGCTCGAGCATTCCCTCCTTCAGCTCCTTCGCCTGTGCAATCAGGGAGGTGAGGGTGTTGCACCGCTGGCCAGAGGTCTTTTTTGGCAGTGTTCTTTGTGGGGACCCCCCGGTCACGTCCTGGGCTCCTTGTGTGGTTCTGTTCCGTGGATTGAGCAGTGACAGTCCGTCTTTCTTCCTTGTCGTCTCTCTCTCTCTCTCTCTCTCTCTCTCTGTCTCTCTCTCTCTCTCTCTCTCTCTCTCTCTCTCTCTCT
Organism: Penium margaritaceum; assembly: GCA_023375785.1. NCBI lineage: Eukaryota > Viridiplantae > Streptophyta > Zygnematophyceae > Desmidiales > Peniaceae > Penium > Penium margaritaceum. Next base: position 257,743 of record SZWC01000784.1, on the reverse strand, counting down.
CTCTCTCTCTCTCTCTCTCTCTCTCTCTCTCTCTCTCTCTTTCCTGTCTACTTTGTCTGCTCCCTCCGTGGGTACTGTTGCGACCTCTTGTGTCCTCCCTTCTCTCTATGCCTCCAGTGGCTTTTGGGTTCTCGACTTCGGGGCAACCCATCACACAATGTCTGTTCTGTCATTGTGTCCTGGCCTGCTCAGGCCAAGCGTGTCTGTCAACGGTCCTTGTGTCTCTTTCGTAGCGACCGTGGCGGTGAGTTCCTTGGCCCCACCTTCCGTCTTCTTCAGTCCCCCAAGGTGTGTTTGGAGACTTTCGCTCACACAACGGTATCTCAGAGCGCTGGAATCGTACGCTTGCTGACGGCGTTTGTACCCTCCTCTGATTTCAGTCTGCTCTCACTCTTTGCATTAGAGGCCATGAGCTACATGACCTGGGTATGGAATCGTGTCCCGCACGGTCCTCTTCCCCGCACACACCTTTAGAGCGCTAGCATGGCCATTTGGCTGACCTTCGTCTAGCCCGGGTCTGGGGTAGCATTGCTTCCGTCTGGCTCCCGGATGACCTACGTGATGGGTAGCTTTTCCCTTGCGGCCGTCTGTGCCCTTTTCTCAGGGTGTCGGCCAAGTCAAAGGCGTAGCATTTCTGGGACCTTGTCCGTCAGCGTGTCGTCGAGTCTCGTGATGCTCTGTTCTTTGAATCGGTCTTTCTTTGTGACCTCAATCATCTGTCCCCTGTCTCCTCCGTTTTCCTGCTCACTCGGCTGAGTGGGGATATCGTTCCTGCCACCCCAGCAGTCCCTGTTGCTGCTGTGCCGCATCTCTCACCCTCATCACAATCATCGTTGTCAAGTCATGTGCCCACTTCGTCCACATCATCCAGTAGCTCGTCTGCCACGTCGTCCTCACCTGCTACAGATCTTGTCTCGTCTGCCTCGGTCCCTTTCTCAGTGGCTCCGTCCAGCCCAGCCACTCCCGTTGCGGCCGACCCATCTGTCTCTTCTCTTGTTCATGTGGATGATCCACCTCCAACAGCCACCTCGGGTCTGCTCCTATTTCCCCCTTCGTCCGAGGTGGGCGCCTTTGTGCGCTCCCTCACCGCGCTAGCTCCTCTACGGCCTTTGCACGTCCTCCTCGATCTCAGGCTGAGCAGTCCCCTGTCCTCCCCACCAGCATGGACACGCTAGGCTTGGCCACTGGGGTCTTCCACCCCCGTTCCGCCCTTGCCTACTCTCTGCTAGCCTCAGAACATGCGCGAGCTTTGTACATGGCTGTCTCGGGTAGCGTCGCCGAGTGCCACGCCACGTCGGCCACCACTAACCCTATCGCCCGAACCAACCACAGTGCGTCAAGCACTGTGGTTGCACAGCCTCCGATGCTCAGCAGTGGGAGGCTGCCATTCGTGATGAGCTAAATGTCATCGATGACCATGCTTTTTACCAGTTGGTCGATATCGCACGTGAACGGAAGGAGATTGATGCCCGTTGGGTCTTTCCGCAAAAGTACAAGCCTAACGGTGTGCTTGATAGATACAAGGTGAGACTCATGGCAAAGGGGTTCTCCCAGGTCCCAGGAATTGAGTTTGATGAGATATTTGCACCAGTCGGCCGATACACTACAGCCAGATCACTGTTGAGTCTTGTGGCCCACCATGGCTGGGAACTGGAACAGATGGACGTGAACAACGTGTTCCTCCACTGGCAGTTGGATGAGGAGATCTACATGGTCCAACCTCCCGCATTCTTTGATGGCATGGACCGATTCTGGCGACTGGTGTTGTGCTTTGTGCCGTTCCTGTACAGTTTACTGTGACCACTCGGTCGTGTCCATACTCGTGCAGATCCCTGAGGCAGGTGGCCCCGGTGACACCGGCGCGACGACAGGCGGCGGACTACCCGTCTGGAGCTGACCGACCACTGTTCCAGAGCCCCAGATGTCACCGGGACTCCTTGCTATGCCTTCTACGTCTTGCAGGCGCCTTTCGGCGGACTGGGCATGAGGCCCATTTGCATGTTTTTGCATTATATACTCGCTGTCAGTCGATGGATGCATGCATGTGACCAGTCGTTGCGTGCGTCTTTTGATTCTGCACGTCTAGGTTCAGACGGCGTAGGATTCTGACATGTGTGCGCAGAGTTACGGCCAAAACAGTGGTTTTGGGCCGGTTTTAGGACAGCTCTTGGACTGCCGCGTGCGACACCCGCCGTGCGCCGCGGCAGGTATTTATGCCCTGGACCTGTCAGTTGTCAT
>SZWC01000784.1:197260-213048 GCA_023375785.1 Penium margaritaceum | reverse complement strand
AGTGGCAGACATGCTGGCACAGCGCAGACCTTGCCATGGCAACAACACTCATACACACACACGCGCGCACACGCACATGCACACGCACACGCACACGCACACGCACACGCACACACACACACACACACCTTCAGGCAGCTTGTTGCCACAGTAGTCCCGCACACCCTTCTCGTACACCGTCCACAGCGACGTGCTGGTCGTGCCCGTGATGTAGCCGCGCACTGCATGCCATGTTGTGCACGTGCACATGCACAGGCCGCGCAGCATGACGGCAGCACACAAGACGTCACACACAAGCAGCAGCAGCCACAGGTGGTCCAGGAGGCTGCACTGCAGAGCAGACGAGGATGGCATGCAGCATCCTCACTCCCACCGCCTCATCTTCTTCTGGGATGGAGGCTCCCAGTCTCAGCCTGAAGGCATTCCTATCTGTCTCATCTGCCCGTCTCCTCTCCTCCTGCTGGAAACACATTGGCCCTATTCAAGTTCAACACTTTCTGCCCTCTTGAGAAAAAAAGTGCAACACGCTCAGCCATGCTATGCACACTCAACAGAAGAACCGCCGGCCATGACAATGGCGCGTGAGGAGATTCGGTCCTTGATGTCTCATCCAGACATGCGTTCCACTCCACTCCATGTCGGAGTGCGTTCTCTTCAAGCCATTGCGCAACCTGAGTGGAAGAGACTCGTCGGGTGCGTGGAACATGTGGCGAGGGAGAGTCGGGTGGAGAGGGGGAGGGGAGAGGGTGGAGAGGGGGAGGGTAGAGGGAGGAGGGAAGGGGGGCCACTCACCCACGAACTCGACGGGGAACACCTTGCACTTGCGGAAGATGGTGACGTTGGGGTCAGGCGACGCGACGTACGCATTTGGCACAATGTCTGCCGTGTGCTCAAACCACCACGCCGCCGTCTGGTTGAGCACTTGGCCCTTGAACGGCACACTGGCCAGCACTCGGTCGAACGCACTCTGCCTGTCCGTCGTCACCACCAGCAGGTTCTCGCCCACTTCGTACGAGTCGCGCACCTACGGCCCCCGCACCCCCCCCGAGCAACATCGGCAACAACAGCGCCACACCACAGACACAGCAGAGCACATGAAGAGATCACGCGGCGGCACCGACTGCTGTGTGAGGGGGATGTGCAGTGGTGGCCGATGACTGTACAGAGCTGCCGACACGAGCATTGAGTGGTGACGAGCGCTTTCGGCTGTGGAGCGGTGAGTGGTGACAGCAGGAGCAGAGCTGCAGAGGGCGAGTGCGGAGGAAGGCTGTGGGCAGTGAAGTGGCCGCCAACCAGTCAACTCTGCGGCAGTGAAGCTCGTCTCACCAACCGTCAACAGCACAACACAGGGTTTGTCGTTCACAGGCAGGGACATAATTTTTAAGTCGCTTTGCAAAGCGACTTAAAAATTATAATCGTTCACAGGCAGACGCAGCTGCTCCTCGAACCATCAGCCCATCTGCTGCTCGTGCGGCTGTTTTTTCCATGGCTAGCGGACAACGAGTGGGTAGGCTTCTCGTCCCTCCAGCACACCCGGTTGACGTGCTCCGACATCAGAAAACCGGCGACAAAGGCATACGTCGGCAGCCACCAACAGTCCGCTGGCATGCGCAAGCGCGCAGCAGCAGGCAAGGTGCACCCACGCGGGCACAGCGGGCGTGGAAGCGCAGGTGAGAAAAGGCGAGACCAACGTACAACGAATGGAGCCAAAACGCACTTCCTCCCCTCTCTCTCTCTCTCTCACTCTCACTCTCACTTTTACTCAATGCCGCATACTGGCTCTACGAGCCACTGGGAAAATGAACTGAGTGCACCCGCACATTTCGATAGCCATGGTACGCACGCAGAAATTCAGACCGATTTCAGCCATTCGGTGTCTCCCAAGCCAGCCACCCCAGACCTGCCACGCTGGCAGAACAAAAGCTTGGGAAACTCGACCAGCGACGGTGGTCGCAGCGGCAGCATTCGCTCAACAACAGACAGAGGCGGAATTCGCTGTGTGTCGCCCAGCTTCTCCTCGAGAGATGCTTTCAGAGCGACACCACAGTGCTGCCCGCAGCAGCAGACCACCACGCTGCCATGCATGCTCATGCTCAAGCGTCTGCTGTCCCGGCACTAGTTCGGCACTCATGGCTGACCAGCCAGGTGGTAGAAAAAAATCTGGTAACGGAATGAGGACACCCCAGAAAAATTGCGAGCGGCTACTCCTGCAACGAAGAGCACCAACCCTTGCAACCAAGGCGCAATCGTCTACAGCCATGCACACCAAGACACAAGCCAGCTTCTAACGGCCGAACAGATGTCCTCTGCGACATCGCCATGCTCTGCTCCTTCGCAACGGCTGGAGACACGCAACGGCTGGAGACACGCAACGGCTGGAGACACGCGACAACAAACAGTGCGCCAATTCTAAATGCAGGACGTGGCCGAGGCGGAACGTCGTGTGGGAGGGCGAGGCCGGGCGGTGCGGGACAGGACGGCACGGGGCGAGTCGGGCAAAGTACCTTGCCAACGCGCTTGTTGTCAAGGCCGGGCAGGGCAATCTCCAGGTTCGTCTCGGTGAGGCAGTTGTCCAGGTTGGCCTCGATCACCTGCCGCACCTCCGGAGGGCACTCAAGATCCACCTGCGCCACGGGCGTGGCGGTTTCCAACGCCATGAGCACGGCGTTCCTGCCCCGGCTGGCCTTTGCCTGAGTTTTTCTTCGGGAAGTAGAAATTTTGAGGGAAGAGGTGGGGCCGGAGACAGACGGTGTGGAGAGAGCTCCCTGGAGCTGCTGCTGGCGGTTGTTAGAGGAGGTGAGGTGGAGGGTGGCGCGGGCGCAGACGGATTGCATATGAAGGCAGTCCATGGCGGGCGTTACTGGCAGGTGGATAGGAGGAAAAAATGTCCGGAGCCCTGGACGCGTGCAGTAGTGCAGAGCCGGATTTGGGTGCACACGCCTTACAGACGGGGCACTTGCATTCGTACAAGCCTAATAAACGATGGCGGATTACACAACTTAAACGGAATGCAGGCGAGAAGTGGAGATGCGACGCGTCAACCAAAGCTCCGAGTGGGCGAGAGGGCAGCCAGCCATGGCGTGCGCAGCACTCGGTTGCCTTGCGGTGCCGTATCGGTGCCAGAAGCAGCGGAGAGCGTAGGAGCGTTGGAGAATGCCCCCACCCGCGTCGACTGCGGACAGCGACAGCCCCAAGGACGGGCGCGAGACTGTCGGGCGACAGAGGATGGGCCGGATAGGAGGACGCATGGCCAAAAAACTGCTCATTGTGTCTGTGCCAGCAGAGCCATCTCGTGGGGCCTGTCCGGCAGCCGCCGGTTGGGAGTCCCAGCGGGGATTCGGGAGCACCGCACCTGCTGGACCGGTGCTTCGTCGAGGTCCACGGGCCTTGCTGCTCTTCGAGTGCCGGACGATTGTGGGAGCTTGCGGCGCCGAGGCGGCAGGCGGAGCTGCTCGCCGAAGCCGCGAGCAGCCAGTAGCCGCGCGCCACGCGAGACTATCTACACCCTCGCTTTTGGGGGCCGCCGCCGCAGCACGTGGGATAGGAAGGTGCTTTGCTGCGAAGAGGCCTGCATGACGCCATCCAACGAACCTTCGTCCATGTGGTACCCATACCCAAAGATAAACGTTTGAAACTGACTGGATAATCCTTTTGTTTCAAACTTGGTCGCAACCGACTGAAGCAGGAAGACTTCATAAGCACTGGACGAGCCCGGGGGTTGAACCTGACCCTGGATGTCATTAGAACAAAGAGAAGATACACTTTTGGGGCGTTTCAACCGTACGGTCAATCAGGAACTCGAATGAGATTAAAAAATCCAGATCCGTGTAACTTTTGTAATGAGGAAATTGGCGAGATCATCTCCTCATCTTAAGCTTAGCCATGAATTTTCTCGCATTGTTTCTGTTGATTATGCACGAAAAAAATCAGATTTGCCTTTTAAATTTATTGTATATGATACCTACAATCCCGGTTGGGGGGTGTACAAGTGGTTCAGCACATCGTTCTTGCCAAATAAGGTGGCTGAGTGTATATAGGAGAATGAGCCATACCCCGATGAGCATCGTAAGCTGAATGGGGTCATGTATGAGTTCATGTAAATCGGGGGGAGGTTAGATGATAAACTTGTGAAGAATGTCTGGAAGCGCTTTAGCAAAGGGGGAAGACAGTAGTAAATGAAGCAGTGATGTTCAATCATTCCTCGTCCGCACAAAACAGGCAGGCACTTGAATTACTACGTTATTACATTATTACGCAGAATTGGGAGCATTGCACCTCATGCATAGAGCAGGAAAAGGATCATAATTTTGAATTCTTCGGCGTGAAGGTCTAAGCTGAGAAAGTGGTGTTTTGCACGTCTCAAGAACGAGTCAAACAATCAAGGCTCTCCCCTGTGATTTTGCCTGGTATGACGGATAAACATTGTCTCTATTTAGAATTATGTGGTATAAGTTTTGGACATTCAAGATTTTGTAGAAGTTGGGATGACACGTCGGTCCGAAAAGATGATCATATTCTCATATAACAAATGAAGACCAAGACAACTGTCATATTCGGAATGCTTGACTGCCTCACCCATGGGTGGGGGTCAAGAGTACCTCCGACAGGGTCAGACTTCTCATGGATAGCTAAAGGGAGTTATGCGGATGATTGTCTTTTCCCATTTTGTAGGCATGTCAGCTCCTTAGCCATGCAACATGAAGTATAACGAAGTGCCTAAGAAATGTTGGTCTTGAAGCAAGGTCACGTTGCCAGGGGAAAGACAATGATACATATTGTTGTTGTGTGTGTCGTACACAGCTTGCGGTGACCCCTCGGCTCATGTCCATTCACGTGCAGATCTCTGAGACTGGCGACGGTGGCAGAAGGCTGGTGGCCGGCGGCGACGGGCGCCCGTAAGACTTCCGTATTTTTTAAATTCGTGCCGTGTCACAACACGTAGGCATGCAGCCTATCAGGACGTAGATCTCGTCGATGCGGCCGTTCTAGTTCAAACGGCTCGTCGTTCTGACGTGTCTGCAGGGAACAATGGCCGAAACTGTGTTTTTGCCACTGTTTTGTCCTGCTAGAAAATAGTGCCCTTGTGCGCCGCGTGTGTGTGCACTAGGTCCGTGACGCTATTTAGGTTGCCCAGACATCAGTTGTCACTTCTCTCTGCACAATTTCACATTTGCAGCTTCGGACACTTGTACTTGTGTCCCTAGCCCACCCCTTGCTGTTCTCACCTCCACTTGTATGTGCTCGTGAGTTAGCTGGTTGGCTTGTACCGCCATGCCAGCGACAGCAAAGCTAGGAAGCTATCTCTCATGGTATCAGAGTAGCGAGTCAGTGCCCGCACAACTTCGTAGCAGAGACGCAGCGACCGCAGTGGCAGTGAGCGACCGCAGCCGTTGCCTTGAGTAGCAGCAGCAGCAGCGCCCCCTGTATCGGCGAGAGGTCCTGGAAGGACCCACCACCATTCCCACCATTTTTTTAATATATCCATGGCAGTTCCGCGGCCGTTCCGCGACAGCAGCAGCCGTTCCGCGGAAACTCCGCGGTGTTCCGCGGCGACGAGGCCTCCGCAGCGGACGCGGCAGCAACGGAACCCGCCGACAGTGCCGCGGATCTACCGCCGTCGCACGCCGTGTTCCAAAGCCGTCACTCCGCGGTGATGGTACCGCGGCAGCTCCGCGGTGTTCCACTGATCCGCGGCGTTCCACCGCAGCCGCTTCGCGGCGGTCCTGGAACAACCACGGCGGTGCCCCACTGTGCTAGGACGGCCGAGAGTCCGCGCCCGTTCCGCGGCGATCCACCGGTCGCCAGTCGCGGCAGCCGTGCGGTGGTCGCGAAACGCACTGACGGGGTGCCCCGACAGCTTGAGGTTCTCTGCAGCGTTCCACACCAGTGCGACCGCGGTGGCTATTTGCGTCACCGCACTGTGCTCCGCGTCAACGCAATCGCGCTCAGCTCGAGATAACCTGCGGTAATCAGCGGTGAACTTCCGCGGTGAGGCATACCGCGGAGGGGGCCCTTGTAGACGTTCCGCGGAGGAGTTCCGCGGAGTCGTTCCTCGGCAGCGTTCCGTGGCAGTAACACAAAAAAAAAGAAAAAAAAAGAAAAGGAGGAAGCAACCGGTCGTCATGCCGAAGCAAACCCCCGCCAACGCCACCACCGACGTAGCTGTCGATGGCAGCTCCGTCAGCGGCCAACGCCGGGCACCGCCATCATCACCACAACGGCAGCAGCAACAACAGCAGGAACAACAGTAGGAGCAAAAGCCTCTGCAGCGGCCTTTGCAGCAGCAGCAGCGATAGCAGCAGCCACCACAACAACAACAAAAGCAGCGGCCGCCGAGCTCGACGACATTGGCACGCCAAGTGCGCGCGTTGGCTGACCTACAGGCGGAGAGTCGCAATGCTCTGATGAAGCAGGTCGCTGAACTGTAGGCTCTGATCAGAGGCCTACTACCTCAGCAGCAGCAGGCCCAACAGCAGCAGCAGCACCCGTCAGCAGACCCAAGCGAGGATCACCTCGCTCCCACCAGCAATGTAGATGAGGTTGCGGGGACCCTCTCCGACTCTGGGGAGGAGGGTGAGGAGGAGCTGTTGCGAGCACACGTCATCCGCCTGGAGGCACGCCATAGAGCGTGCGAGGCTAGTGCCGCCCTCCAGGGCACGAGCTCCAGCGCCGACGCCGGCCTGAGCTCGTCTTACCGCCCTCTGAGCTTTGAGGAGCTGGCTCTGCGGACCCGCCTGGGCAAGGGGGTTTCCTTCTCTATTCCCGGTCCCGCGATGGCTTCAGCCGCCGCTCTACCGACGGTCAAGCCACCCAAGTGGTTTGAGTTAGACCTTACCATCTTCTGGACTGGGAACGACTACAAATCTTGGGAGCCGCGCTTTCGTATGTGGGTCATGAGCGAGGGAGTCCTCGCCTACTACCTCACCCCCTACCACGCGTCTGACCTCACCCAGACGCAGATGGCGGTCCGCGCCACCTCCAATCTGATCAACGTCGTCCCAGACTTCACCAAGGACTTCAGTCGGTTCCTTGACGATCCGCTGACCGACTCAAGAGCTAACCCTCACGAGGCGTGGGCACAAGCTGTCACCCTTTTTGAGGGCGCCACCCTGGCCCTGACGTCCCAGCGCCTCGTCGACTTCAACTCCCTCTGCCAGAGTGCTCAGGAGTCTGCAGCTGACTACTGGCGTCGGGCGATCCAGCTGTACGAGGAGCTAGAAGACGATGCCCCTGCGCAGTAATCCGCACTCCAGATCATCCTTTACGACATTCACCTCGACTACGCGCGCATCTTCAGCATTTTCGACCAGACTCTGCTTCGCGACATGGCGAGTGACGGGACCCTGATGCGCTGGGCCACCATTCACTTCTTGGAGGTCGTCGGCATGGACACCGTGAACCGCGCTCGCCGTAGCACCGCATCAGCTGCAGTTGTAGCCGCATCCCCTTCCCCGCTGTCTACAGCTACAACAAATCCAGCTCAGGGAAGGAAGGGCCGCAAATCGTCAGGTGGTGGTTCTAGCGGCGGGACCAGTAGTGGCACCAGCACTAACAGTGTCAGCCGCAGCAACAGCAGCAGCGGCGGCGGCGGCAACAGTAGTAGCAGTGGTAGTAGTGGACCCGGAAGCACAACGGGCCGCCGGCTCATGTGCTTCAACTGCGGAGGTGACCACCGCTATCCCGATTGCACTTGTCTGACAGGTTGCCCGTTGGACTGGGCCAAGGTCACCCGTGGACTGCAGCAGGCGCACGAGGTGCGCATGCGCCAGACGTCCGGTGCGACCGCCCGCTCGGCCGACACAACCGCAGCCTTCCCAGAGGAGTCCGCCGCCACAGCAGGCTCCCCCGCGGATCCTCGCGACCCGCTCTCAGAACGCGACACGACAATCGCCGAGCTGCACCAGTTTCTCGCCCTGCCCTCATCTCAGGGAGGTGCGAGTGAGTTAACCGAGTCGAGGGGTCCTACTGCCTATGGACTGTATGTGTCGTTGCGTGATGATGCCTGTGGTGGTCCGCACGCCCAGTAGTGTGCGCGTGACAGACTTGATGATGTGTCTTGGCTGTACGATTCTCATGTGCACTCCGTTGGCCGCCTTGTCGTGTCCGCCGCTGAGCGTCCTGCCGCCGCAACTTGTTTTGATGCCGAGTGCCACGTTGCCCCTTGTACGCGTGTCACCGACGCCACCTGGGTTTTTGACTTTGGCGCCACCCACCACAAGACGTGTCGCCGTGACGCCTTCGTCGTCCTGTACCCTGTTGGCACTGTTTTCTCTATTCTCACTACAGTTGGCCATGAGGTCCCTGTGTAGGGTGTTGGGGTTGTGCAGTTCACCGAACCCGCTGGTCCCGTATACATCTCCGACGTCCTCTTTGTCCCTGATCTGGAACTCAGTCTGCTCTTTGTCCATGCTTGTACCAAGATGGGCCTGGGTGTCACGCACACCGCTGCCGATGCTCGCATCTTTGTGCGTGACACTGAGGAGACCGTCCTCAATGGGACAGTCGTCGATGATCTGCATCACATCTCTGGGTCCTGTGTGAGTGCACCCCCGTTGCCTCCATCTCCCACTGCACGTGCTTTTGTCGCTGGTGCTGTGTTCCCCGAGCATCACCGTCTCCTGCATCGACGCCTCTGTCATGTGCACCTGGGGGCAGTCGACAGACTGATCTGCACTCAGCCTGCTCTTGGTCTTGATGCGGTGTCCTTCGAGGCGCCGCCCACGACCGACTGCCTGGCCTGTGCTCTAGGCAAAATGCACCGGTCCACCTATCCTGCGTCTGTCTCCAGGGCCCGTCGGCCCTTGGAGCTTGTCCACTCCGACCTCATGGGCCTGCTCCCTGTCGAGTTTTAGGAGGATCGCGGTCGCTACGCCCTGACGTGGACTGTTGACTTCACGCGCATGCGCTGGGTCTACAGTCTGCGACAGAAGAGCGATGCCGCCGTTGCCGTCCGCATCTGACTGGTCATGGCCGAGCGCCAGTCTCCCCACCGCCTTCAAACCTTTCGCTCGGACCGCAGCGGTGAGTACCTCGGTGACATGGCCCGCTCCTTCACCGAGCTTGGCGTCTTCCACGAACTCTCCGCCCCCGCCACCCCCCAGGAGAACGGTGCCTCCGAGCGCTGGAACCGCACCATGGAGGATGCAGTCCGCGCCATGCGCGTGGACAGCGCAATGCCTGAGGCCTTTGCCTTCAAGGGCATGGCGTACATGACCTGGGTCTGGAACCGCATTCCTCATGGCCCCCTCCTAGGTCACCGCACGCCCTATCAGCTGTGGTACGGGCGTCGTGCGGACCTGCACCTGGCCCGTGTCTAGGGCGCCCTTGCCTGCATTTCGTTCACACTGGAGTAGCAGGGGAGCAAGCTCTCCCCGCGGAGCCGCAGCTGCGCCTTCGTTGGCGTCGCCCCGCGGTCGAAGGCCTGGCGGTTCTTGGACCGTGAGTGACGCCGCATCGTGGAGTCCCGTGATGCTCTCTTCTTCGAGCATCTTGCCTTCCATGACCTTGCTCGCATCCATGCTCTGTGTGCTGATCATGCCCCTGGGTGTTCTGGAGTCTGTAGTGTGGGGGAGGCTCATGTCACGGTTGGCACAGTGCCCACGTCCAGTGCAGTCACTCCGGTGCCGGCACCCCCGGGGCTGTCCCCAGCGGTTGTGCCCACCGGCACCCCCATCCCTGCCCCGTCTGTGGCTCGCTCCTCTACCCCCGACTCTCCGCTCTCGCCCGTGTATGAGTCTACGTCTGAGTCTGCCTCCGCGTCTGAGGCTCTGCCTGAGCCTGCGCTTGCTTCTGCGTCTGAGGCTCAGTCTGACCCTGCGTCCGCATCCGTGTCTGGCTCTGAGCCGTCCTTGCCTCCGGCCGCAGACACGCCTGCGTCTGCCGAGGGCCCGTCCCCAGCTGTTGAGGCCATGCCAGCCTCGAGTGGTGCGCCTGCCGTGCAGTCCACACCGGCGTGTGAGTCAGCGACGCCCACTACTCCTGCCCCGTCGGACCCCTACACACGGGCACCCAGCGGACGTCTTTGCCCTTGCCCCACGCACAGCGTCGTCAGCGGTGACCCGGGCACGAAGGCCCTCGGCCTGAGTGCTCACGGCCTTGCTGAAGTTTACCCTAGCTGTGCCACTAGTATGACACTACTTGCTCATGAGCGCGATCTTGCTCGTGACGCCACTGAGTCCATGGTGACGGTTGACCCTCCCTCTGCGGCGTATGCCCTGGCTACACGCAGTGCGCCAGTGCTGTCCCCCGATCCCACTAGCCTACCAGAGGCCTTGTCAGCCCCAGACGCTGAGCAATGGCGCGCTGCCTCCCAGGCTGAGCTCGATGCCATCCGAGAGCATGGCGTCTTTCAGCTGATGGACTTGCCGAAGAACCGCAAGGCCATCAAGCCCAAGTGGGCTCTATGTAAGAAGCTAAAACCAGACGGCACTATGGAATGCTACAAAGCGTGCCTGACAGCAAAGTGCTTCTCTCAGATCCCAGGCGTGGACTACACCGAGACCTTTGCTCCTGTTGGTCCAATGATGACCATGCTCACTCTGCTGAGCCAGGTGGCACAGCACGACTGGGAACTCCACGAGATGGATGTCAACAACGTGTTCCTGAACGGGGACCTTGAGGAGGAGATCTACGTGGTCCAGCCACCTTGCTGCTGGAATCAGGAGATCACCAGCACGCTGAGACAAGCTGGGTACGTTCAGAGAGATGCTGACCCGTCTCTGTTCCTCGCACAGTCCCCAGCACCGCTCGCTGCCATCCTCGTCTACGTGGACGATCTTCTGATCGCCTCGCCCGACCCGGGAGCAGTGAATGCTGCCAAGGCCGTTCTCACCGCGACCTACAAGATGAAAGACCTTGGTGAGGCCTCTCTCTTTTTGGGGATGGAGATCGTGCACGACCGTGTCTGCCGCACACTCCGTGTCAATCAGGAACGCTATGCAGAGACTGTGGGGGAGCACTTTGCCGACCTCCTTGCAGCCGTTCGTACGGCCTCCACCCCCATGACCCCTGAGGGGCAGGCCGCCCTGAAGGTGGATGACCTAGCTGACCTGGGGGAGGCAGTCGATGTGACCCTGCACCTGCGAGTCATCAGCTCGCTCATGTACTTGGCCACCACGACACGACCCGGCATTGCCTTCACTGTCAACATGCTCGCCAAGTTCTCGCAGGCTCCACGTCAGCGAACACTGGAGGCTGTAGTCCGGTGTGTGCGCTACATCCTGTCCACCGCACGCTTCGGCCCGTGCTTTCGCGAGCAGGTGTCAATTGTGCTTGATGGGTACACATACAGTGACTGGGCGTGGAGTCCAGACGGCAAGAGCCGCACCGGCTACATCTTTCTCATTGGAGGCACTGTAGTTTCCTGGCGAAGTGGGAAGCAGGGCTGCATCGCACGCAGCACTGTTGAGGCAGAGTATGTTGCCCTAGGCGCCGGTGCAGCGAAATGTGTCTGGCTCATCCGTCTGTTGCGTGAACTGCGTCAGTCCATTCCCCCCGCGGTCCTCCAGTATGACAACATGAGCGCGGAGGCCATCGCCAAGAACTCAGGTGTGTTCCATGCACGCACAAAGCACATCAATGTCGAGCACCATTTCGTGCGTGATCTGGTTGATCGTGGTGAGATCCGAGTCATCCACCTGAGCACTAACAGGCAGTGCACAGATTTTCTTACCAAGGCTCTGTGTCGTTCGAAGTTTCATGCGGCCACTCATTCCGTTGGACTCTGCCCCATCCCTGTTGCAGGTTGACTCCTCGTGTGCCACCTTGCATGTGCTGTGCCTGCTGCCTACAGTGGCTGTGCGTTTCCTGCCCTGTACAGCGTTAGTGTCTGCATGTGCATGGACGTGTTTCGCCCTCCGGTCATGGGGGAGTGTTGTTGTGTGTGTCATACATAGCTTACGGTGACCCCTCGGCTCATGTCCATTCACGTACAGATCCCTGAGACTGGCGACGGTGGTAGAAGGCCGGTGGCCGGCGACGACGAGCGCCCAGAAGACTTCCGTATTTTATAGATCCATGCTGTGTCACAGCACGTAGGTGTGCAGCCTATCAGGAAGTAGATCTCGTCGATGCGGCCGTTCTGGTTCAAATGGCTCGTCGTTCTGACGTGTATGCAGGGAACTATGGCCGAAACTGTGTTTTTGCCACTGTTTTGTCTTGCTAGAAAATAGTGCCCTTGTTCGCCGCGTGTGTGTGCACTAGGTCTGTGACGCTATTTAGGTTGCCCAGACCTCAGTTGTCATTTCTCTCTGCACAATTTCACATTTGTAGCTTCTGACACTTGTACTTGTGTCCCTCGCCCACCCCTTGCTGTTCTCACCTCCACTTGTATGTGCTCGTGAGTTAGCTGGTCGGCTTGTACCGCCACGCCAGCGACAACAAAGCTAGGAAGCTGTCTCTCACATATAGTCCTTGAGGGTTTTTCCTTGCCCAACAAAGCACGACAAGGGTGAGCGTGTAACCACACTTGATGCCGTGGGATGTATTTCACCTAACCTCATAGAGGAGGCAAAACGGTTGTCCATTGTCTTTGGTCGAAGACAGCTGGAAAGGGTCACGTGTTCTTGCACTATTGATACAAATACGGCACGTGGGGGTTGGGTTGTTGCTTCAGACAGTATGAATCGTTTCAAAGCATTGTTTCACTTGGGTTGGATGGTGCAGAGTTAGAGCCGTAAGCCGGATTGATGAGACATGAAGAGCTGGCCCCTCTTTTCTGGGAAGTCTTGAGAGAATTAGGTGGTGTGCTTCCATAGAGTTCCCCACGTTGAAGGAAGGGGGACGTCAATTTGGCACCCTGCGCGTACATTGGAACCTTGGCCCATTTAACCCCCAGGCCTCCCCTTGAGGCAAGGGAAACCGCAAATGCAACCGAATGTAACCGAATACCATGTATCGTGTCTTCTACAAGTGGAGAGAAACATCTGGATAAGGGTACTCGTCTGATCAAGTTGGCCTAATGGAGACTTGCAAAAATACATATAATAAATATTTTTAGAGTTAAGGCATGCGGTGATTGTAATCACCTTCACGTGAATAGGAGCTCTAAATTCATGTTAAAGGGAGATGGACGAGTGGAGCATTTACGAAAATTGGTGTGTTTTGTGCACACCAAACACATTGCTATTGAGCATCGTTATTTGCGTGACCTAGTGGAGCGACATTTGATTTTTCTTGTTCACTTCAGCACATGCACGTAGCAAAGTAATTTTTTGACCAATGCCTTAGCGCGGAAAGCTTAGGGTGGCCATTCCTTCAGTTGCAATTTGTCCCTTCCATGAGGGACGAAATTTGAGTACATTTCTATGCACTATTTAGCATGTCCTTTCATGGTTGTGTCAGTCCGTCATGTGCATGAACGTGTGTACCACAACGCTGCAAAGGAGTGTTGGCATATGAGTTGTTATTGTCTATTGAATTACCACATGCACGTGAGGAGTTTAGTCTGATAAACTTCATCTTGTTTTATTTTCAAGCCCGAGGTATTTGGCTTAACAAATCCTGGGTTCTTAATGGACAAAAATACACAATGCCATAGGTGTAAGTTCAAGTTATGTAATCTACGTCATCTCCACCATTCTAACATTGATGCTTGAATGCTTGCCTCTAATGTTTGGCGCTGTCCATGCACGAAAATGATTTCGCATAGCACATCACACGTTTGCAATGCTCTGCAATTGCCACCGACATGATTACATCTGCTCATGTTCAAACACAATTGAATGACAAGGAATACACAACAGAACTTAAAAAAAATGCCTAATCTGAAAGAAATACAAATTGAACCTGGTTCACTATATACGACTACAAAATTACCAAACCCTATGTATCAAACAAACCTTCAAGTGCTAGTCCGATAGCTGATTGTAACCTCTTGGCCATACTCATGCCTTTACAGAGCTGTGATGTGGACCTCGCTAGCCAGAAGGTACCGTCTTGTGGTAATTCACCAATTCGAAGCTACAAAACAACTACCACAACGTGTCGGTGGACAGGCATTACAAATGTTTCACTTTTTTTTTTTGCAGCTTATGCTCACCAATTGCTCATAGAGTAATGCATATACAGTCATTATGTTCATGTCAAAGTTTTCTATCCATAGGCTTAGAAGATTATTTGTTTGGAAACATGTGCACAAATTCATGGGAAAAATACTAGGTTTTGGACAAAATTTTCGGACATAAACTCCATAAAATCCCTACAACTCCATACAACTCCGTTCAACTCCTTATAATTCCATAAAACTCCATACAACTGTGTACAGCTCCGTACAACTCCACATAACTCTGTACAACTCCGTACAACTCCATACAACTCTATACAACTGGCTTCAACTCGTTACAGCTTGTTACAATCCCGTAGATCTCCGTAACCTTGGTAACGTTTGTGGTCATGTTCAGTTGATCACTTTAACTTCTATTGATCACAACATGAGTCAGCCACAGTCAGTTTTGTGCATAGTTTGTCAAACTTTGTGCATGAACTTTGTGCAGAAACATTGTGCATAAACTTTGTGCGTAAGATTTTAGCATAAACTTTGTGCATAGAATTTGTGCACAAACATTTTGCACAAACGTTTTGCATAAAATTTGTGAATAAACTTTGAGCATAAACTTTGTGCATAATATTTTTGCATAACAGTTGTGCATAAACTTCATGCATAAACTCTGCATAAAGTTGTGCATAAACTTTGTGCATAAACTTTGTGCATAAACTTTGTGCATAAGCTTTGTGCATAAACTTTGTGCATAGACTTTGTGTATGAACTTTGTGCTCAAACATTGTGCAGAAACTTTGTGCCGAAATGTTGTGCATAATTTTTGTGCATAAAATTTGTATATAAACTTTGTTCATAAACTTTGTGCATAAACTTTGTGCATAAAACTTGCGCACAAACATTGTGCATAAACTTTGTACACAAACGTTGTGCATAAAATTTGTGCAGTAACTTTGTGTATGAACTGTGTGCATAACATTTGTGCATAAATTTTGTGCATAAACTTTGTGCATAAACTTTGTGAATAAACTTTGTGCATAAATGTTGTGCATAAAATTTCAGCGTAACATTTGTGCATAAACTTTGTGCATAATCTTTGTGCATAAACTTTGTGCAAAAACTTCGAGCATAAACTTTGTGCACAAATTTTGTCCTCAAGTATTGGGCATAAACTTTGTGCATAAACTTTGTGCATAAACTTTGTGCAGAAACTTTGTGCGTAAACTTTGTGCATAATCTTTGTGCATAAAATTTGTGCATAAACATTGTGCAAAAAAATTGTGCATACTTTTTGTGCATAAAATTTGTGCATAAACGTTTTGCATAAACTTTGTGCATAAACTTTGTGCATACACTTTGTGCATAAACTTTGTGCATAGTTACTGTGCATCGACGTAGGGAATAAACTTTGTGCATAAACTTTGTATATAAAATTTGTGCATAAACGTTTAGCATAAACTTTGTGCATAAACTATGTGCTTAAACTTTGTGAATAAATGGTGTGCAAGAACTTTGTGTATAAATTTTGTGCATAAAAGTTGTGCATATAATTTGTCCATAAACTTTGTTCATAAAATTTGCGCATAAACTTTGTGCATAAACGTTGTGCATAAAATTTGTGGCTAAACTTTGTGCATAAGTTGTGTGCATAAACTTTGTGCATAAACTTTGTGCACAAATGTTGTGCATAAACGTTGTGCATAAACGTAGTGCATGAACGTTTTGCATAAACTTTGTACATAAACTTTGTGCATAAACTTTGTGCATAAACTTTGTGCATAAACGTTGTGCA
>SZWC01000784.1:145607-197183 GCA_023375785.1 Penium margaritaceum | reverse complement strand
GCTAAACTTTGTGCATAAGTTGTGTGCATAAACTTTGTGCATAAACTTTGTGCATAAACTTTGTGCACAAATGTTGTGCATAAACGTTGTGCATAAACGTAGTGCATGAACGTTTTGCATAAACTTTGTACATAAACTTTGTGCATAAACTTTGTGCATAAACGTTGTGCATAAAATTTGTGCATAAAATTTGTGCATAAACGTTGTGCATAAACTGTGTGCATAAACGTTGTGCATACATTTTGTGCATAAACTTTGTGCATAAACTCTGTGCAGAAACCTTGTGTGTAAACATTGTGCATAAACGTTGTGCATAAACTGTGTGCATAAACGTTGTGCATACATTTTGTGCATAAACTTTGTGCATAAACTCTGTGCAGAAACCTTGTGTGTAAACATTGTGCATAATCTCTGTGCATAATCTTTGGGCATAAACTTTTTGCATAAATTTTGTGCATAAACTTTGTGCATAAACTTTGTGCATAAAAATTGTGCAAATACTTTGTGCAGAAACTTTGTGCATAAACGTTGTGCATAAACTTTGTGCATAAACGTTATGCATAAACTTTGTGCATATACTTTGTGCTGAAACTTTGTGCATAAACTTTGTGCATAAACGTTATGCATAAACTTTGTGCATAAACGTTGTGCATAAACTCTATGCATAGATTTTGTGCATAAACGTTGTGCATAAACTTTGTGTATAAACTTTGTGCATAAACTGTGTGCATGAACTTTGTGCATAAACTTTGTGCATAAACTTTGCGCATGAATTTTGTGCATAAAAATTGTGCATGAACTTTGTGCATATAATTTGTGCAGAAACTTTGTGCATAAACTTTGTGCATAACGTTTGTGCATAAACGTTGTGCATAAACTTTGTGCATAAACATTGTGCATAACATTTGTGCATAAACTTTGTGCATAAACGTTGTGCATAATATTTGCGCATAAACTTTGTGCATAAACGTTGTGCATAAACTTTGTGCATAAACTTTGTGTATAATCTTTGTGCATAATCATTGTGCATTAACTGTGTGCGTAAAATTTGTATAAACTTTGTGCAGAAACGTTGTGCACAAACTTTGTGTATAAACTTTGTGCAGAAACGTTGTGCATAAACCTTTTGCATTATCATTGTGCATAAACTGTGTGCATAATCTTTGTGCATAAGATTTGTGCAGAAACGTTGTGCATAAACGTTGTGCATAAACGTTGTGCATAAACTTTGTGTATAAAATTTGTGCATAAACATTGTGCATAAACTTCGTGCGTAATATTTGTGCATGAACTTTGTGCATGAACTTTGTGCATAAACTTTGTGTATAAACTTTGTGCATAAGCTTTGTGCATCATATTTGTGCATACACTTTATGTGCGTGCACAAAACTTGTGCGTAAACGTTGTGCAAAACCTTTGTGCATAAACTATATGCATAAGCTTTGTCCATAACCTTTGTACATAAACTTTGTGCAAAAACGTTGTGCATAAACTTTGTGCATAAACTCTGTGCATAAATTTTGTGCATAAACGTGGTGCATAAACTTTGTGCATAAACGTTGTGCAAAATTTTTGTGCATAAAATCTGTTCATAAACATTGTGTGTAAACTTTGTGCATAAAATTTGTGCATAAACGTTGTGCATAAACGTTTCGCATAAACTTTGTGCATAAACGTTGTGCATAAACTCTCTGCATAAACTCTGTGTATAAACTTTGTGCATAAACTTTTTGCATAAACATTGTACATAAACTTTATGCATCAACTTAGTGCACAAAAGTTGTGTATAAAATTTGTGCATAAACATTGTGCATAAACTCTGTGCAAACCCTTTGTGCATAAACTTTGTGCACAAGCTTTGTGCATAAACTTTGTGCATAAACGTTTTTCATAAACGTAGTGCATAAAATCTGTGCATAAGAGTTGTACATAAACTTTGTGCATAAACTTTGTGCATAAAATTTGTGCAGATATTTTGTGCGTAAACTTTGTGCATAATCTTTGTGCATAGACTTTGGGCATAAAATCTATGCATAAAAGTTTTGCGTAGACTTTGTGCATAAACGTTGTGCATAAACTTTGTGCATAAACTGTGTACATTAAATTTGTACATAAACTTTGTGCATGAAATTTGTGCATAAACGTTGTGCATAAACGTTGTATTGAAACTTTGTGCATAAACTTTGTGCACAAAAAGTTGTGCATAAACTTTGTGCATAAACGTTTTGCACAAGCTTTGTGCATAAACTTTGTGCATAAACTTTGTGCATAAATGTAGTGCTTGGACTTTGTGCATAAACTATGTGCATAAACATTGTGCATAAACGTTGTGCATAAATGTTGTGCATAAACTTTGTGCATAAACTTTGTGTATAAACTTTGTGCATAAATTGTGTTCATAAACTTTGTGCATAGACTTTGTGTATAAAATGTGTGCAAAAACTTTGTGCATAAACGTTTTGCACAAACATTTTGCATAAACTTTGTGCATAAACTTTGTGCATAAATGTCGTGCATAAACTTTGTGCTTAAACTTTGTGCATATGCTTTGTGCATATATCTTGTGCAGAAACTTTGTGCATAAACTTTGTGCATAAACTTTGTGCATAAACTTTGTGCATAAACTTTGTGCATAAACGTTGTGCATAAACTTTGTGTATAACATTTGTGCACAAACGTTGTGCATAAACGTCTTTCATAAACATTTTGCATAAGCTTTGTGCATAAAATTTGTGCATAAATATTGTGCATAAACTTCGTGCATAAACTTAATGCGTAAACTTTGTGCATAATCGTTGTGCATAAACTTTGTGCATAAACGTTGTGCATAAACTTCGTGCAGAAACTTTGTGCATAAAACTTGTGCATAAACTTTGTGCGTAATCTTTGGGCAAACAATCTGTGCAGAAACGTTGTGCATAAGCTTTGTGCATAAGCTTTGTGCATAAATGTTGTGCAAAAACTTTTTGCGTAAACTTTGTGCATAAAATTTGTGCATAAACGTTGTGCTTAAACTTTGTCCATAAACTTTGCACATTAACTTTGTGCATGAACTTTGTGCATAAACTCTGTGCATAAACTTTGTGCATAAACGTTGTGCATACACTTTCTGCATAAAATTTGTGCATAAATATTGAGCATAAACTTTGTGCATAAAGTTTGTACGTAAACATTGTGCATAAACTTTGTGCATAAAAGTTGTGAATAAGCTTTGCGCATAAACTTTGTGCATAAACTTTGTGCATAAAATTTGTGCACAAGCTTTGTGCATAAACTTTGTGCATAAACGTAGTGCATAAACTTTGTGCATAAACGTTGTACATAAAATTTGTGCATAAACGTTGTGCATAAACTTTGTGCATAAAATTTGTGCATAAAAGTTGTGCACAAACTGTGTGCATAAACTTTGTGCATAAACTTTGTGCATAAAATTTGTGGAGAAACTTTGTGCGTAAACATTGTGCATAATCTTTGTGCAAAAAACTTGTGCATAAACATTGTGCACAAGCTTTTTGCATAAACTTTGTGCATAAACGTTCTTCATAAACGTAGTGCATAAAATTTGAGCATTAAAATTGTACATAAACTTTGTGCATAAAATTTGTGCAGAAACTTTGTGCGTAAACTTTGTGCATAAACTGTGTGCATAAAGGTTGTGCATAAACTTTTGGCATAACATTTGTGCATAAACTTTGTGCATAAAATTTGTGCATAAACTTTGTGGATAAACTTTGTGCGTAGACTTTGTGCATAAAAATTTTGCATAAAAAATGTGCATAAACTTTGTGCATAAACTTTGTACATTAACTTTGTGCATACAATTTGTGCATTAACTTTGTTCATAAACCTTTCAGAGAAACTGTATGCACAAGCGTTGTGCATAAACTTTGTGCATAAACTTTGTGCATAAACTTTTTCCACAAACCTTGTGCATAACATTTTTGCATAAACTTTGTGCATAAAATTTGTGCATAAACGTTGTGCATAAACTCCGTGTATAAACTCTGTGCATAAGCTGTGTGCATAAACGTTGTGCATACACTTTGTGTACAAAATGTGTGCACAAACGTTGTGCATAATGGTTTTGCACAAACGTTTTGCAAAACCTTTGTTCTTAAAATTTGTGCATAATCGTTGTGCATAAATTTTTTGCATAAACGTTGTGCATAAACTTTGTGCATAAACTTTGTGCATAAACATTGTGCATAAACTTTGTGCATTAACTTTGTGCATAATCTTTGTGCATAAACATTGTGCATTGACTTTGTGCATAAACGTTTTGTATAAACTTTGTGCATAAACGTTGTGCATAAAATTTGTGTATAAACTTTGTGCATAAATGTTGTGCATAAAGTTTGTGCATAAACTTCGTGTATAAAATTTGTTCATAAATTGTGTGCATAAACTTTGTGCATAAACTTTGTGTATAAAATGTGTGCACAAACATTGTGCATAAAGGTTTTGCACAAACGTTTTGCATAAAATTTGTTCATAAACTTTGTGCATAAACGTAGTGCATAAACTTTGTGCATAAATGTTGTACATAAACTTTGTGCATAAAATTTGTGCAGAAACTTTGTGCGTAGACTTTGTGCATAAACTTTGTGCATAAACAATGTGCATAAACTTTGTGCATAAACTTTTTACATAAACTTTGTGCATAAACTTTGTGCATAAAATTTGTGCATAAACTTTGTTCATAAAAATTTCAGAGAAACTTTGTGAATAAAGTTTGTGCACAAAACGTTGTGCATAAACTTTGTGCATAAACGTTTTGCACAAGCTTTGTGCATAAACTTTGCGCATAAACTTTGTGCATAAACATTGTGGATAAAATTTGTGCATAAACTTCGTGCATAAACGTTTTGCACAAGCTTTGTGCATAAACTTTGTGCATAAACTTTGTGCATAAAATTTGTGCATAAACTTTGTGCATAAAATTTGTGCATAAACGTTGTGAAATCTCGTGTTTAAACTTTGTGCATAAGATATGTGCATGAACTTTGTGCATAAACTTTGTGTATAAATCGTGTGCACAAACATTGTGCATAAATGTTTTGCACAAACGTTTTGCATAAACTTTGTGCATAAACTTTGTGCATAAAGTTTGTGCATAAACTTTGTGCATAAAATTTGTGCATAAACGTTGTGCATAAACTGCGTGTATAAACTCTGTGCATAAGCTGTGTGCATAAACTTTGTGCATAAACATTGTGCATAAACTTTGTGTACAAAATGTGTGCACAAACGTTGTGCATAAAGGTCTTGCAGAAACGTTTTGCATAACCTTTGTTCATAAACTTTGTGCAGAAACGTTTTGCATAAAATTTGTGCATAAACTTTGTGCATAAACTTTGTGCAGAAACTTTGCGCATGAATTTTGTGCATAAAATTTGTGCATAATCTTTGTGATAAAATTTTTGCATAAACGTTGTGCATAAACTTTGTGCATAAACTTTGTGCATAAACATTGTGCATAAACTTTGTGCATTAAATTTGTGAATAATCTTTGTGCATAAACATTGTGCATTAACTTTGTGCATAAACGTTGTGCATAAAATTTGTGTAAAAACTTTGTGCATAAACGTTGTGCATAAACTTTGTGCATAAACTTCGTGTATAAACTCTGTTCATAAGCAGTGTGCATAAACTTTGGGCATAAACTTTGCGTATAAAATGTGTGCACAAACGTTGTGCATAAAGGTTTTGTACAAACGTTTTGCATAATCTTTGTTCATAAACTTTGTGCATAAACGTTGTGCATAAACTTTTTGCATAAACTTTGTGCATAAAATTTGTGCATGAATTTTGTGCATAAAATTTGTGCATAATCTTTGTGCATAAGCTTTGTGCATAAAATTTGTGCATAAACGTTGTGCATAAACTCTGTGCATAAACTTTGTGCATAAACTTTGTGCAGAAACATTGTGCATAAACTTTGTGCATAACATTTGTGCATAAATATTGTGCATTAACTTTGTGCATAAATGTTTTGCACAAACTTTGTGCATAAATTTTGGGAATAAAATCTGTGCATAAACTTTGTGCATAAACATTGTGCATAAATTCAATGCATAAAATTTGTGCATAAACTTTGTGCATAAACGTTTTACAGAATGTTTGTGCATTACCTTTGTGCATAAACGTTCTGCATAAACTTTGTGCATGAACTTTGTGCATAAACTCTGTGCATAAACTTTGTGCATAAACTTTGTGCATAAACGTTGTGTATAAACTTTGTGCATAAATGTTGTGCATAAACTTTGTGCAAGAACTTTGTGCATAAACATTGTGCACAAGCTTTATGCATAAAATTTGTGCATAAACGGTCTTCATAAACGTATTGCATAAACTTTGTGCATAAATGTTGTACATAAACTTTGTGCATAAAATTTGTGCAAAAATGTTGTGCGTAAACTTTGTGCATAGACTTTGTGTATAAAGGTTGTACATAAACTTTGGGCATAACATTTGTGCATAAACGTTGTGCATAGACTTTGTGCATAAAATTTGTGCATAAACTTTGTGCGTAGACTTTGTGCATAAACCTTGTGCATAAACAATGTGCATAAACTTTGTGCATAAACTTTGTACATTAAATTTGTGCATAAACTTTGTGCATAAAATTTGTGCATAAACTTTGTTCATACAAATTTCAGAGAAACTTTGTGCATAAATTCTGTGCACAAAATGTTGTGCATAAACTTTGTGCATAAGCTTTGTGCATAAACATTGTGGATAAAATTTGTGCATAAACTTCGTGCATAAACGTTTTGCACAAGCTTTGTGCATAAACTTTGTGCATAAAATTTGTGCATAAACGTTGTGCAAAAACTTCGTGTTTAAACTTTGTGCATAAGTTGTGTGCATAAACTTTGTGCATAAACTTTGTGTATAAATTGTGTGCACAAACATTGTGCATAAATGTTTTGCACAAACGTTTTGCATAAACTTTGTGCATGAACGTTGTGCATAAACTTTGTGCATAAAGTTTGTGCATACACTTTGTGCATAAACTTTGTGCATAAACTTTGTCCATACAGTTTGCGCATGAATTTTGTGCATGAAATTTTTGCATAATCTTTGTGCATAAAGTTTGTGCATAAACGTTGTGCATAAACTTTGTGCATAAACTTTGTGCATAAACATTGTGCATAAACTTTGTGCATAATCTTTGTGCATAAACAATGTGCATTAACTTTGTTCATAAAAGTTTTGTATAAACTTTGTGCATAAGCTATGTGCATAAGCTTTGTACATAAACTTTGTGTATAAACTTTGTGCATAAACGTTGTGCATAAACTTTGTGCATTATCATTGTGCATAAATTTTGTGCATAATCTTTGTGCATAAAATTTGTGCATAAACGTTGTGCATAAACGTTGTGCATAAAATTTGCGCATAAACGTTGTGCATAAACATTGTGCATAAATGTTGTGCATAAACTTTGTGTATAAACTTTGTGCATAAACTTTGTGCATACACTTTGTGCATAACATTTGTGCATAAACATTGTGCATAAACTTCGTGCATGAACATTGTGCATAGTCTTTGTGCATAAACTTTATGCATAAAATTTGTGCAGAATTTTTGTGCATGAACTTTGTGCATAAACTTTGTGCATTAAGTTTGTGCCTAAAACTTGTGCATAAACTTTGTGCATAAACCTTGTGCATGAATTTTTTGCATGAACTTTGTGCAGAAACTTTGTGCATAAAAGTTGGGCATAAAATCTGTGCATAAACTTTGTGCATAAACATTGTGCATAAATTGAATGCATGAACTTTGTGCATAAAAGTTGTGCATAACTTTGTGCATAAAAGTTTTACAGAACGTTTTTGCATAAACGTTGTGCATAAACTTTGTGCATGAACTTTGTGCATAAACTCTGTGCATAAACTTTGTGCATAAAATTTGTTCATAACCTTTGTGCATAAAATTTGTGTATAAACTTTGTGCATGAACGTTTT
Source organism: Penium margaritaceum (assembly GCA_023375785.1). NCBI lineage: Eukaryota > Viridiplantae > Streptophyta > Zygnematophyceae > Desmidiales > Peniaceae > Penium > Penium margaritaceum. Next base: position 189,213 of record SZWC01000784.1, on the reverse strand, counting down.
GCATAAAATTTGTGCAAAAACTTTGTGCATAAACATTGTGCACAAGCTTTGTGCATAAACTTTGTGCATAAACATTCTTCATAAATGTAGTGCATAAACTTTGTGCCTGAACGTTGTACATAAACTTTGTGAATAAAATTTCCCAGAAACGTTGTGTGTAAACTTTGTGCATTAACTTTGTGCATAAAGGTTGTGCATAAACTTTGGGCATAACATTTGTGCATAAACTCTGCGCATTGACTTTGTGCATAAAATTTGTGCATATAATTTGTGCATAAACGTTTTGCGTAGACTTTTTGCATAAACGTTTTGCATAAACTTTGTGCATAAACTTTGTACATTAACTTTGTGCATAAACTTTGTGCAAAAACTTTTCAGAGAAACTTTGTGCATAAACTTTGTGCACAAAACGTTGTGCATAAACTTTGTGTATAAACATTGTGCATAAACTTTGTGCATAAAATTTGTGCATGAAAGTTTTCCACAAGCTTTGTGCATAAACTTTGTGCATAAAATTCGTGCATATACTTTGTGCATAAACTTTGTGCATAAAATTTGTGCATAAAATTTGTGCATAAACTTTGTGCATAAACGTCGTGCATAATTTTCGTGTTTGAACTTAATGCATAAACTTTGTGCATCAACGTTGTGCATAAAATTTGTGCATAAAATTTGTGCATAAACTTTGAGCATAAACGTTGTGCATGAATTTTGTGCATAAAATTTGTGCATAATCTTTGTGCATACAATTTGTGCATAAAATTTGTGCATAAACATTGTGCATATACTTTTTGCATAAACTTTGTGCATAAAAATTGTGCATAAAGTTTGTGCATAATCTTTGTGCATAAACATTGTGCATTAACTTTGTGCATAAACATTTTGTATGAACTTTGTGCATAAGCTTTGTGCACAATCGTTGTGCATAAACTTTGTGTATAAACTTTGTGCATAAACGCTGTGCATAAACTTTGTGCATAATCGTTGTGCATAAACTTTGTGCATAAAACTTGTGCATAAACGTTGTGCATAAAATTTGCGCATAAATTTTGTGCATAAACGTTGTGCATAAACGTTGTGCATAAACTTTGTGTATAAAATTTGTGCATAAACTTTGTGCATAAAATTTGTGCATAAACTTTGTGCATAAACTTTGTGCATAAATTTTGTGCATAAAATTTGTGCATAAACCTTGTCCATGAATGTTTTTGCATAAACTTTGTGCAGGCTCTTTGTGCACAAACTTTGTGCATAAAATTTGGGCATAAAATCTGTGCATAAACTTTGTGCATAAACGTTGTGCATAACTTCTGTGCATAAACGTTTTACAAAACGTTTGTGCATAAACTTTGTGCATAAACGTTGTGAATAAACTTTGTGCGTGAACTTTATGCATAAACTCTGTACATAAACTTTGTGCATAAACTTTTGCATAAACGTTATACCTAAACTTTGTGTATAAACTTTGTGCATGGTTTTTGTGCATAAACATTGTGCATAAACTTTGTGCATACATGTTGTGCATAACGTTTGTGCATAAACTTTGTGCATAAACGTTGTGCATAAACTTTGTGCATGAACTTTGTGCATAAACTCTGTACATAAACTTTGTGCATAAATTTTGTGCATAAACTTTGTGCATAAATGTTGTACCTAAACTTTGTGTATAAACTTTGTGCATAGTTTTTGTGCATAAAATCTGTGCATACATGTTGTGCATAATGTTTGTGCATAAACTTTGTGCATAAAATTTGTGATTAAACTCTGTGCATAAACTTTCTGCATATACTTTGTGAATGAACATTTTGCACAAACGTTGTGCATGAACTTGGTGCATAAACATTGCGCGTAAAAATTGTGCATAAACGTTGTGCATAATCTTTGTGCATAAACGTTGTGCATTAACTTTGTGAATAAACTTTGTGAATAAACTTTGTGCACACTTTGTGCATAAACTCTGTGCATAAAATTTGTGCATAAACGTTGTGTAGAAACTTTGTGCATAAACCTTGTGCCTAAACTTTGTACATCAACTTTGTGCATAAACTTTGTGCATGAACGTTATGCATAACATTTGTGCATAAACTTTGTGAATAAACTTTGTGCACACTTTGTGCATAAACTCTGTGCATAAACTTTGTGCATAAACATTGTGCATACACGTTGTGCATAAACTTTGTGCACCAACTTTGTGCATAAACGTTGTGCATAATCTTTGTGCATTAACTTTGTGCACACAATTTGTGCATAAACTTTGTGCATAAGTTTTGTGCATAAACATGTTGCATAAACTTTGTGCGTAAACATTGTGCACAAACTCTGTGCATAAACTTTGTGCATAGACTATGTACGTAAACATTGTGCAAAACCGTTGTGAAAAACTTTGTGCATAAAAGCTGTGCATAAACTTGTTGCATAAGCTTTGTGCATAAACTTTGTGCACAAACTCTGTGCATAAACTTTGTGCATAGACTATGTACGTAAACATTGTGCAAAACCGTTGTGAAAAACTTTGTGCATAAAAGCTGTGCATAAACTTGTTGCATAAGCTTTGTGCATAAAGTTTGTGCATACAATTTATGCGTATGCTTTGTGCATAAACTTTGTGCATAAAATTTGTGCATAAAATTTGTGCATAAAATTTGTGCATAAACTTGTTACATAACATTTGTGCATAAACTTTGTGCATAAACGTTGTGCATACACTTTGTGCATAAAATTTGTGCATAAACTTTGTGTACTAATGTTGTGCATAAACTTGGTGCATAAAATTTGTGCACAAAATTTGTGCGCAAACGTTGTGCATAAACTTTGTGAAGATACTTTGTGCATAAAAATTGTGCATAAAATTTGTGCATAATGTTTGTGCATAAAAGTTGTGTACAAACTCTGTGCATAAACATTCTGCACAAACTTTGTGCACAAATGTTGTGCATAAACATTGTGCATAAATCTTTGTGCGTCAACTTTGTGCAAACAATTTGTGTATAAACTTTGTGCATAAACTTTAAGCATACACTTTGTACAAAACCATTGTCCATAAAATTTGTGCATAAACTTTGTGCACAAAATTTATGCATTAACTTTGTGCATAAACTTTGTGCAAAAACGTTGTGCATAAACTTTGGGCAGGAACTTTGTGCACAACCTTTGTGCATAAACGTTTTGCATTAACTTTGTCCATAGACTTTGTGCATAAAGTTTGTGCATAAAATTTGTGCATAAACCTTGTGTATGAATTTTTTGCATAAACTTTGTGCAGGCTCTTTGTGCACAAACGTTGTGCATAAAATTTGGGCATAAAATCTGTGCATAAACTTTGTGCATAAACATTGTGCATAAACTGAATGCATAAACTTCGTGCATAAACGTTGTGCATAAACGTTTTACAGAACGTTTGTGCATGAAATTTGTGCATAAATGTTGTGCATAAACTTTGTGCATGAACTTTGTGCATAAACTTTGTGCATAAACTCTGTGCATAAACTTTGTGCATAAACTTTGTGCATAAACGTTGTACCTAAACGTTGTGCATAGTTTTGTGCATAAACATTGTGCATAAACATTGTGCATAAACTTTGTGCATACGTGTTGTGCATAAAGTTTGTGCATAAACTTTGTGCATAAAAATTGTGATTAAACTCTGTGCATAAACTCTGCATATACTTTGTGCATGAACGTTTTGCACAAATGTTGTGCATGAACTTGGTACATAAACATTGCACGTAAACGTTGTGCATAAACGTTGTGCACAAACTTTGTGCATAAACATTGTGCATGAACTTTGTGCATAACCTTTGTGCACAAACTTTGTGCATAAACTTTGTGCACAAACTCTGTGCATAAACTTTGTGCATAAACGTTTTGTAGAAACTTTGTGCATAAACCTTGTGCCTAAACTTTGTACATCAACTTTGTGCATAAACTTTGTGCATGAACGTTATGCATAACATTTGTGCATAAACTTTGTGAATAAACTCTGCATGAAATTTCTGCATAAACTTTGTGCATGAACGTTTTGCACAAACGTTGTGCATGAACTTGGTGCATAAAATTTGTGCATAAACATTGTGCATACACGTTGTGCATAAACTTTGTGCACCAACTTTGTGCATAAACGTTGTGCATGAACTTTGTGCATAAACTTTGTGCATAAACTCTGTGCATAAACTTTGTGCATAAACATTGTGCATACACGTTGTGCATAAACTTTGTGCACCAACTTTGTGCATAAACGTTGTGCATAATCTTTGTGCAATAACTTTGTGCACACAATTTGTGCATAACTTTGTGCATAAATTTTGTGCATAAACATGTTGCATAAACTTTGTGCGTAAACGTTGTGCACAAACTCTGTGCATAAACTTTGTGCATAGACTATGTACGTAAACATTGTGCAAAACCGTTGTGAAAAAATTTGTGCATAAAAGCTGTGCATAAACTTGTTGCATAAGCTTTGTGCATAAAGTTTGTGCATACAATTTATGCGTATGCTTTGTGCATAAACTTTGTGCATAAATTTTGTGCATAAAATTTGTGCATAAAGTTTGTGCATAAACTTGTTACATAACATTTGTGCATAAACTTTGTGCATAAACGTTGTGCATACACTTTGTGCATAAAATTTGTGCATAAACTTTGTGTACTAATGTTGTGCATAAACTTGGTGCATAAAATTTGTGCACAAACTTTGTGCGCAAACGTTGTGCATAAACTTTGTGAAGATACTTTGTGCATAAAATTTGTGCATAAAATTTGTGCATAATGTTTGTGCATAAAAGTTGTGTACAAACTCTGTGCATAAACATTCTGCACAAACTTTGTGCACAAATGTTGTGCATAAACATTGTGCATAAATCTTTGTGCGTCAACTTTGTGCAAACAATTTGTGTATAAACTTTGTGCATAAACTTTAAGCATACACTTTGTACAAAACCTTTGTCCATAAAATTTGTGCATAAACTTTGTGCACAAAATTTGTGCATTAACTTTGTGCATAAACTTTGTGCAAAAACGTTGTGCATAAACTTTGGGCAGGAACTTTGTGCACAACCTTTGTGCATAAACGTTTTGCATAAACTTTGTCCATAGACTTTGTGCATAAAGTTTGTGCATAAAATTTGTGCATAAACCTTGTGCATGAATTTTTTGCATAAACTTTGTGCAGGCTCTTTGTGCACAAACTTTGTGCATAAAATTTGGGCATAAAATCTGTGCATAAACTTTGTGCATAAACATTGTGCATAAACTGAATGCATAAACTTCGTGCATAAACGTTGTGCATAAACGTTTTACAGAACGTTTGTGCATGAAATTTGTGCATAAATGTTGTGTATAAACTTTGTGCATAAACTCTGTGCATAAACTTTGTGCATAAACTTTGTGCATAAACGTTGTACCTAAACGTTGTGCATAGTTTTTGTGCATAAACATTGTGCATAAACATTGTGCATAAACTTTGTGCATACGTGTTGTGCATAACGTTTGTGCATAAACTTTGTGCATAAAAATTGTGATTAAACTCTGTGCATAAACTCTGCATATACTTTGTGCATGAACGTTTTGCACAAATGTTGTGCATGAACTTGGTACATAAACATTGCACGTAAACGTTGTGCATAAACGTTGTGCACAAACTTTGTGCATAAACGTTGTGCATGAACTTTGTGCATAACCTTTGTGCACAAACTTTGTGCATAAACTTTGTGCACAAACTCTGTGCATAAACTTTGTGCATAAACGTTTTGTAGAAACTTTGTGCATAAACCTTGTGCCTAAACTTTGTACATCAACTTTGTGCATAAACTTTGTGCATGAACGTTATGCATAACATTTGTGCATAAACTTTGTGAATAAACTCTGCATGAACTTTCTGCATAAACTTTGTGCATGAACGTTTTGCACAAACGTTGTGCATGAACTTTGTGCATAAAATTTGTGCATAAACTTTGTGCATAAATTTTGTGCATAAACATGTTGCATAAACTTTGTGCGTAAACGTTGTGCACAAACTCTGTGCATAAACTTTGTGCATAGACTATGTACGTAAACATTGTGCCAAACCGTTGTGAAAAACTTTGTGCATAAAAGCTGTGCATAAACATGTTGCATAAGCTTTGTGCATAAAGTTTGTGCATACAATTTATGCGTATGCTTTGTGCATAAACTTTGTGCATAAAATTTGTGCATAAAATTTGTGCATAAAATTTGTGCATAAACTTGTTACATAACCTTTGTGCATAAACTTTGTGCATAAACGTTGTGCATACACTTTGTGCATAAAATTTGTGCATAAACTTTATGTACTAATGTTGTGCATAAACTTGGTGCATAAAATTTGTGCACAAACTTTGTGCGCAAACGTTGTGCATAAACTTTGTGAAGATACTTTGTGCATAAAATTTGTGCATAAACTTTGTGCATAATGTTTGTGCATAAAAGTTGTGTACAAACTCTGTGCATAAACATTCTGCACAAACTTTGTGCACAAATGTTGTGCATAAACATTGTGCATAAAGGTTTGTGCGTCAACTTTGTGCAAACAATTTGTGTATAAACTTTGTGCATAAACTTTAAGCATACACTTTGTACAAAACCTTTGTCCATAAAATTTGTGCATAAACTTTGTGCACAAAATTTGTGCATTAACTTTGTGCATAAACTTTGTGCAAAAACGTTGTGCATAAAATCTGGGCAGGAACTTTGTGCACAGCCTTTGTGCATAAACGTTTTGCATAAACTTTGTGCATAGACTTTGTGCATAAAGTTTGTGCATAAAATTTGTGCATAAACCTTGTGCATGGATTTTTTGCATAAACTTTGTGCAGGCTCTTTGTGCACAAACTTTGTGCATAAAAATTTGGGCATAAAATCTGTGCATAAACTTTGTGCATAAACATTGTGCATAAACTGAATGCATAAACGTCGTGCATAAACGTTGTGCATAAACGTTTTACAGAACGTTTGTGCATAAAATTTGTGCATAAATGTTGTGCATAAACTTTGTGCATGAACTTTGTGCATGAACTTTGTGCATAAACTTTGTGCATAAACTCTGTGCATAAACTTTGTGCATAAAGTTTGTGCATAACGTTGTACCTAAACGTTGTGCATAGTTTTTGTGCATAAACATTGTGCATAAACATTGTGCATACGTGTTGTGCATAACGTTTGTGCATAAACTTTGTGCATAAAAATTGTGATTAAACTCTGTGCATAAACTCTGCATATACTTTGTGCATGAACGTTTTGCACAAATGTTGTGCATGAACTTGGTACATAAACATTGCACGTTAACGTTGCGCATAAACGTTGTGCACAAACTTTGTGCATAAACGTTGTGCATGAACTTTGTGCATAACCTTTGTGCACAAACTTTGTGCATAAACTTTGTGCACAAACTCTGTGCATAAACTTTGTGCAAATACGTTTTGCATAAACTAAAATCATAAATGCTGTAAATAAACTTTGTGCATACACTTTGTGCATAAACTTTGTAATTAAAATTTGTGCATAAGCTTTGTGCATAAGCTTTATGCAGAAACGTTGTGCACAAACGTTGTGCATAAAATTTGGGCATGAACTCTGTGCATAAGCTTTGTGCATAAACGTAATGCATAAACGTTGTGCATAAACGCTGTGCATAAACTTTGTGCATAAACGTTGTGTAGAAACTTTGTGCATAAACTTTGTGCATAAACTTTGTGCCTAAACTTTGTACATCAACTTTGTGCATAAACTTTGTGCATAAATGTTATGCATAACATTTGTGCATAAACTTTGTGAATAAACTCTGTGCATAAACTGTCTGCATAAACTTTGTGCATGAACGTTTTGCACAAATGTTGTGCATGAACTTGGTGCATAAACTTTGTGCATAAACATTGTGCATACACGTTGTGCATAAACGTTGTGCATAAACTTTGTGCATAAAGGTTGTGCATAAAGGTTGTGCATAATCTTTGTGCATTAACTTTGTGCACACAATTTGTGCATAAACTTTGTGCATAAACTTTGTGCATAAATTTTGTGCATAAACGTTGTGCATAAACGTGTTGCATAAACTTTGTGCATAAACTTTGTGCCTAAACTTTGTACATCAACTTTGTGCATAAACTTTGTGCATAAACGTTATGCATAACATTTGTGCATAAACTTTGTGAATAAACTCTGTGCATAAACTGTCTGCATAAACTTTGTGCATGAAAGTTTTGCACAAACGTTGTGCATGAACTTGGTGCATAAAATTTGTGCATAAACATTGTGCATACACGTTGTGCATAAACGTTGTGCATAAACTTTGTGCATAAAGGTTGTGCATAATCTTTGTGCATTAACTTTGTGCACACAATTTGTGCATAAACTTTGTGCATAAAATTTGTGCATAACTTTTGTGCATAAACGTTGTGCATAAACGTGTTGCATAAACTTTGTGCATAAAAGTTGTACACAAACTCTGTGCATAAACTTTGTGCATAGACTATGTACGTAAACATTGTGCAAAACCGTTGTGAAAAACTTTTTGCATAAAATTTGTGCATAAAATTGTTGCATAAGCTTTGTGCATACAATTTATGCGTATGCTTTGTGCATAAACTTTGTGCATAAACTTTGTGCATAAACTTGTTACATGACCTTTGTGCATAAACTTTGTGCATAAACGTTGTGCATACTCTTTGTGCATAAAATTTGTGCATAAACTTTGTGTACTAATGTTGTGCATAAAATTGGTGCATAAACTTTGTGCACAAACTTTGTGCGCAAACGTTGTGCATAAACTTTGTGAAGATACTTTGTGCATAAACTTTGTGCATAATGTTTGTGCATAAAAGTTGTGTACAAAATCTGTGCATAAACATTCTGCATAAACTTTGTGCACAAATGTTGTGCATAAACTTTGTGCATAAACATTGTGCAAAAAACTTTGTGCATCAACTTTGTGCATAAAATTTAAGCATACACTTTGTACAAAACCTTTGTCCATAAGATTTGTGCATGAACTTTGTGCATAAACTTTGTGCATAAAATTTGTGCATAAACTTTGTGCATAAACTTTGTGCAAAAACGTTGTGCATGAAATTTGTGCAGGAACTTTGTGCACAGCCTTTGTGCATAAACGTTTTGCATAAACTTTGTGCATAAACTTTGTGCATAAACATTGTGCACAAAAGTTGTGCACAAACGTTATGCATAAACTTTGTGCATAAACTTTGTGCATGAAATTTGTGCATAAGTTTTGTGTGCAAACGTTGTGCATAAATGTTGTGCATAAACTTTGTGAATAAACGCTGTGCAGAAACTCTGTGCATAAACATTTTGCATAATCTTTGTGCATAAACTTTGTCCATAAACATTTTGCATAAATTTTGTGCATCAACTTTGGGCATAAACGTTGTCCACAAACGTTGTGCATAAACTTTGTGCATTAACATTGTGCATAAACATTGTGCAAAAACTTTGTGCACAAATGTTGTGCATAAACTTTGTGCATAAACTTTTTGCAGAAACTTTGAGCATAAAATTCGTCAATAAATTTTGTGCACAAACTTTGTAAGTAAAATTTGTGCATACACTTTATGCATAAACTTTGTGCATGAACTTTGCGCATAATCTTTGTGCATTAACTTTGTGCAAAAACTTTGTGCATAAATTTTGTGCATAAAATTTGTGCATAAACTTTGTGTGTAAACTTTGTGCATAAACTTTGTGCATGAACTTTGTGCATAAACTTTGTGCATGAACTTTGTGCACACAATTTGTGCATAAACTTTGGGCATAAACTTTCTGCATAAACTTTGTGCATAAACTTTGTGCATAAACTTAATGCATAAACTTAATGCATAAACTTGGTGCATAAAATTTGTGCATGAAATTTGTGCACAAAATTCATGCATAAACTTTGGGCACAAACTTTGTGCATAAACGTTGTTCATAAACGTTGTGCATAAACTTTGTGCATAAACGTTGTGCATAATCGTTGTGCATAAACTTTGTGCATAACATTTGTGCAGAAATCTGGTGCATAAACTTTGTGCATAAACTCTGTGCATAATATTTGTCCATAAACTTTGTGCATAAATGTTGTGCATAAATGTTGTGCATAAACTTTTTGCAGAAACTTTGTGCATAAACTTCGTGCATAAACTTTGTGCATAAACTTATGTGCATTAACTTTGTGCATAAGCTTTGTGCATTATCTCTGTGCATAAACTTTGTGCATTTTTTTGTGCTTAAAGTTTGTGCATAAAATTTCTGCATAAACTTTGTGCATAAACTTTGTGCATACACTTTGTGCATAACATTTGTGCATAAAAGTTGTGCATAAACATTGTGCAGAACTTTGTGCATAAACTTTGTGCATAAACTTTACGCATAAACTTTGTGCGGAAACTTTGTGCGTAAACTCTGTGCACAATATTTGTGGATAAAATTTGTGCATAAAAGTTTTGGATAAACTTTATGCATGAACTTTGTGCATAAACTTTGTGAATAAGCTTTGTGCATAAACTTTGTGCATGAACGATGTGAATCAACTTTGTGCATAAACTTTGAGCATAATAGTTGTGCATAAACTTTGTGCGTAAAAATTTTGCAGAAATGTTGTGCATAAACTTTGTGAATAAATGTTATACAGAAACTTTGTGCATAAACGTTTTACATAAACGTTTTGCATACTCTTTGTGCATAAACTTTGTCCATAAACGTTTTGCATTAACTTTGTGCATCAACTTTGTGCATAAAAGTTGTCCACAAACGTTGTGCATAAACTTTGTGCATTAACATTGTGCATACACATTGTGCAAAAAATTTGTGCACAAATGTTGTGCATAAACTTTGTGCATAAACGTTTTACAGAAGGTTTGTGCATGAAACTCGTCCATAAACTTTGTGCACAAACTTTGTAAATAAAATTTGTGCATAAAATTTATGCCTAAAGTTTGTGCATACAATTTGTGCAAAAACTTTGTGCATTAACTCTGTGCATAAACTTTGTGCATAGAGTTTGTGCATAAAATTTGTGAATAAACTTTGTGCATAAACTTTGTGCACAAACTTTGTGCACAAAATTTGTGCATAAACTTTGGGCATAAACTTTATGCATGAACTTTGTGCATAAAATTAATGCATAAACTTTGTGCATAAACTTTGTGCATAACATTTGGGCATAAATCTTGTGCATAAAGGCCGTGCATGAACTTTGTGCATAAACGTTGTGCATAAACGTTGTGCATAAACTTTTCCATAAACTTTGTGCATAAACGTTGTGCATAAACTTTGTGCATAAACTTTGTGCATAAACTTTGTGCATAAACGTTTTGCGTAAACTTTGTGCATTAACTTTGTGCATAAGCTTTTTGCATTAACTCTGTGCATAAACTTTGTACATATTTTTGTGCTTAAAGTTTGTGCATAAAAGTTCTGCATAAACTCTGTGCATGAACGTTGTGCATAAAATTTGTGCATAAACTCTGTGTAGATACTTTGTGCGTAAACTCTGTGCATAATATTTTTGCATAAACTTTGTGCATAAACGTTTTGGATAAACTTTGTGCATGAACTTTGTGAATAAACTTTGTGAATAAGCTTTGTGCATAAACTTTGTGCATAAACTTTGTGAATAAGCTTTGTGCATAAACTTTGTGTATAAAATTTGTGCATAAACTTTGTGCAGAAAATTTATGAAAAAACGTTGTGCATAAACTTTGTGTATAAACTTTGTGCATGAACTTTGTGCATAAACTTTGTGCATAAAATTTGTGCATAAACTTTGTGCATAATCTTTGTGCATAACCTTTGTGCATAAACTTTGAGCAGAAATTTTGCGCATAAACATTTTGCGTAAATGTTGTGCATAAACGCTGTGCATAAACTTTGTACATAAACTTTGTGCATAAACTTTGTGCATTAACTTTGTTACTAAACATTGTGCATAAATCTTGTGCATAAGCTTTGTGCATAAACCTTGTGCATACACTTTTTGCACATCTTTTGCATAAACTATGTGCATAAAATTTGTGCATAAACAGTGTGCATAAACGCTGTGCATGAACTTTGTACCTAAAATTTGTGCGTAAACTTTGTGCACAAAATCTGTGCATAACCTTTGTGCATAAACTTTGTGCACAAACATTGTGCAAAAAAAATTATGCATAAACTTTCTGCAGAAACTTTGTGCATAAACATTGTGTACAAACTCCGTGCATAAATGTTCTGCATAAACTTTGTGAAGACACTTTGTGAACAAACGTTGTGCATAAAGTTGGTGCATAATTTTTGTGCATAAAAATTGTACATAATCATTGTGCATAAACTTTGTGCATAAACTTTGTGCAGAAACTTTGTCCATAAACTTTGTGCATAAAATTTGTGCATACAATTTCTGCATAAACGTTGTGCATAAAATTTGTGCATCAACTTTGTGCATAAACTTTGTGCATACATTTTGTGCATAAAAGTTTTGCATAAACTTTGTACATAAACATTGTTCATAACGTTTGTGCATAAACTTTGTGCAGAAACTTTGTGCATAAACTTTAAGCATAAACTTTGTACATAAAATTTGTGCATAAACTTTGTGCACAAACGTCGTGCATAAACATTGTGCATAAACTGTGTGCATAAACGTTTTGCATAAACTTTGTGCATAAAATTTGTACATGAACCTTGTGCATAAAATTTGTGCATAAACTTTGTGCATAAAATTTGTGTACAAACTTCGTGCACAAACTTTCTGCATAAACTTTGTCCATAAACTTTGTGAAGAACCTTTGTGCACATACTTTGTGCATAAACTTTGTGCATAAACTTTGTGCATAAACTTTGTGAATAAACTTTGTGCATGAACTTTGTTCATAAACTTTGCGCATAAAGTTAATGCATAGACTTTGTGCATAAACTTTGTGCATGAATTTTGTGCATAAACGTTGTGCATAAACTTTGTGCATAAACATTGTGCATAAACGTTGTGCATACACACTGTGCATAAACTTTGTGCATAAACTTTGCGCATAAACTTTATACATGAACTTTGTGCATAAACTTTGTGCATAAACGTAATGCATAAACTTTGTGCATAAACATTGTGCATAAACTTTGTGCATAAACTTTGTGTACAAACTTTGTGCACAAACTTAATGCTGATTTTTTGTGCATAAACTTTGTGTATAAACTTTGTGCATAAAATGTGTGCATAAACTTTGTGCATAAACTTTGTGCATAAATTTTGTGCATAAAATTGTGCATAAACTTTGTGCATGAACTTTGTGCATAAACGTTGTGCACAAATGTTGTGCAAGAACTTTGTGCAGAAACATTGTGCAAAACATTTGTGCATAAACTTTGTGCATAAGCTTTGTCCATAAACTTTGTACATAAACTTTGTGCATAAACTTTGTGCATAAAATTTGTGCATAACTTTGTACATAGAATTTATGCATAGAAGTTGTGCATAAAATTTGTGCATAAACTTTGTGCATAACTTTGTGCATAAATGTTCTGCATAAACTTTGTGCAGAAACTTTGTGCGTAATCTTTGTGCATAATCTTTGTGCAGAAACTTTGTGCATAAACGTTTTGCATAAACTTTGTGCATAAACCTTGTGCATAAACTTGTGCACAAACTTTATGCATAAACTTTGTGCATAAACTTTATGCATACACTCTGTGCATAAACGTTGTGCATAAACTTTGTGCATAAACTCTGTGCATAAACGTTGTGCATAAAATTTGTGCACAAACGCTGTGCATGAACTTTGTGCATAAACTTTTTCCATAAACGTTGTGCATAAACTTTGTGCATAAACTTTGTGCATAAACTAGGTGCATAAACTTTGTGCATAAACTTTGTGCATAACCTTTGTGCATAAACTTTGTGCATAAACTTTGTGCATAATCTTTATGCATAAACGTTGTGCTTCAAATTTGTGCATGAACTCTGTGCACAAACTCTGTGTATAAACTTTGTGCATAAAATTTGTGCATGAAATTTGTGCACAAACGTTGTGCATAAACTTTGTGCATAAACTTAGTGCATAAACTTAGTGCATAAACTAGGTGCATAAACTTTGTGCATAAACTTTGTGCATAAACTTTGTGCATAAACTAGGTGCATATACTTTGTGCATAAACTTTGTGCATAAACTTTGTGCATAAGCTTTGTGCATAAACGTTTTGCATAAACTCTGTGCAGAAAATTTGCGCACAAGTGATGCACAACACGAAATTGATCATGCGATGGATGTTTCAACTCCACAGGCCAGGAGGAAGTTGTACCACATTGCACTCTAGTTTTCTGGGTGCCTGGTCAGAGCCACATGATGGCTGTTGTCAGTAACAGTTCGGAGTGGTGCACGAACGTGGTGGTTGACGTTGGCATATCTCTGGGTTCTTTCTGCAGTGGGAATGGGAGGCCCAACGTACTGAGGAGAGCCAAGGAGTGCATCTTTCATTCCAAATCCATGAAGGAAATCTGGAAAGAGGAGATCCAGGACTTCAACAACCCAACAACCCACTGCCTCTGGGTTTCCATTGACGGAGTAGGCAGGGAGGACATTGACACGTCCTGTGTGAGGAGGAAGAACGGTGCAATTGTTGAAGGTGCTGCTGATCCAGTTCTTCCACCATGCCCTCTTTCGGATGTTGTGCCAGAGGAGAGGACTTGTGCGCGCCTCCAGGAGCAGAGGATGGTACGACGGGTGCAGGTGAGGTTGGAGCTGCGTGCACACAAACCGAAGCGTTTGGTGGTAGTTGCGGGAATGTGGTTGGGGAAAGGGTTGTTGTTCGTAGCGTCCGAGTAGGACTGAGTCAGCGCGATACTCTGTCTGTGTGTTCCAGTTCTTGGCTTGTAGGAGAATCGTTTCTGACCATGTTCTTGTATATTCGCTGAACTCAGCCAGAATGGGAAGTTGCGGGCCCGGTTGAGCCATGGCAGCAGACTTGGGGGTTACCTGATGAGGTAGATGAGGAAGAGATTTTTTTTCTTCCTCAAGATGAGCTGCTGAAGTAATACACTTGATGAGCGAGAGTGCAGGTCGTCACGAAGCAGGCGATGCAGCTGGGCAGAGCGGAGGATGATGAAAAACTGAAGGAGGCAATGATGGCAGAATGGGCGCAGGGACAAAACCACATGCGCTGTGGAGGTTTTGGTGTGGGTGCAGGTTGTCACGAAACAGGTGATGCGACCGGGCAGATCCGTGTGCTGAGCAGATGAACGCGGATGATGGCGAAGGAGTGATGGACGGCGGAGTGGGCGCAGGGACAAAGCCACGTGCGCTGTTGAACAGAGGGATAGAATGCGGCAAGGGGAAGGCAAATGCCAATGCGCCGCGAGAAATCTGCTGCCGGCGTGGGTGCAGGCTGCTGCGAGGCGGGCAGCTAGCTCGTGCAGATCCTTGTACTCGCCACAGATGCTGATAATGGCTGATGAGGAGGCGGAGACTGCTGATATAGGAGTGGGCGCAGGGGCGAACCGCATGCACTGCGAAAGTTTCGTCGTGGGCGCAGATTGTTGCGCAACAGGCGATGAAGCTGAAGCTGATGGGAAATGATACGGAGGAGGCAGAGGAAGCTGAGATGATGCTGATGCTTGAGGGAGACTGGAGAGGCAATTGATGCTGATGAGCAATGAGGTGTGAAGGCTGAAGGGCGTCGTGGGATGGAGATGATGACGTAGTGAAAACATGGGGCGGATGATGATGTTGTGAGGAGGATGATAGAGGAGCGGCAGTGGACGCAGGGCGAGGCAACCAGGTCCTTCTGTTGTGAGGGGAGTGACGGCTTGTTTCCCAGTTGGCCCGAGACCCACGGGCAAGAAGACTGGCGGTGTCCAATATCCTGAACAGCAAGAGGAAGTCGGTTGCAGCAGGGCAAGTTGAGAGGTGTGCAGTGAGGCCGGTCCGTAGAAGTCAGGAGAGTGACGGCTTGTTCCCCAGTTGGCCCGAGACCGACGGGCAAGATGACTGGTGGTGTCCGATGTCCTGATGGTGGAAGGTAGTCTTCCTTTGCTGACGACAAGCAGAGGCAGTGCGAGAGGACGGCTCGAGATGATGAATGCGAGAAAAGCGGAGGTAGATGAGACAGATGGAGCAGATGAGGCAGATGAGGAGGATGAAGGAGGTGGAAGGACTTTGTGGGGGCTGAAATGATGAGAGATGGCAGATGGCAGGCGATACGAAGCTTCTAAGAAGAAGGCGACATGCGGCAACTCGAGAGCTTCTTGCTCTGATATCAATTTCGTGTTACCGAGTATGGGCTGTGGGCGCAGATTTGTGCGCAGGGCTTGATCAAGAGGACAGGAGATCTTTTCAGCTTGAGGAGGAAACGGAGATGCTGCTGGGGTCAGCTGCTGACAAAGCTGGGAGGCGCGAAGCAGCAGCGACGGCGGCAGATGAATCTTGGGCAGAAGAGTGAGGCGGTGGCGGCGACGAGGGAATGCAAATCAGAGAGGTAAAGCGATGGCGGCAGCAGAGGGATGACTGGGTCACAGGGCACCAGGTGATGTGACCTGAGGCTCTCATACCATGTCAGAAAAATGTAAGCAGCGAGAATGTCAGTAGTAGAAGCAAGCAGACACAGCAAAGTATGTGGGAGCTTGCAAGCAGAACGACAGAAGAAGAAAGGCAAGCACAGTTCCAAGGAGTTAGTTGCAGAGCCTCAAGAGAGGCGAGGCACCAGATCTTCGAGGTAGACAGAAGGCAGTGAGAGCAAGAGCTCTGAGTAAGGAATGGTGGGCAAAGGCAATGAGAGCGAGGAGCAAGCAGAGCGAGAACACGACATCCGAGCCGCGGAACCAAAGGGGAACAGGATGGAAACAACTGCTCTGGTTGAACTTGAGGGAATCAACATCCTCAGTATAAAAGGTCAGAAAAGGACAAAGTAGCAGAGCAACGGCTTTATTCCGCTAGCCGGACGCGGGTGACAGATGTCACGTTACTAGGGGATAGCTTGAGAACTCGGAGTGACCAGAGAGACGATCCTTCTTGCTGCCAGATTTATTTCTAACAACACACACTTATACGTACTCAAACACACTCACACATTCTTACATGCACTTACACGCACTTGTACGCACTTCCACACACTTGCATGCACTTACACGTACTTACACACACTTACACATGCTTACACACACTTACACATACTTACACATCATGACATGGACTTACACTTACTTACACACACTTGCATACAATTACACACACTTACACACTCTTACATGCACTTACACGCACTTATACGCACTTACACATACTTACACGCACTTATACGCACTAATTCACACATACATGCTCATACACGCACTTACATACAATTACATGCACTTACATGCACTTACATGCACTTACACACACTTATATACAATTACATGCACTTACATGTACTTACATGCACTTATAAACACTAACGTGCACTTACACGAATTTACACGCACTTATGTACACTTACACACACGTTTACCCACTTACATACACTTACACGTACTTATACGTACTTATACACTCTTACACACACTTACATGTACTTACACACACTTATACATACTTGTACACACTTACACGTACTCATACACACTTATACCCACTTATATGCACTTACACGCACTTACACACACTTATACACACTTATACGCTCTTACACATAGTAACACGTACTTACATGCACTTACACACAGTTACACATACTTACACGCACTAACACGCACTTACACACACTTACATATTCTTACGCATACTTACAAGTACTTACACGCACTTACACATAATTCCACACACTTACACACACTTACACATACTTACACGTACTTACACGCACTTACATGCACTTTCACACACTGACACACACTGACACACATTTACACTGACACATACCTATACACACTTATACGCATTTACACGCACTTAAATGAAGTTACACATACTTATGCGCACTTACATGCACTTACATACAGTTTCACACACTTATATACTTACACATACTTACATGCATTTACACATACTTACACATACTTACACGCACGTACACACACTTACATGTACTTATACGCACTTCCACGTACTTAAATGCAATTACACGTAATTATACGCACTTACACGCACTTACACGCACTTTCACACACTTACACATACTTACATGCACTCACACATACTCGCACATACTCACACACACTCACCCACACTCATACACACTTACCCGCACTTACATGTACTTATACGCACTTACACACACATATACATATTCACACGCACTCACACACACTCACACATACTTACACACACTTACACACACTTACATGCACTTACACACACTTACACGCACTTACACACACTTACATGCACATACACATACTTACATGAACATACACACACTTAAACACACTTCTACGCTCTTATACATACTTACATGCACTTACACGTACGTACACACACTTATATGCACTTACATGTACTTACACACACTTATATGCACTTACACACAGTTGCACGTACTTGTACGTACTTACACGTACTTACAAGTACTTACACACACTTATACGTACTTATACACACTTACACGCTCATACACGCACTTACACTCACGCACACTTACATGCACTTACAAACACTGACGTATACTTACACGAACTTACACATACTTATACGTACGTACAAGTGCTTATACACACTAACACGCTCATACACATAAATTACACGTAATAATACACACTTAAATGCACTTATAAACACTCACGTTTACGTACATGGACTTACACACACTTATATGCACTTACACGTACTTACACATACTTATACACACTTACAAATACTTACACGTACTTATACGCACTTACACACACTTACACATACTTACACGCACTTACACATACTTACACGAACTTACACGTACTTACACGTACTTCTACACACTTTCATACACTTACACACAGTTATACACACTTACATATACTTACACACACTTTCACACAGTCACACACACTTACACACACAAACTTACAGGCACGTACATGTCATCACACGTACTTACACTCACTTATATGCAGTTACACGTACTTACACACACTTATAAGCACTTACACGCACTTATATAACTACACAAAGTTATATGCACTTACACACACTTATACACACTTGCAAGTGCTTATACCCTCATACACACACTTATACGCACTTAGACACACTTATATGCACTTACAAATACTGACGTGCACTTCCACGAATGTTCACGTACGTACACACACTTACACACACTTACACACACTTACACATACTTATACGATCATACACGCACTTACACATACTTATAACTACTTGCATGCACTTACTAACACTGACATGTACTTGCACAAACTTACACGCACTTATATACACTCACACGTACTTACACACACACACACACATATTTACACATACTTAAATGCACTTACACATCCTTACACACACTTACATGTACTTACACACACTTACACATCCTTAGATGCACTTACACACACTTACACGTACTTACACACACTTAAACGTACTTTCACACACTTACACGCACTTACTCGTACTTAGATGCACTTATACACATTACAGATACTTGCACACACTTACATGTACTTACATGTACTTACACACACCTATACGCACTTATACGCACTTTCAGGCACTTACACACCTACACACACTTACATGCACTTAACGCTCTTACACACACTTACACACACTTACACGCTCATACACACACTTACACACACTTACACAGTTACATGCACTTACAAATATGGACGCGCACTTATACATACTTACACACACTTATATGCAATTACACGTACTTACACACACATACATGCACTTATACACACTTACACATGCTTACACCCACTTAGACACAGTTCCATGCACTTGCATGCACTTACACACACTTACACACACTTACACACACTTCCACAGACTTACACATACTTACTCGCACTTACATGCACTTACACCTACTTACACACACTTTGTACACTTATACGTACTTACACGCACTTACACAAAGTTACACACACTTACACGTACGGATACGTACTCACACGCACTTATACACACTTATACACACTTACACGCAGTTACACGCACTTATACGCTCTTACACGCACTTACACATACTTACACACACTTACACACACTTATACACACTTACATGCACTTACATGCACTTATACGCACTTACACATACTTCTACACACTTGCACACACTTACTCACACTTACATGCACTTACACGTGTTTATACACACTTGTACACACTGACACGCACTTATACGTACTTACACACACTTACACACACTTACACGCACTTACACATACGTACGCACACTTCCACGTACTTACGTATACTATCACGCATTTACACGCACTTACATGCACTTACAGGCACTTACATGTACTTACACCCACTTATACATACCTACACATACTTATACGCACTTACACACACTTACACGTACTTACACATACTTGCATGCACTTACAAATATTGATGCATACTTACATGCACTTACACACACTTCCACGCACTTACATGCACTTACGTGTACTCAGACACACTCGCACGTACTCACATGCACTCACACATACTCAGATGCACTTACACATACTTAAACACACTTATACGCACTTACATAAACTTACATGCAGTTATAAATACTGACACGTACTTACATACACTCACATGTACTCATACACACTTACATGCACTTACATGTACTTACACACACGTACACACATGTACACGCACTTACACATACTTACACACACTTACACACACTTTCACCCACTTACACATACTTATACACACTTACACGTACTTACATGCTCTTACACGTACTTGTATGCAATTACAGGCACTTACACGCACTTACAGCTACTTACATACACTTACAGACACTTACACGCACTTACACACACATACACCTACTTTCACACACTTACATACACTTACATATACTGACACGCACGTATACGTACTAACTCACACTCACACACACTTACATGCATTTACAGGCACTGACACACACTTACATCCACTTCCATGTACTTACATGCACTTACGCGCACTTACACGCACTTACACATACTTACATGTACTTACACACACTTACACGTACTTACACACACTTACACGTACTTACATACAATTACACACACTTACACGTACTTACATGTACTTACACACACTTACACACACTTAATATGCACTTATATCCACTTACACACACATACATACACTTACATGCTCTTACATGCACTTATACACACTTACACGTACTTACACGCACTTTCACATACTTACATACATATACACGTACTTTCACACACCTACATATACTGACACCCACTTATCCGTACTTTCACGCACTTACATGCACTTCCATGCACATACACGCACTTACATGCACCTACACACACTTACATGCACTTACACACACTTACACGCACTTACACGCACTTACACGCGCTTACACACACTTACACACACTTATACCTACTTATCCATACTTACATGCACTTACACGTACTTATACATACTTACACGCACTTACACACACTTACACGTACTTACACGTACTTGCACGCACGTTTACGCACTTACACACAGTTATATACACTTACGAACAATGACGTGCACTTAAATGACCTTACACACACTTATACGTAATTACACACACTTACACACACTTACACACACTTACACACACTTACATGTACTTACACACTCTTACACGCACTTACACACACTTACAGGTACTTACACGCACTTACACAAAATGACATGCACTTACATGCACTTACACATACTTACACACACTTACACGTACTCATACACATTTCCATACACTTACACGCACTTACTCGCACTTACATGCACTTACATGCACTTACACACACTTGCACACACTTACACGTACTTGAACGCACTTACGTACACTTACACATACTTACAAGCACTTACGCACACTTAGACGTACTTACACGTACATACACACACTTACACGCACTTACACGTACTTACACGAACTTACACGCACTTACATGCACTTACACGCACTTACACACACCTATACATACTTATACACACTTACACACACTTTCACGGACTTACAAGCACTTAAACACACTTACATACACTTACACACACTTGCACACACTTACACGCACTTACACACACTTACACGTACTTATACGTACTTACACACACTTTCACACACTTACATACACTTACACACACGTACACACACTAACACACACACACACGTACATGCACTTACACGCACTTACATGCACTTACATGCAGTTACACGTACTTACACATACTCGCACACACGCACATGCACTTACACGCACTCACACGCATTTACACGCACTTACAGGTACTTATACACACTTACACGTGCTTACACACACTTACATATACTTACACGCACTTACACATACTTACACGTACTTACACATACTTACACACACTTTCACACTCTTACACGCACTTACACGTACTTATACACACTTACACGCACTTACACGTACTTACACATACTTACACAAACTTATACACACTTACACACACTGAAGTATGAACCGATCTTTGAGATAGATCAACACATGCGTGATCGCTTTTCATCCTCCAACAGAGGATGAGAAGCGAAAGCACTCGCACAAGCAAAATTATGTCTTTGTGCCAGCTTGAAGGGGGGTGTCAGAAATAAATCTGACAGCGAGAAGGATCATCTCTCTGGTCACTCCGAGTTCTCAATAACGGTTCCAGCCCATCACCGAACCAACTTGACCAACGGCCTGTAGGGTCTATGACCGTTCGAACGACAGTCAGGCTATCCCCTAATAACGTGACATGTGTCACCCGCGTCCGGCTAGCGGAATAAAGCCATTTCACTGCTACTTTGTCATTTTCTGACCTTTTATACCGAGGATGTTCATTCCCTCGAGTTCAACCAGAACGGTTCTTTCCATCCTGTTCCCCTTTGGTTCCGCGGCTTTGCAGCCGTGTTCTCGCTCTGCTCGCTCCTCGTTCCCATTTCCTTTTCCCACCATTCCATGCTCACTGCTCTTCGCTTCATCACTCCTGATTCTCCGCTCAACCTTAGCGCATCACTCGCTCCACTCTCAATTTCTCTCAGTGCCTTCTGTCTACCTCGAAGCTCCGGTGCCTCGCATCTCTCGAGGCTCTGCAACTAACTCCTTGGAACTGTACTTGCCTTTCTGCTTCCGTCATTCGGCTTGTAAGCTCCTGCACACTTTGCTGCTTCTGCTTGCTTCTATTACTGACATTCTTGCTGCTTACATTTTTCTGACATGTGTAAGTTCGTGTAAGTGCGTGTAATTGTGTGTGAGTGCGTGTGAGTGTGTGCGAGTGTGTGTGAGTGCATGTAAGTGTGTGTCAGTACGTGAAAGTGTGTGTACGTACGTGAAAGTGCATGTTAGTATGTGTAAGTACGTGCAAGTGTGTGTAACTACATGTAAGTGCCTGGAAGTGTGTGTAAATGCATGTAAGTGTGTGTAAGTGCAAGTAAGTGTGTGTAAGTACGTGTAAGTGTGTAGAAGTGCGTGTAAGTGCGTATAAGTGCATATACGTTTGTGTAAGTGTGTGTAAGTGTGTGTAAGTATGTGTAAGTACGTGTAAGTGTTTGTAAGTGCATGTAAGTGCGTGTCAGTATGTGTAAGTGTCTGTAAGTGTGTGTAAGTATGTATAAGTGTGTGTAAGTGTGTGTAAGTGTGTGTAAGTGTGTATGAGTGTGTGTAAGTATGTGTAAGTGTGTGTAAGTGTGCGTAAGTACGTGTAAGTGTGTGTAAGTGCATGTAAGTGCGTGTAAGTGTGTGCAAGTGTGTGTAAGTGCGTGTAAGTGCATGTAAGTGCATGTAAGTGTGTGTAAGTGCGTGTACGTGTGTGTAAATGCGTGTAAGTGTGTGTAAGAGCGTATGAGTGCGTGTGAATACGTGTGAGTGCGTGCGAGGCGTGGGAGTGTATGTAAGTGTGTGTAAGTATGTGAAAGTACGTGTAAGTGTGTATAAGTTCATGTAAGTGCATCTAACTGCATGTAAGTACGTAGAAGTACGTGTAAGTGTGTGTAAGTACGTGTAAGTGTGAGTAAGTATGTTCAAGTGCGTATAAGTGTGTGTAAGTACGTGTAAGTACGTGTAAATGCGTATAAGTTTGTGTAAGTGCATGTAAGTATGTGTACGTATGTCTAAGTGCGTGTAAGTATTTATAAGTACGTGTAAGTGCGTGTAAGTACGTGTAAGTGTGTGTCAGTGCATGTAAGTTTGTGTAAGTGTGTGTAAGTATGTGTAATTGTGTGTAAGTGTGTGTAAGAGCCTGTAAGTATGTGTAAGTGTGTGTAAGTGCGTGTAAGTGTGTGCAGGTACGTGTAAGTACGTGTTAGTATGTGTAAGTGCATGTAAGTGTGTGTAAGTGCATGTAAGTTTGTGTAGTACGTGTAAGTGCATGTAAGTAAGTACAAGGTCGTGTCAGTGTGCGTCAGTATTTGTAAGTGTATGTAAGTGTGTGTACGTACATGTATGTGTGTGTAAGTGTGTATAAGTACATTTAAGTGCGTATGAGTACGTATGAGTGCGTGTGAGTGTGTGCGAGTGTGTGTGAGTGCAGGTAAGTGGGTGTAAGTATGTGAAAGTGCATGTAAGTATGTGTAAGTGTGTGTAAGTGTGTGTAACTACATGTAAGTGCATGGAAGTGCGTATAAGTGTGTGTAAGTGCATGTAAGTACGAGTATGTGTGTATAAGTACGTATAAGTGTGTGTAAGTACGTGTAAGTACGTGTAAGTGCGTGTGAGTTTGTGTAAGTACGTGTAAGTGTGTGTACGTATGTGTATGTACGTGTAAGTATTGGTAAGTACATGTAAGTGCGTGTAAGTGCGTGTAAGCGCGTGTAAGTGCGTGTAACTGCATGTAAGTGCATATAAGTGTGTTTATGAGCATGTAAGTGTGTTTAAGTGTGTGTAAGTGCATGTAAGTGTGTGTAAGTGAGTGTAAGTGTGTGTAAGTGTGTGTAAGTGCTTGTAAGTGCATGTAAGTGCATGTGTGTGTAAGTATGTGTAAGTTTGTGTAAGTGTGTGTAAGTGTGTGTTAGTGTGTGAAAGTTCCTATAAGTGCGCATAAGTGCCTGTAAGTACGTGTAAGTACGTGTAAGTGTGTGTAAGTGTATGTAAGTGTGTACATGTGTGTGTAAGTGCATGTAAGTGCATATAAGCACATGTAAGTGTGTGTAAGTACGTGTAAGTTCGTGTAAGTGCGTGTAAGTGTGTGTAAGTACGTGTAAGTACGTGTAAGTGTGCGTCAGTATTTGCAAGTGCATGTAAGTGTGTGTAAGTGTGTGTATGTGTGTGTAAGTGTGTGTAAGTACATGTAAGTGCGTGTAAGTACGTATGAGTATGTGTGAGTACGTGTAAGTGTGTGTGAGTGTGTGTGAGTACATGTAAGTGCGTGTAAGTACGTGAAAGTGCATGTAAGTGTATGTAACTGCATGTAAGTGTGTGTAAGTTTGTGTAAGTGCGTGTAAGTGTGTGTACATATGTTTAAGTACGTGTAAGTGCATATAAGTACGTGTAAGTGTGTGTAATTGTGTGTAAGTGCCTCTAAGTGTAGGTAAGTGGGTATAAGTGCGTATAAGTGTGTGCAGGTATGTGTAAGTGCGTGTAAGTACGAGTAAATGCATGTAAGTGTGTGTAAGTGCGTGTAAGTTCGTGTAAGTACGTGTAAGTACGTATAAGTACGTATAACTTTGTGTAAGTGTTCTTCAGTATTTGTAAGTGCATGTAAGTGTTTGTAAGTGTATGTAAGTATGTGTAAGTATGTGTAAGTGTGTATAAGTGCGTATAAGTGCATGTAAGTACGTATGAGTGCGTATGAGTGTGTGTGAGTGTGTGCGAGTGCATGTGAGTGCATGTAAGTGCGTGTAAGTATGAGAATGTGTGTGTAATTATGTATAAGTACGTGTAAGTAAGTGTAACTGCATGTAAGTGTGTGGAAGTATGTCTAAGTGTGTGTAAGTGTGTGTAAGTGTAAATAAGTGTGAGTAAGTGTGTGTAAGTACGTATAAGTGTGTGTAAGTGCTGTCAACCGGCCTGAGGCAAACGGACTAGAAAACAGGGCCGACACAATAGCACCTGCCGTCCGCTCCTAGCATTTCAGCTAGGAGAAGATATCACCCTCAGGATCACGGTTCCACACTGAGCAGTTCCTAGGCAATCACTTGCTAGCAACTGTGTCCACTTAACACTTGGTCACTTTCGCGCGAGGTGCTAGTCAAAGACTAACTCCTGGGGCTTAGACCAACCAGTGTCTTCTTTATACTGTTCCTTAGTTGGACAACTCTGTGAGGAGCATCTAAGGCCAGATTGTGTAATTAGAATGAGGAATGAGCCTGGTACATATAGTCCTAGGCCTGGCTTCTAAGGTGTGTGGGCAGTGACACTTTTGGGATGGTCACTCCAAACCACCTCACCAGTCCGCCAATTGGCGCATCCACTGACCGCCAAGTGGCGCACTCTCTCATGCATGGAGAAATGTCTAAGAAACTTCCCCTGTGCTAGAAGGTCAAAAAACCTCCTGCGCATATCAAGGCTCGATCGCAAGACCTGTTGTCCCTAAGTCCAACATGCTATCCGTTGCGCTACACTTCTGGTGTCTCGCTTGGACTTGCACCACGAACAAGGTTTGGGGGACTTACTCCAAGGGAGCAGTGCATGCCCAACCTGTCCGTCAACCCATAGCAGTGGCCATGGGGCATAGAAGAACAACAAGTGCGTGTAAGTACATGTAAGTGCGTGTAAGTTTGTGTAAGTGTGTGTAAGTGTGTGTAAGTATGTGTCAGTGTGTCTAAGTATGTGTAAGTGTGTTTAACTGCACGTAAGTGCATATAAGTGCGTGTATGAGCGTTTAAGTGTGTATAAGTATGTTTAAGTGTGTGTAAGTACGTATAAGTGCGTGTAAGTGAGTGTAAGTGTGTATGAGTGTGTCTAAGTGTATGTAAGTACATGTAAGTGTGTGTAGGTATGTGTAAGTTCGTATAAGTGTGTCTAAGTGTGTGTCAATGTGTGAAAGTGTATGTAAGTGCGTATAAGTGCGTGTAAGTACATGTAAGTGCGTGTAAGTGTGTGTAAGTATGATTAAGTGTGTGTAAGTGTGTGTAAGTACGTGTAAGTGTGTGTAAGTTTGTGTAAGTGTGTGTAAGTTTGTGTAAGTGTGTGTGTAAGTATGTGTAAGTATGTGTAAGTATGTGTCAGTGTGTGTTAGTGCATGTAAGTGTGTGTAAGTGCATGTAAGAGTGTGTAAATGCATGTAAGTACGTGTGAGTGCGTGTGAGTGTGGAGGAGTGTGTGCGAGTGTGTGCGAGTACATGTAAGTACGTGTAAATATGTGAGAGTGCATGAAAGTACGTGTAAGTGCGTGTAAGTGTTTGTAACTGTATGTAAGTGTGTGCAAGTGTGTGTAAGTGTGTATATGTACATGTAAGTGTGAGTAAGTATGTGTTAGTGTATGTAAGTATGTGTAAGTACGTGTAAGCATGTGTAAGTGTGTGTAAGTACAAGTAAGTGTGTGTAAGTGTGTGTAGGTGTGTATAAGTGTGTGTATGAGCGTGTGAGTGCATGTATGAGCATATGAGTGTGTGTAAGTGCGTATAAGTGCGTGCAAGTATGTGTAAATGCGTATAAGTGTGTGTAAGTGTGTGTAAGTGTCTATAAGTGCGTATAAGTATGTGTATGTACGTGTAAGTGTGTGTAAGTACGTGTTAGTGTGTGTAAGTATGTGTAGGTACGTATAAGTGTGTGTAAGTACGTAAATGAGCGTATGAGTGTGTTAAAGTGCATGTAAGTGTGTGTAAGTACG
Organism: Penium margaritaceum; assembly: GCA_023375785.1. Lineage (NCBI taxonomy): Eukaryota > Viridiplantae > Streptophyta > Zygnematophyceae > Desmidiales > Peniaceae > Penium > Penium margaritaceum. Next base: position 161,335 of record SZWC01000784.1, on the reverse strand, counting down.
AGTAAGCATGTGTAAAGTGTGTAAGTATGTGTGAGTGCGTGTAAGTGCATGTAAGTACGTGTAAGTTTATATAAGTATGTGTAAGTGTGTATAAGTACGTGTAAGTGCGTGTAAGTGTTTGTAAGTGCGTGTAAGTGCGTGTAAGTATGTGTAAGTGTGTGTAAGTATATGTAAGTACATGTAAGTGTGTCTAAGTGCATGTAAGTACGTGTAAGTGTGTGTTAATGCATGTAAGTGTGTGCAAGTGCGTGTAAGTATGTGTAAGTGAGTGTAAGTTTGTGTAAGTGTGTGTAAGTGCAAGTAAGTGCATGTAAGTACATGTAAGTGCGTTTAAGTATGTATAAGTTTGTGTAAGTACGCCTCAGTATTTGTAAGTGTGTGTAAGTGTGTGTAAGTGTGTATAAGTATGTGTAAATGTGTGCAAGTGCGTGTAAATGCGTATAAGTGTGTGTAAGTATGTATAAGTGTGTGTAAGTGTGTGTAAGTGCATGTACGTGCATGTAAGTGCGTGTAAGTGTGTGTAAGTGAATGTAAGAGCATGTTATTACGTGTTAGTACGTGTAAGTATGTGTAAGTGCGTGTATAAATGTGTGAGTGTGTGTAAGTGTGTGTAGGTACATGTAAGTACATGTAAGTGCATGTAAGTGCATGTAAGTGTGTATAAGTGTGTGTGAGTGTGTATAAGTGCATGTAAGTGCATGGAAGTGCATGTAAGTGCATGTAAGTGTGTGTAAGTACGAGTAAGTATGTGTAAGTGCGTGTAATTGCGTTCAAGTTTATGTAAGTGTGTGAGAGTGCGTGTGTGTAAGTACGTGTAAGTGCATGTAAGTACGTGTAAGTGCATGAAAGTGCGTGTAAGTATGTCCAATTCTGTATAAGTACGTGTAAGTTCGTGTATGTGCGTGCATGAGCGTATAAGTATGTAAAAGTAGATGTAAGTGCGTATGAGTGTGTGCAAGTACGTGGAAGTGTGTGTAAGTGTGTATAAGTATGTTTGAGTATGTGTAAGTGCACGTAAGTGTGTGTAAGTATGTGTATGTGCGTGTAAGTGCGAGTAAGTACGTGTAAGTGCTTATAAGTACGTGCAAGTACGTGTAAGTATGTGTAAGTGCGTGTAAGTGTATGTAAGTATGTGTAAGTACGTGTAAGTATGTATAAGTATGTGTAAGTATGTGTATGAGGGTGTAAGTGTGTGTAAGTGCATGTAAGTGTGTGTAAGTGCGTATAAGTAGGTGTACGTGTGTGTAATTATGTCAAGGTGTGTGTAAGTGCATGTAAGTGCGTGCAGGTGTGTGTAAGTGCGTGTAAGTGCATGTAAGTGTGTGTAAATACGTGGAAGTGCATGTAAGTGTGTGTAAGTGTGTATATGTATGTGTAAGTAAGTGTAAGTGTGTGTAAGTATGTGTACATACGTGTAAGTATGTGTAAGTACGTGTTAGTGTATGAAAGTACGTGTAAGTGGATGTAAGTATGTGTATGAGCGTGTGAGTACGTGTATGAGCGTGTGAGTATGTATAAGTGTGTGTAAGTGCATGTAAGTGTGTTTATGAGCGTGTGAGTGTGTGTAAGTATGTATAAGTGTGTGTAAGTATGTGTTAGTGAATGTAAGTATGTGTTAGTATGTGTAAGTACGTGTAAGTGCATGTAAGTATGTGTAAGTATGTGTAAGTGTGTGTAAGTGCGTTTAAGTGTGTGTAAGTGCATGAAAGTGCACGTAAGTACGTGTAAGTGCATATACGTGCGTATAAGTGTGTGTAAGTGTATATAAGTACATGTAAGTTGCGTGTAAATACTTTTAAGTGCGTGTAAGTATATGTAAGTGCATGTAAGTGTGTGGAATTATGTGTAAGTGTGTGTAAGTATGTATAAGTGTGTGTATGTGTGTGTAATTACGTGTAAGTGTGTATAGGAGTGTAGAAGTGTGTGTTAATACGTGGAACTGCATGTAAGTACGTATATGAGCGTGTGAGTATGTGTAAGTGCGTGTAAGTACGTGAAAGTACGTGTAAGTACTCGCAAGTACATGTAAGTGTGTGTGAGTGTCTGGAAGTGCGTGTAAGTGCGTGTAAGTGTATATAAGTATGTGTAAGTGTGTGTAAGTGTATATAAGTATGTGTAAGTGTGTGTAAGTGTGTGTAAGTGTATACGTGTGAGTAAGTATATGTAAGTGCGTGTGAGTGTGTGTCAGTACGTATGAGTGCGTGTGAGTGCGTGTGAGTGCATGTAACTGTTTGTAAGTACGTGAAAGTTTGTGTAAGTATGTGGAAGTACGTGTAAGTACGTATAAGTGTGTGTAATTATGTGTAAGTGTGTGTAAGTGCAAGTGAGTGTGTGTAAGTGAGTGTATGTGTAAGTGTGCATAAGTGTGTGTAAGTAGGTGTAAGTTTGTGTAAGTGCATGTAAGTGTGTGTAAGTGTGTGTAAGTGTGTGTAAGTGTGTGTAAGTGTATGTAAGTGTGCGTAAGTATGTGTAAGTGTTTATAAGTAGATGTAAGTGTGTGTAAGTTTGTGTGAGTATGTGTCAGTGCGTATAAGTGCGTATTAGTTTGTTTAAGTATGTGTAAGTGTGTGTGAGTGTGTGTGAGTACTTGTGAGTGTGTGCGAGTGCATGTGAGTGTATGTAAGTACGTGTAAGTGTATGAAAGTGCATGTAAGTGTGTGTAAGTGTGTGTAAGTGTGTGTAACTATATGTAAGTGCATTTAAGCGTGTGTCAGTACGTGTCAGTGTGTGAAAGTGCATATAGGTATGTATAAGTGCATGTATGAGCGTGTGAGTACGTGTATGAGTGTGTGAGTGAATGTAAGTGCGTGTAAGTGTGTGTAAGTGTGTGTATGAGCATGTGAGTATGTGTAAGTGTGTATAAGTGTGTGTAAGTGCGTGTAAGTCCGTGTAAGTACGTATAAGTGTGTGTAAGTGCATGTAAGTATATGTTAGTGCGTGTAAGTGCGTGTAAGTGTATATAAGTACGTGTAAATGCATATTAGTGCGTGTAAGTGTGTGCAAGTATTTATAACTGTGTTTAAGTGCATGTAAGTGTGTGTACGTGCTTGTAAGGGCGTGTAAGTATGTATAAGTGTGTGAAAGTATGTGTGAACGTGTGTAAGTACGTGTAAGTATGTGTAAGTGCATGTATGTACGTGTAAGTATTTGTAAGTGCGTGTAAGTACGTGTAAGTGCGTGTAAGTGTGTATAAGTACGTGTAAGTGCGTGAAACTGCCTGTAAGTACATGTAATTCCGTGTAAGTACATGTCAGAGTGTGGAACTGCATATAAATGTGTGTAAGTGTGTGTGAGTGCATGTATGAGCATGTGAGTGTGTGTAAGAGTGTGTAAGTACGTGTAAGTATGTATAAGTACGTGTAAGTGCGTGTAAGTATGTGTCAGTGTGTGTAAGTGCGTGTAAGTGTGTGTAAGTGCATTTGAGTACGTGTAAGTATGTGTAAGTGTGTGTAAACATGTGTAAGTACGTGTAAGTGTGTGTAAGTATATATATGTATGTGTAAGTGTGTGGAAGTGCGTGTAAGTACGTGTAAGTACATGTAAGTGTGTGTAAGTGTGTATGAGTATGTGTAAGTGTATATAAGTGTGTATAAGTGCATGTAAGTGTGTGTAATTGCATGTATGGGTGTGTAAGTGTGTGTAAGTGTGTATAAGTGCGTGTAAGTGTGTGTAAGTACGTATAAGTTCATGTAAATGCGTGTCAGTATTTGTAAGTGCATGTAATTGTGTGTAAGTGTGTATAAGTGTGTGTAGGTGTGTGTAAGTGTGTGTAAGTGTGTAAGTACGTGTAAGTGCATGTTAGTGTATGTCAGTGCGTGTGAGTGTGTACGAGTGCGTGTGAGTGCATGTGAGTGCGTGTAAGTGTGGAAAAGTGTGTGTAAGTATGTGTAAGTGTGTGTAAGTACGTGTAAGAAAGTGTAAGTGTGTATAAAGTGTATGTAAGTACGTGGAGTGTGTGTAAGGGAATGTAAGTGTGTGCAAGTACGTATAAGTGTGTGTAAGTGCGTGTAAGTGTGTGTAAGTGCGTGTAAGTGTGTGTAAGTGCATGTAAGTACATGTAAGTTCGTGTAAGTGGGTGTCAGTATTTGTAAGTACATGTGTGTGTGTGTAAGTGTGTGTAAGTGTGTGTAAATACATGTAAGTGTGTGTATGTGCGTGTGAGTACGTGTGAGTATGTGCGTGTGCGTATGGTGCATGTAAGTGTGTGTCAGTATGTGAAAGTGGGTGTAAGTGTGTGTAAGTGCATGTACGTATGTGTAAGAACGTGTAACTGTATGTAAGTACGTGTAACTGTATTTAAGTGCGTGTAAGTGCATGTAAGTGCGTGTAAGTGTGTGAGAGTGTGTGTGAGTACGTATAAGTGTGTGTAAGTTTGTGTAAGTATGCCTAAGTACACGTGAGTGCGTGGGAGTGTGTGTGAGTGTGTACGTGTGCATGTGAGTGCATGTAAGTGCATGTAAGTACGTGAAAATGCGTGTAAGTGCGTGTAAGTATGTGTAAGCGTGTGTAACTGCATGTGAGTGCGTGGAAGTGCATGTAAGTACATGTTATTGCGTGTAAGTGCAAGCAAGTATGTGTAAGTGCATGTAAGTGTGTGTTAGTGTGTGTAAATGCATGTAAGTGCATGTAATGTAATTTTGTGTAAGTGTGTGTGAGTGTGTGTAAGTATGTGTACGTACATGTAAGTGTTTATAAGTGCGTGTAAGTACATGTAAGTACGTGTAAGTGTGTGTAAGTATGTGCAAGTATGTATAAGTGTGTGTAAGTACGTGTAAGTTTGTGTATGTACGTGGTAAGTGCGTGTAAGTGCCTCTAAGTGTGTGTAAGTATGTGTAAGTGCGTATAAGTACGTGTTAGTGTGTGTACGTGCGTGTAAGTGTGTGTAAGTGTATGTAAGTATGTATGAGTACGTATATGTGTGTGTAAGTGTGTGTAAGTGCGTGTAAGTGTGTGTAAGTGCGAGTAAGTGCGTGTAAGTGCCTATACGTGCGTATAAGTTTGTGTCAGTGTGTGAAATTACGTGTAAGTACGTGTAAGTGTGTGTAAGTGTGTGTAAGTGTGTGTAAGTACGTGTAAGTGAATGTAAGTGCAAACCATTGATTCCCCTCTGACCATTTGTGGCTTTTGTTATGAGTTGTCAACGTTGACCACACACAGTGGAACTCTTTAGTCGTTGTCAGTGACATATGCATACTTTGGTTGGTCATTGTGCATGGGAGCCACACTGAGCCCCTACTTATTGAAGTTCTTTGTAATTGTTAGTCAATAACTAGTATTCCCAGACCATTGGTTCCCCCTCTGACCCTTTGTGACTTTTAATACGCATTGTCAACGTTGACCACCCATAGTGTAATTCTTTAAACATGGTCAGTGACATATGCCTACTTTGGTTGGTCATTGTGCATGGTAGCCACACCATGCCACTACCTATTGAAGGTATGTGTACTTGCTAGTCGAGAACTGGTAATTGTAAACCATTGTTTCCCCCTCTGAGCATTTGTGACTCCTATTATGAGTTGTCAATGTTGACCATACATAGTGAAATTATTTTGGTTATGGTCAGTGAAACATGGCTACTTTGGTTTGTCATTGTGCATGATAGCCGCACTGGGCCACTACTAATTGAAGGTCTTTGTGCTTTGTAGTCGAAACCTAGTGTTCCCAAACCATTGTTTCCCCCTCTGACCATTTATGACTCGTGTTATGAGTTGTCAATGCTGACCACCCATAGTGAAATTCTTTGGTCATGGTAAGTGAGATATGCCTCCTTTCGTTGGTCATTGTGCACGGTGCCACTATTTATTGAAGGTCTTTGTATTTGCTATTTGATAACTGGTATTCCCAACCCATTGTTTCCCCCTCTGACCATTTTTTACTCGTATTATGAGTTGTCAACGTTGACCACCCATAGTGAAATTCGCTGATCATGGTCAGTCTCAGATGCCTACTTTGGTTGGTCATTGTGCATGGTAGCCACAGCATGCCACTACTTATTGAAGGTCTTTGTCCTTGCTAGTCGATATCTAGTATTCCCAAACCATTGTTTCTCCCTCTGTCCATTTGTGACTCGTATTATGAGTTGTCAACGTTGGCCACACATAGTGAATTTTTTGGTCATGGTAAGTGACATATGCCTATTTTGTTTGGTCATTGTGCATGGAAGCCACACCGTGCCACTACTTATTGAAGGTCTTTGTACTTGCTTGTTGATAAGTAGTATCCCCAACCCACGTTTTCCCCCTCTAACAATTTGTGACTCATCTTCTGAGTTGTCGACGTTGACCACCCATAGTGACATTCTTTGGTCATGGTCAGTGGCATATGCCTACTTGGGTTGGTCATTGTGCATGGTATCCACACCATGCCAATACTTATTAAACGTATGTGTAATTGCTAGTTGAGAACTAGTATTCTTAAACCATTGTTTCCCCCTCTGACCATTTTTGACTCGTACGATGAGTTGTCAACGTTGACCACACATGGTGAAATTCTTTGGTCATGGTCAGTGACACATGCCTACTTTGGTTGGTCATTGTGCATGGTAGCCTGAGTGTGATACTACTAATTTATGGTCTTTGTACTTGCTAGTTGATAAATAGTATTCTCATACCATTGTTTGCCCCTATGACTATTTGTGACTCGTATCATGAGCTGTCAACATTGACCTCACATGGTGAAATTCTTTGGTCATGGTCAGTGACACATGTCTACTTTGGCTGGTCATTGTGCATGGTAGTCACACTGTGCCACTACTTATTTAAGGCCTTTGTACTTGCTAGTCGATATCTATTATTCCAAAACCAGTTATTCCCCCTCTGACCATTTGTGACTCATATTATGAGTTATCAACATTCACCACACATAGTGAAACTCTTTGGTCATGGGCCGTGACATATGCCTGCTTTGGTTGGTCATTGTGCATGGTAAACACACTGTGCCACTACTTATTGAAGGTTTTTGTATTTTCTATTTGATAGCTGGTATTCCCAAATGATTGTTTCCCCATCTGGCCATTCTGACTTGTATCATGAGTTGTCAACTTTGAGCACCCACAGTGAAATTTGTTTGTCATGGTCAGTGACATATGCATACTTTGGTTGGTCATTGTGCATGGTTGTCACACCGTGCCACTACTTATTGTATGTACGTTTACTTGCTACTTGACAACTCGTGTTCTTATGCCATTGTTACCCCCTCTGACCATTTGTGACACGCATGATGAGTTGTCAACGTTCACCCCTTATAGTGAAATTCTTTGGTCATGGTCAGTGACATATTCAAACTTTGCTTGGTCATTGTGCATGGTAGACACACCGTGCCGCTACTTGTTGAAGGTTCTTGTACTTTCTAGTCGACAATTAGTATTAGCAAACCATTGGTTCCCCCTTTCACCGTTCGTAACTTGTATCATGAGCTGTCAATATTGACCACACATAGGGAAATTCGTTGGTCATGGGCAGTGACATATGCCTACTTTGGTTGGTCAGTGTGCATGAATCCACACTGTACCACTACGTATCTAAGGTCTTTGTAATTGCTCTTCAATAACTAGTATGCCCAACCCACTGTTTTCCCCCCTGACCATTTGTGACTCGTAGTATGAGTTGTCAACATTGTCCGCACATAGTGAAATTATTTGGTCATGGTCAGTGACACATGCCTACTTTGGTTGGTCATTCTGCATGGTAGCCACACCTTGTCAATACATATTGAATGTCTTTATACTTTCTAGTCAATAACTAGGATTTGCAAACCATTGTTTTCCCCTCCGACCATTTGTGACTCTTATTATGAGTTGTCAATGTTGAACACACATAGTGAAATTCTTTGGTCATGGTCAGTGACATATGCCTCCTTTGGTTGGTCATTGTATATGGTAGCCACACTGAGCCTCTACTTATTGAAGGTCTTTGTACTTGCTAGTTGATAACAAGTATTCCCAAACCACTGTTTCCCCCTCTGACCATTTGTGACTCGTATTGTGAGTTGTCAACATTGACCACAAATAGTGAAATTCTTTGGTCATGGTCAGTGACATATGCCTACATTGCTTGCTCATTATGCATGGTAGCCACACTGATTAAATACTTATTAAAGGTCTTATTACATGCTAGTCGATTCTGTAGTATTCCCAAACCAGTGGTTCTACCTCTAACCATTTGTCACTAGTATTATGAGAAATCAACATTCACCACACATAGTAAAACTCTTTGTTCCGTGACGTATGCCTGCTTTGGTTGCACATTGTGCATGGTAGCCACATCGTGCCAGTACGTACTGATGTCTTTCTACTTGCTAGTTGAAAAATAGTATTCTCAAACCAGTGTTTCCCCCTCTGACCATTTGTGAATCGTATTTTGAGTTGTCAACAATGACCACACATAGTGAAAATATTTGGTCATGGTCAGTGACATATGCTTACTTTTGTTGGTCATTGTGCATGGTAGCCACACTGTTCAACTACTTATTGAAGTTCATTGTACTTGAAAGTCAATAAAGAGTATTCTCAAACTATTGTTTCCCCCTTTGACCATTTGTGACTTGTATTATGAGTCGTCAACATTGACCACCCACAGAAAAATGATTTGGTCATGGTCAGTGACATATGCCTACTTGGGTTGGTCATTGTGCATGGTAGCCACAATGTGACACTAATTATTTAGGGTTTTTGTAATTTCTAGGTGAGAAGCAGTATTCCCAAACCATCATTTCCCTCCAGACCATTTGTGACTCGGAGTATGAGTTGTCGAAGTTGACCACCCACGGTGAAATTCTTTGGTCATGGTCAGTGACATATGCCCACTTTGGTTGGTGATCGTGCATGGTAGCCACACCGTGCCACTATTTTTGGAAGGTCTTTGTACTTGCTAGTTGATAACTAGTATCTTCAACCCATTGTCTCCCCCTCTGCCCATTTGTGACTCGTACTATGAGTTGTCAACATTGACCGTACACAGAGAAATTCTTTGGTCATGGTCACTGACATATGCCTGCTTTGGTTGGTCATTGTGTATCGTATCCACACCATGCCACTACTTATTGAATGTATTTGTACTTTCTAGTTGATAACTAGTATTCCGAAACCATTGTTTTCCGCTCTGAAAATTTGTGACTCGTATCATGAGTTTTTAACGTTGACCACACAGTGAAATTGTTTGGTCATGGTCAGTGACACATCCCTACTTTGGTTGGTCATCGTGCATGGTAACCACAACGTGCTTTTACTTAATGAAGGTCTTTGTACTTTCTAGTCAATAAATAGTATTCCCAAACCATTGTTTCCCCCTCTGACCATTTGAGACTCGTATTATAAGTTCACAATGTTGACCACACAATGTGAAAATCTTTCGTCATGGTCAGTGACATATGCCTTCCTTGGTTGGTCATTGTGCATGGTAGCCACAATGTGACACTACTCATTGAAGGTCCTTGTACTTGCCAGTCGATAACTAGTATTTCCAAACCATTTTTTCCCCCTCTGACCATTTGTGACTCATATTGTGAGTTGTCAATGTTGACCACACATAGTGAAATTCTTTGGTCACGTTCAGGGACATATGCCTACATTGACTGGTCATTATGCATTGTTGAAAACACCGTGCCACCACTTATTAAAGGTCTTTGTTCTTGCTACTTGGTACCTAGGATCCCCAAACCAATGCTTCCCCGTCTGCCCATTTGTGACTCTTTTTATTAGCTGTCAGCTTTGACCACACGTAGTGAAATGTTTTGGTCATGTGCCGTGATATATGCCTTCTTTGGTTGGTCATTGTGCATGGTTAGCCACACCATGCAAACACTTATTGAAGGTCTTTGTACTTCATAGTTTATAACTAGTATTCCCAAAACAGGGCTTCCCCCTCTGACCATTTGTGACTCGTATTATGAGTTGTCAACGTTGACCACACAGTGAAATTCTTTGGTCATGGTAAGTGACATATGCCTACATTGGTGGGTCACCATACATGGTAGCCACAAACCATTATTTCCATGAAGGTTTTTGTACTTTCTCCGCAATGCCTGTTCTTCCAAACCCAGTGGTTCCCCATCCAACCATTTGTGAATCGTATTATGAGTTATCAACATTCACCACACATAGTGAAACTCTTTGATCATGGGCCGTAACATATGCCTACTTTGGTTGGCCATTGTGTATGGTAGCCACACCGTACCACTACTTATCGAAGGTCTTTGTACTATTTAGTTGATACCTAGTGTTCACAAACCATTGTTTCCCTTTGCGGCCACTCCTGACTCGTAGTATGAGTTATCAACTTTGGTCACTTTTAGTGAAATTCGTTGGTCACGGTCAGTGACATATTCCTACTTTTGTTGGTCATTGTGCATGGTAACCACACCGAGCCACTACTTATTGAAGGTTTGTGTACGTTATAGTCGATAACTAGTATTCCCAGACCATTGGTTCCCCCTCTGACCATTTGTAACTTGTGACATGAGTTGCCAACGTTGACCACACATAGGGAAATTCGTTGGTCATGGGCAGTGACATATGCCTGCCTTGGTTGGTCATTGTGCATGAAGCCACACTGTACCACTACGCATTGAAGGTCTTTGTACTTGCTTGTCGATAACTAGTATTTCCAGACCATTGTTGCCCCCTCTGACCATTTGTGACTTGTATTATGAGTTGTCAAAATTGGCCACACATAGTGAAATTCTTTGGTCATGGTCAGTGAAATATGCCTACTTTGGTTGGTCATTGTGCATGGTAGCCACACCGTGCCACTACTTATTGAAGGTCTTTGTACTTGCTAGTCGATGTTTAGTATTCCCAAACCATTGTTTCCCCCTCTGACCATTTGTGACTCGTATTACGATTTGTCAACATTGACCACACATAGTGAACTTCTTTGATCATGGTCAGTGACATATGCCTACTTTGGTTGGTCATTGTGCATGGTAGCCACAATGTGATACTACTTATTGAATGTCCTTGTACATGCCAGGCAATAAGTAGTATTCCCAAACCATGGTTTCCCCCTCTCACTTTTTGTGACTCGTACTATGAGTTGTCAATGTTGACCACACATAGTGAAATGTTTTGGTCCCGTTCAGTGACATATGCCTACATTGATTGGTCATTATGCATTGTAGCCACACCGAGCCACTACCTATTTAGGGTCTTTGGACTTGCTCGTTGATACCTTGTATTCCCAAACCATTGTTGCCCCATCTGACCATTTTTGACTCGTAATATGAGTTTTCAACGTTGACCACACACTTTGAAAGTGAAACTCTTTGGTCATTGGCCGTGAAATATGCCTGATTTAGTTGGTCATTGTGCATGGTAGCCACACCGTGCAAGTACGTATTCAAGGTCTTTGTATTTGCTAGTTGATAACTAGTATTCCAAAACCAGGTTTTCCCCTTCTTACCATTTGTGATCCATATTAGAAGTTGTCAACATTGACCACACATAGTGAAAATATTTGGTCATAGTCAGTGACATATGCCTACTTTGGTTGGTCATTGTGCATGGTAGCCACAACGTGACACTACGTATTGAAGGTCTTTGTACATACAAGTTGGTAAATAGTATCCCAAAATCATGGTTTCCCCCTTTGAGCATTTGTGACTTGTATTATGAATCGTCAACGTTGACCACACATAGTGAAATTCTTTGGTCATGGTCAGTGACATATGCCTAATTTGGTTGGTCATTGTGCATGGTAGCCACACCATGACACTACCTATTGAAGGTTGTTGTACTTACTAGTTGATAACTAGAATGCCCAACCCATTTTCCCTCCTTTGACCGTTTGTGAATCGTATCATAAGTTGTCAATGTTGACTGCACATAGTGAAATTATTTGGTCATAGTCAGTGACATATGCCTACTTTGATCAGGCATGTGCCACTGCATATGGCTCCTTTAGTTGGTCATTGTGCATGATATTCACACCGTGCCACTACTTATTCAAGGTCTTTGTACCAGCTTGTCCATAACTAGTATTCCCAAACCATTATTTCCCCCTCCGACCATCTGTGACTCGTATTATGAGTTGTCAATGTTGTCCACGCATAGTGTAATTCTTTGGTCATGGTCAGTGACATATGCCTACAATGGTTGGTCTTTATGCATGGTAGCCACACCGTGCCACTACTTATTAAAGGTCATTGTACTTGCTATTCAATAACTAGTATTCCCAAACCATTGTTTCCCCTATGACCATTTGCGACTTGTATTATGAGTTTTTAATGTTGACCACACACAGTGAAATTCTTTGGTCATGGTCAGTGACATATGCCTACTTTGGCTGGTCATTGTAAATGGTAGCCACACCGTGCCACTACTTCTTGAATATATTTGTACTTGAAGGTCTTTGTACTTGCTAGTCGATACCTAGTATTCCCAAATCACTGTTTTCCCATCTTACCATTTGTGAATTGTATTATGAGTTGGCAATGTTGACCTCACATGTTGAAATGTTTTGGTCATGGTTAGTGACATATGCCTACATTGGTTGGTCATTAAGCATGGTAGCCACACCATGCCACTACTTGTTTTAGGTCTTTGTACTTGCTAGTCGATACCTAGTATTACAAATCCATTTCCCCCCTTTGATCATTTGTGACTCATATTATGACTTGTCAATGTTGACCACACATGTTGAAATTCTTTGGTCATGGTCAGTCACACATGCCTACTTTGGTTGGTCATTGTGCATGAGAGCCACACTGTGCCATTACTTATTGAAGGTCTTTGTACTTGCTAGTTTATAAATAGTATTCCAAAAACATTGTGTTCCCATCTGACAAATTGCGACTTGTATTACGAGTTGTCAATGTTGACCACCCATAGTGAAATTCTTTGGTCATGGTCAGTGACATATGCCTCTTTTTGTTGGTCATTTTGCATGATAGCCACAACGCTCCACTACTTATTGAAGTTTTGTGTACTTTCTATTTGACAACTAGTATTCCCAAACCATTGGTTCTCTCTCTGGCTATTTGTAACTTGTATCATAAGCTGTCAACGTTGACCACACATAGGGAAATATTTTGGTCATGGGCAGTGACATATGCCTTATTTGGTTGGTCATTGTGCATGGTAGCCACACTGTGCCACTACTTCTTTAGGACCTTTGTAATTGCTAGTTGATAACTAGTATCCCCAAACCATTGTTTTCCCATCAGACAATTTGCGACTCGTATTATGAGTTATCAATGTTGACCCATCATAGTGAAACACTTTGGTCATGGTCAGTGAAATATGCCTCCTTTGGTTGGTCATTGTGCATGGCAGCCACACTGTGCGACTACTTATTGAAGGTCTTTGTACTTGCTAGTTGATAACTAATATTCCCAAGCCATTGTTTCCTCCTCTGACCATTTGTGGTTTGTGTTATAAGTTCTCAACATTGACCACACATAGTGAAATTATTTGGTCATGATCAGTGACATATGCATACTTTGGTTGGTCATTGTGCATGGTAGTGTTGGATCTGGAGGAGAGAGGGAGTCTTGGAGTAGCGAGCATGTGGGACTGAAAGGGCATCAGTTGTGCTGAAGAATGGTTGCTGAATCACTCAAAATGATGGAGTACATATAGAGCTAGAGCTTGGGCAAGTCAGCCCTCTCACAAGCCACACCACTTAGCCATGGAGGCTAAGGCTCACACACTAGAGTCCACAATCTCACACAAGGGAGGAAATCAGCCCAACAATCAGGCTGACCAGTCACACACGACCTAGAGAGCTAGAGAATGCTCTCATGGCACACTCCTAGTGGTCACATCACCCACAAACNCATGGAGAATCGCCATGTGTCCATGGCTAGCACACAAGGATCTCACCTCACCTAAAAAGTAAGGTGAGGTACCTTTATCCTAGTCAGCACACTCTCACAAGGCAATCCTAAGACCAAGGACCTTTTTGGATATTTCTCCTACCAGGTCTTGACCCTGGACCTCTTGCCTTTTTCTTTTCTCAGGCTAAGGCATGGAGCCATCGCCCATGGCCACCCAGACATCGGCGGTCCATGACCCCTGAAACTTCGAAAATTCATATCTCCCAATCCGACCGTTGGATCGGCCTGAAACTTGGACCGTAGATAATTTGCCACCTGATCTTTTCAATGGTGAAGACGGATTGACGATCGGAGCAGGCATCTGGAANCCGCAGTCAGAGTGGGCTGAGTCCACATGCCTTCATGCAGAACTGCTGCTTCTCACGGGTCACTGGCTTGGTGCAGAAATCAGCGACCTGCCTGCTGGTTGGAGTAAACTCCAGCTTGATAGCACCCTCCTGCACCATGTGCCTGATGAAGTGATATGCGATGTCAATGTGCTTGGTGCGTGCATGGTGCTCAGGATTCTTGGCGAGTGCGATTGCGCTCTGGTTGTCGACGCGCACAGGAACTGGAACTGCTACACTCCCACTCATCTCCGCCATGAGACGCTGGAGCCAAACTGCTTCCTTGGCTCCAAAGCTGAGAGAGACGTACTCAGCTTCTGTGCTCGAGGTGGCCACGACCACCTGTCGCTTGCTGCACCAGCTGATGGCACCTCCATTCATGAGAAACACATGTCCAGAGATGGACTTGCGGGTCTCAGGATTTGAAGCCCAATCTGCATCTGTGTAGCCGATGATGCTGTTGTCGTTGCCGTTGTAGGTGATGCCGACGTTGATGGTTCCAGCAAGGTAGCGGAAGATCCGCTTCACTGCCTTCTGGTGCTCAGGTCCGGGATTAGCCATGTGCTGGCTCATAGCGCTCACAGCCTGTGCGAGGTCAGGCCTGGTTGCCACCATCAGGTACATAAGACTGCCGACGGCGCTCTGGTACTTCTGCCGTTCAACTGCATCTGCTTCTCCACTGAAGCTCACGAGGTACTGCCGCGTCTCCAGTGGCGTGCCGATGGGTTTGGCCTCTGCCATGCCGAACCGCTGCAGGACATCCTTGATGTAGCGACTCTGCTGTAGCGAGAGAGAGCGTGATTTGCGGTCACGCATGATCTGGATGCCGAGGAAGTATGACGCCTCCCCGAGATCAGACATCTGGAAGCGCTCCTGCATCGCCTCCTTGAACTCCTGCAGTGCAGACATGCTGTTGGAAAGGAGGAGCATGTCATCCACATACACAATGATGATGAGGATCTCATGCTCATGCTGCCAGCGATACACGCTGTAGTCACACTCGCTGCACTCAAACCCCATGCACTGCAATGCCGCATCCAACATCTGGTTCCAAGCACGCGACGCTTGCTTGAGGCCATACAGCGACTTCTGCAGCTTGCAAACCAGGTGCTCCTGGCCATCCATGACGAACCCCTCAGGCTGCTCCATGTAGATCTCCTCCTCCAAGTCACCATTCAAGAATGCCGTCTTGACATCCATGTGGTGAACCTCGAAATCCTCAGCTGCTGCATAAGACAGGAGCGTGCGCACAGAGGCAAACTTTGCAATAGGGGCAAAGGTTTTTGTGTAGTCGATGCCCTCCTGCTGCGAGTAGCCCTTGGCGACCAGCCTCGCCTTGTACTTTTCCAGGTTACTATCTGCTCCCCGCTTCTTCTTGAACACCCACTTGCACTTGATCACCTTACGCCCAGGTGGACGCTCAGTCAGCTCCCACGTGCCGTTGTCCAGCTGCGACTGTATCTCCTGCTGCACGGCTTGCGCCCAATCTGCTGCATCCGGTGCAGCCATGGCCTCCTTGTATGACGTTGGCTCATCTGAATCTGCTACAACTGCGACGTTCATCTGTTCTGG
>SZWC01000784.1:114869-142861 GCA_023375785.1 Penium margaritaceum | reverse complement strand
GCTGCGGTGATGCCTTTTGCCTGTGGAGGCGGAGCGCGCTCGTCGCCGCTCACCACCTCCCACAAGCCCCTCTCCTCCAAAAGGAGGCGGGTACGGATCTTCCAAAACGTGAAGTTGGCGCGTCCTTCCAGCCTCTCCAAGGGCTGGGCTGCTGTTATCACGCCTGCTGCTGCCATTTTGAGCTTTGGTGATGCTCAACGCTGCCCTTGGGTGGCGGCGCTACCCCTGCTTCTGCTGCTGCTTCTGCCAGAAATCTGTCTGACAGAAAATGGACTGTAGATGCCAGCAGACTGGGAATTTGGAAAAACAGAGCCCACCAATAGAAAATTCAGCTCAAAACCTTTCAGATCGACCCATAAAACAGGGTCATCAACAGGGGATTTTGAAAGATATGCCCTCTTGAAAACAGGGTATGCTCCTACTCCAACTCAGACCAGCCAGCTTGTAAGCGGCGTTTCTCCCAAACTAATCGATGGAATGCAAATATTTTTTACACCAATGGAAAGCTTAGGAAAAATAATACAATTCGCAGGTGCCACTTTTTAAATTTGACAAAGAAATGAGAGAGTTATGGTCATCACAAGACGACAGTCTTACTCATAGAGAAGAGTGTAGCCCTGGCCGACCTCGTTTTGAACATAACCCTCAATCCGACCGTTGGATCTTCGCGATCTTGGGCTCGTTGGAAAGCTTGTCTCCCGAACTTGAAGATCCAGTGGTCGATCGTCAAATTTGGTCAAGGTTTGACACTAAACCGTCACTCTCAAACTGACGGCCTGTGCTGGCTGAATCTGGAAGAATCTGGCTCTGATATCAAATGTTGGATCTGGAGGAGAGAGGGAGTCTTGGAGTAGCGAGCATGTGGGAATGAAAGGGCATCAGTTGTGCTGAAGAATGGTTGCTGAATCACTCAAAATGATGGAGTACATATAGAGCTAGAGCTTGGGCAAGTCAGCCCTCTCACAAGCCACACCACTTAGCCATGGAGGCTAAGGCTCACACACTAGAGTCCACAATCTCACACAAGGGAGGAAATCAGCCCAAAAATCAGGCTGACCAGTCACACACGACCTAGAGAGCTAGAGAATGCTCTCATGGCACACTCCTAGTGGTCACATCACCCACAAACTCATGGAGAATCGCCATGTGTCCATGGCTTGTACACAAGGATCTCACCTCACCTAAAAAGTAAGGTGAGGTACCTTTATCCTAGTCAGCACACTCTGACAAGGCAATCCTAAGACCAAGGACTTTTTTGGATATTTCTCCTACTAGGTCTTGACCCTGGACCTCTTGCCTTTTTCTTTTCTCAGGCTAAGGCATGGAGCCATCGCCCATGGCCACCCAGACATCGGCGGTCCATGACCCCTGAAACTTCAAAAATTCATATCTCCCAATCCGACCGTTGGATCGGCCTGAAACTTGGACCATACATAATTTGCCACATGATCTTTTCAATGGTGAAGACGGATCGACAATCGGAGCAGGCATCTGGAAGTTTCCTGGAACTTGCTCCTGTGGACCTGAAACTGAGCCGGACGGCTCCTTTCCCAACAGGTAGCTACACCGTGCCACTACTTATTGAAGGTCTTTTTAATTTTTGGTCGATACCTAGTGTTTGCAAACCATTGTTTCCCCCTATGACCATTTGTTACTCGTGTCATGAGTTGTCAACATTGACCACCCATAGTGAAATTTGTTGGTCATGGTCAGTGACATATGCCTACTTTGGTTGGTCATTTTGCATGGTAGCCACACCGTGCCACTACTTGTTGTAGGTTTGTGAACTTGCTAGTTTATCAACAGTGTTCTTAAACCATTGTTTCCCCCTCTGACCATTTGTGATTCATATTATGAGTTGTAAACGTTGACCCATCATAATGAAATTCTTTGGTCATGATCAGTGACATATGCCTACTTTGGCTGGTCATTGTGCATGGTAGCCACACCGTGCCACTAGTTCTTTAAAATCTTTGTACTTGCTAGTTGATAAATAGTATCCCCAAACCATTGTTTTCCCCTCAGACCATTTGTGACTCGTGTTATGAGTTATCAACGTTGACCCAGTATAGTGAATCTCTTTTGTCATGGTCAGTGACATGTTCCTACTTTGTTTGGTCATTGTGCATGGTAGCCACACTGTCCCACTACTGATTGAAGGTCTTTGTACTT
This sequence comes from Penium margaritaceum, assembly GCA_023375785.1. NCBI lineage: Eukaryota > Viridiplantae > Streptophyta > Zygnematophyceae > Desmidiales > Peniaceae > Penium > Penium margaritaceum. The sequence goes on along the minus strand of SZWC01000784.1, from coordinate 140,689 downwards.
GCTAGTTGACAACTAGTATTCCCAACCCATTGTTTCCCCCTCTGACCATTTGTGACTCGTGTTATGAGTTGTCAACGTTGACCGCACATAGTGAAATTCGTTGGTTATGATCAGTGACACATGCATACTTTGGTTGGTCATTGTGCATGGTAGCCATACTGTGCCACTGCATATTGAAGGTCGTTGTACTTGCTAGTCGATTCCTAGTGTTCCCAAACCATTGTTTCCCCTCTGACCATTTGTGAATCGTGTTATGAGTTGTCAACGTTGACCACACATAGTGGAATTCTCTAGTCATGGTCAGTGACATATGCATACCTTGGTTGGTCATTGTGCATGGTAGCCACACTGTGCCACTACTTATTTAACTTCTCTGTACTTGCTATTGAATAACTAGTATTCCCAAAGCATTGTTTCCCCCTCTGACCATTTGTGACTTGTATTACATGCTGTCAACAGTGACCACCCACAGTGAAATTATCTGGTCATGGTTAGTGACATATGCCTCCATTGGTTGGTCATTGTGCATGGTAGCCACACCGTGCAACTACTTATTGAAGGTCATTGTACTTGCCATTCAATAACTAGTATTACCAAACCTTTGTTTCCCTCTTTGACCGTTTGTGGCCCGTAGTGAAATTTGCTGGTCATGGTCAGTGACATATGCCTACTTTGGTTGGTCATTGTGCATGGTAGCCACATCGTACCAACACTTATTGAAGGTAAGTGTACTTATTAGTTGATGAATATTTTTCATAAATCATTGTTTCCCCCTTTGACCATTTGTGACTCCGTTTATGAGTTGTCAACGTTGACCCATCATAGTGAAATTCTCTGGTCATGGTCAGTGACATATGCCTACTTTGGTTGGTCATTGTGCGTGGTAGCCACACCGTGCCACTACTTATTGAAGGTTTGTGTACTTTTTAGTCCATAAATAGTATTAAAAAACCATTGGTTTCCCCCTCTGACCATTTGTAACTTGCACTATGAGTTGTCAAAGTTGACCACACATAGTGAAATTCGTGGGTCATGGACAGCGACATATTTTTAATCTGGTTGGTCATTGTGCATGGTAGCCACACTGTGCCACTACATATTAAAGGTCTTTTTACTTGCTATTCGATATCTAGTATTCGAAAAACCATTATTTCTCCCTCTGTGCATTTGTGACTCGTATTATGAGTTGTCAACGTTGGCCAGACATAGTGAGATTCTTTGGCCATGGTCAGTCACATATGCCTACTTTGGTTGGTCATTGTGCATGGAAGCCACACCGTGCCACTACTTATTGAAGGTCTTTGTACTTCCTAGTCGATAATTAGTATCCCCAACCCACGTTCTCCCCCTGTGACCATTTGTGACTCATGTCATGAGTTGTCAACATTGACCACCCATTGTGAAATTCGTTGGTCATGGTCAGTAACATATGCCTACTTTGGTTCATCATTGTGCATGGTAGCCACACCATACCACTAAGTTTTGAAGGTATGTGTACTTAGTAGTTGATAACTAGTATTATGAAACCATTGCTTCCCCCTCCAACCATTTGTGACTTGTACTATGAGTTGTCAATGTTAACCACACATAGTGAAATTCTTTGGTCATACTCAGTGACACATGCCTACTTTGGTTGGTTGTTGTGCATGGTAGCCACACTGTGCCACTACTTATTTAAGGTCTTTGTACTTGCTAGTCGATACCTAGTGTTCCCAAACCATTGTTTCTCCCTCTGACCATTTGTGACTCGTATGATTAGTTGTCAGCGTTAACCCATCATAGTGAAATTGTTTGGTCATGGTCAGTGACATGTTCCTACTTTGGTTTGTCATTGTGCATGGTAGCCACACCGTGCCACTACTTATTGAAGGTTCGTGTACTTTCTAGTCGACAACTAGTATTCCCAAACCATTGGTTCCCCCTCTGGACATTTCTAACTTGTATCATGAGCTGTGAACGTTGAACAAACACAGGGAAATTTGTTGGTCATGAGCAGTGACATATACCTACTTTGGTTGGTCATTGTGCATGAAACCACACTGTACCACTACGTATGTAAGGTCTTTGTACTTGCTATTTGATAACTAGTATCCCCAACCCACTGTTTCCCCCTCTGGCCATTTTTGACTCGTAGTATGAGTTATCAACGTTGTCCACACATAGTGAAATTCTTTGGTCATGGTCAATGACATATACCTACTGCCGTTGGTCATTGTGCATGGTAGCTACACCTTTTCAATACATAATGAAGGTCTTTGTTCTTGCTATTCAATAACTAGCATCTCCATACCATTCCCCCCCCCTCCGACCATTTGTGACTCTTATTATGAGTTGTCAACATTGAACACACATGCATTCTTCGGTTGGTCATTGTATATGGTAGCCACACTGTGCCTCTATTTATTGAAGGTCTTTTTACTTGCTAGTTGATAACTAGTATTCCCAAACAAAGTTTTCCCCCTTTGACCATTGATGACTCGTTCTATGAGCTGTTAACGTTGACCACAAATAGTCAAGTTATTTGGTCATGGTCAGTGACATATGCCTACATTACTTGGTCATTGTGCATGGTAGGCACACTGTGTAACTACTTGTTTAAGGTCTTTGTACTTGCTAGTCGATACGTAGTGTTCCCAAACCAGTGGTTCCCCCTCTAACCACTTGTTACTAATATTATGAGAAATGAACATTCACCATACATAGTGAAACTCTTTGGTCATGGGCCGTGACAAATGCCTGCTTTGGTAGGTCATCGTGCATGGTAGCCACATCGTTCCCGTACACATTGAAGGTCTTTGTACTTGCTAGTTGATAAATAGTATTCTCAAACCAGTGTTTCCCCCTCTGACTGATTGTGACTCGTACTTTGAATTGTCAACATTGACCACACATAGTGTAAATATGTGGTCATTGTCAGTGACATATGCTTACTTTGGTTGGTCATTGTGCATGGCAGCCATACCGTGCCACTACTTATTGAATTTCACTGTACTTGCAAGTCGATAAATAGTATTCCCAAACTATTTTTTCCCCCTTTGACCATTTGTGACTCGTATTATGAGTCTTCAATGTTGACCACACATAGAGAAAATGTTTGGTCATGGTCAGTGACATACGCCTACTTTGGTTGGTCATTGAGCATGGTAGCCACACTGTGACACTAATTATTTAGGGTTTTGTACTTGCTACTCAATAAGAAGCATTCCCAAACCATTGACTCCCCCGTTGACCATTTGTGACTCAGCGTATGAGTTGTTGAAGTTGACCATCCATAGTGAAATTCTTTGGTCTTGGTCAGTGACATATGCCCATTTTGGTAGGTCATTGTGTATGGTAAGCCACACCATGCCACTATTTTTAGAGGGTCTTTGTAATTGCTAGTTGATAAATATTATCCCCAACCCATTGTTTCCCCCTCTGCCCATTTGTAACTCGTATTATGAGTTGTCAATGTTGACCGTACATAGTGAAATTCTTTTATCATGGTCAGTGACATATGTCTGCTTTGGTTGTTCATTGTGTATGGTAGCCACGCCATGCCACTACATGTTGAAGGTTTTTGTACTTGCTAGTTGATAATTAGTAGTCCCAACTCATTTTTTCCCTCTCTGACCATTGGTGACTCGTATTATGAGTTTTCAACTTTGACCACACATAGTGAAACTCTTTGGTCATGGGCCATGACATATGCCTGCTTTAGTTGGTCATTGTGCATGGTAGCCACACCGTGCCAGTATGTATTGAAGGTCTTTGTAATTGCTAGTTGATAACTAGTGTTTCCAAACCAGTGCTTCCCCCTCTTACCATTTGTGACTCGTATTATAAGTTGTCAACATTGACCACATATAGTGAAATTATTTGGTCATGGTCAGTGACATATGCCCTCTTTGGTTGGTCATTGTGCATGGTAGCCACACCGTGCCACTACGTTTTGAAGGTCTTTGTACGTAAAAGTCGACAAAGAGTATTCCCAAACCATTTTCTCCCCCTTTGAGCATTTGTGACTCGTATTATGAGTCACAAATGTTGAAATTATTTGGTTATTGTCAGTGACATCTGCCTACTTTGGTTGGTCATTGTGCATTGTAGCCACACCATGACACTACTTATTGAGGATTTTTTGTGCTTGCTAGTTGATAACTAGTACCCCCAACCCATTTTTCCTCCTCTGAATAGTTGTGATTCGAATCAAAAGTTGTCAACATTGACCACACATAGTGAAATTAGTTTGGTCATGTTCTGTGATGTATACGTACTTTGGTTGGTCATAGTGCATGGTACTCAAACCGTGCCACTACTTATTGAAGGTCTTTGTCCTTGCTAGTCAGTAACTAGTATTCCCAAACCATTACTTCCCCATATCACCATTTGTTGTTTGTATTATGAGTTTTCAACGTTGACCACACATAGTGAAATTCTTTGGTCATGGCAAGTGACATATGCCTACTTTGGTGGGTCATTGTGCATGGTAGCCACACTGTGCCACTACTTATTGAAGGTCTTTGTACTTTCTAGTCGATAACTAGTATTCCCATACCATTTTTTCCCCATCTGACCATTTGTGACTCGTATTATGAGTTTTCAATGTTGACCACACATAGTACAACTCTTTGGTCCTGGGAAACTGTTTAATCATGGTCAGAGACATATGCATACTTTGATTGGTCCTTGTGCATGGTAGCCACATCGTGACACTGCTTATTGAAGGTTTTTGTACTTTCTAGTTGATTACTAGTATTCCCAAACCATATGACTCGTATTATGACATGTCAAAGTCAACCACCCATAGTGAAATTCTTTGGTCATGGCCAGTGACATATTCCTACTTTGGTTGGTCATTGTGCATGGTAGGCACACCGTGATACTCCTTATTGAATGTTTTTGTACTTGCTGGTCGACAACTAGTATTCCCAAACCATTGTTCCCCCTCAGACCATTTGTGACTCGTATTAGAGTTGTCAATGTTGACCACACACCGTCAAATTTATTGGTCAGGGTCGGTAACATATGCCTACTTTGGTTGGTCATTGTGCATGGTAACCACACCGTGCCACTAGTTATTGAAGGTCTTTGTACTTGCTACTTGATAACTAGAAATGCTAAACCATTGTTTCCCCCTCTGACCTTTTGTGACTCGTAGTATGAGTTGTCAACTTTGACCACCCAAAGTGAGATTCTTTGGTCATGGTCAGTGACATATGCCTACTTGGTTGGTTATTGTGCATGATATCCACACCATGCCACTACTTTTTGAAGGTCTTTGTTATTGCTTATCGATAACTAGTATTACCAAACTATTTCTTCCCACTTTGACCATTTGTGACTCGTATTAAGAGTTTTTAACGTTGACCACGCATAGTGAGATTCTTTGGTCATTATCAGTGACATATGCCTACTTTGGTTGGTTACTGTGCATGCTAGCCACACCGTGCCACTACATTTTGAAGATCTTTGTACTTTCTCATCGATAAATAGTATTCCAAACCCATTGTTTCGTCCACTGACCATTTGTGACTCGTATCATGAGTTGTCAACATTGACGACACACTGAAATTTATTGGTCAGGGTCAGTGACATATGCCTACTTTGGTTGGTCATTGTGCATGGTAGCCACACTGTGACACTACCTATTGAAGGCCGTTGTACTTTCTAGTCGATAACTAGTATTCCTGAACCATCGTTTCCCCCTCTGACCATTTATGACTTGTATGATGAGTTGTCAATGTTGACCACACATAGTGAAATTATTTGGTCATGGTCAGTGACATATGCCTACTTTGGCTTGTCATTGTGCATGGTAGCCACACCATGCCACTGCTTATTGAACGTCTTTGTACCTGTTTGTCAATAAATAGTATTCCAAACCCATTGTTTTCCCCTTTGACCATTTGAGACTCGTATTATGAGTTGTCAACATTGACCACACATAGTGAAATTCGTTGGTCATGGTCCGTGATATATGCCTACTTTGGTTGTTCATTATGCATGGTAGCCAGACCGTGCCACTACTTATTCAAGGTCTTTGTACTTGCTAGTCGATACCTATTATTCCCAAACCATTGTTCCCCCCTCTGACCATTTGTGACCCGTATTATGAGTTATCAATGCTGACCGCACATAGTGAAATTCGTTCGCCATGTTCAGTGCTATATGCCTACATTAGTTGGCCATTTTAAATGGTAGGCACACTGTGCCGCTGCTTATTGAAGGTATTTGTACTTGCTTGTTGGTACCTAGTATTTCCAAACAATTGTTTCCCCCTCTGACCATTTGTGACTCATATTATGAGTTGTCAATGTTGACCACACATAGTGAAATTATTTGGTCATGGGCCGTGACATATGCCTGCTTGAACATTCTAGTCGATAAATTGTATTCCCAAACCTTTGTTTCCCCCTCTGACTATTTGTCTCTCGTATTATGTTTTGTCAACATTGACCACACATAGTGAAATTATTTGGTCATGGTCAATGACACATGACTGTTTTGGTTGTTTATTGTGCATGGTAGCCACACCGTGCCACTACTTGTTGAAGGTCTTTGTACTTTTTAGTCGATAACTAGTATCTCCAAACCATTGTTCCCCCCTCTGATCATTTGTGACTTGTATTATGAGTTGTCAACGTACACCACACGCAGTAAAATTCTTTGGTCATAGTCAGTGACGTATTCCTACTTTGGTTGGTTATTGTGCATGGTAGCCACACCGTGCCACTACTTATTGAAGGTAATTGTACTAACCAGTTGATAAACTAGTATTCCCAAACCATTGTTTCCCCCTATGTCCATTTTTGAACTGTATTATGAGCTGTCAACATTGACCCCACATAGTGAAACCATGTGGTGATGGTCAGTGACATATGCCTACTTTGGTTGGTCACTTTGCATGGTAGCCACAGCGTGTCACTACTTGTAAGTAAAAGATTGCTACATTGATAAGAACTCTCAAGAATGGTTTAGGTCCTGGACCGAAACCACTTGACCAACGGCTCTCGGACAGCACCCGTTGAGACCTAACGGTCAAGTCATCCCGTAATAAAGTGACATCTGTCACCCGTGTCCGGCTAGAGGAGAGAAGCCATTGCCTTGCTATTTTGTCCTTTTCTGTTTGTGTATGCCGGTGATGTTCTTTCCCTTCAATTTAATCCAGAATAGTCTTTCCATCCTGTTCGCCTTTGGTTCCCCAGCTTTGCCGCCATGTCTTCGCTTTGCTCGCTCATCGCTCATTTTGTTCTTGCCATCCACTCTCAGCTCACAACTCCTTGCTCCATCACTCCCAATTCTTCGCTCATCACTCATCAACCCATCACTCTCGCTCTGCCTTAACTTTCTCTTTCCGGCTACCTGTCTACCTTGCACCTCTACCCCATACATTACTTCTCTTCAAGCTCCTGTGACTAACTTCTTGCGAGATCTCATGTCTCCTTGCTACCGTCATCCATCTGACGTGCTTTCGCATGTTTCAGTGTTTCTGCATGCTTCTACCATCGTTGTCTCGCCTCCTTACATTGTCCAGACATGGTATCAGAGCTTCACGCAACATCAACTGGTGCCTCTTCACCCAGACGTCGCTTCACTGCCGCAACCACCACACACCACTGTCCAGCATTCCTCTGCCGCCACAATCACTCTACACCTCTCAGCTTTGCCAGTAGCTAACGTCAACAGCTCTGCATCAACCACCTCGCTATTCGTAACGGCCTCGGGTTATCTGTATCAAGCCCTGGGCACAAGACATGTCCATGGCAAGTACTCGGTGACTCTTTTACGACAACAGCCGCAAGCCACCATCGAGCCGCCACCTTTCACCGTCTTTGCTGAAGCTTCCCGTCACTTCTCTACACTTCTTTGCCCGCCCGCTGCCCTCCTCCTAACCGTTGACCATACAGGCTCTCCTCATCTCCTCTTCCACAACTACTATCACGCTTCCATCCCAGCCTCTATCTCCCACAGCCCTTCCTCGGCTACACCATCTTCTACCACCACCTCCTAATTGCAGTAGAGGTTCATCCTCCGTCACGATATGGGACACACTCTTATGAAATCCGCGAAAGTCTCTGCTAACGTCAACACCTCTCCTGTTGCAACCGACTTCCTCTCGCTGTCAGGACATTGGAAACCACCACTCTTCCTGCCCGTCGGTCTTGGGCTAACTGGGCAACAAGCCGTCACTCTCCTCACATCAGAGCAGCAAGATACCTCATCCGCGTCCAGTGCTGCTCACTCCCGATCTCCTCCATCCTCCTCTGTTGCCGCTGCTCCATCAGTCTTATCTTCTTCTCTTGTATCCTCCTCGTCATAAGAGTTGCACATTTGTCTCATCACCCCCAGCATCCTTTACACCCTTTGTTGGTTTTCAGCATCAGCTTCATCAGCCTCATCATCAACATTATCATTCTCCTCATTGCTTTGCATCGCACGTGGTTTTGTGCCTGCACCCATTCTGTCATCAGTCGTTCCTCCGCCATCATCTTCTTCATCCGCTTGATACAAGGATCCGCCCGGTTGCATTGCCCTCATTGCAACGACCTGCACCCGCGCCAAAACTTCAACAGCATACGCAGCTCGCCTCTGCGCCTAAACTCTTCTATTATCCTCCTCCGCCTCATCGATAGCAATCTTGAGCATTTGTGGCTAGCACAAGGACAAGCATGTACAAACGGCCAACCTCGTAGTGGTATGCATCCGCGCTGGCCGTAGATTTCTCGCGACGCGTCGGCATTTGTTGTCCCCTCTCCGCACTCTACTCCTCTACCCAGCAACGCACGTGGTTTCGTCCCTGCGACCATTTCAGTAACAACGTTCTACCGCCTACCATCAGCTTCAATCATCGGCTCGGCCCACGGATCCACCCGATCACATTGCCTTCATTCCAACGACCTGTGTCCACGCCGAAACTTCCGCAGCGTGCGCGGCTCGTCCTTGCGCCCAACCATCAACACCTGTAGCCAGTACTTGGATCTGCGCAAGCTAACTGCCTGTCTTGCAGCCGCCTGCACCCATGCCAGCAACAGATTTCTCACGGCACGTCGGCGTTTCTTGCCTTTTCCTTGCCGCACTATACTCCCCTATTAATCACAGCACACGTGGTTCCATCCCCGCGCTTAGCAACCTCCTTCACTTGATTCAACATACCAGGCTCTCTCTTTCAAAACCATGTTTGGTCACGGATCACACTACAGGCTCCGCAGATGGGGCCGGGAACCAGACATGGACCGAATTGTGCAGGTTTGGATTTGCGACATCCCAGTACTTGAGTTTGTCGATGAAGAAGACATTAATTTCATCGAATGGGAGGAAGCCCTACTTCTTGTTACCCGACACGGGTTAGTCCGAGGCTTTCACCTCAGACAACTGTTTATAAACCCAGTGCTCTGGTCCACTCGACATAACCGAGCCTACTGGACAAACTATTAACATGCTCTCCTGCAAGTCTGAGCTCTCCTCTTGACCACCACTGACCTCCCATTCCACAACGTCATCATCTCTGGAGTACTGGACATCCTTGCTATCATGGGCAACATTGAGGAGCTATGTGCAGAAGGAGATCCTCCTGAACAAACTCGCTGACGAAGGCATACCAAAGGGTACCAACCTCAAGGCCTCAATCCATACGAACTCAGATGAGACTAGCACGCATATGAACCCACGGAAGTACTGCAGCCTGCAAGAAGCGGCAACTGACGCCACTGACAGATATGAAAAACTTCACACAACGAAACAACAATCGGCACCCGCAGCAGCGGTGACACCAGGTGGCAGCGCAGTGCGCGGCAACCCTCTACCACCAAAAGCCTGTCACGTATGTGGCCGTTTTGAGCATCTCCAGGCACACTGTCCATGACGTCGAAGGGAGCAGATTCTTCCTACTCAGCATCCAAGAGAAGAACAATGGCGCCAGTATGACGCGGCACGGAACCGCCAGTGGAACGAGCACCCACGACCAAACCAGCACCCACAGGGAGCTCCTGACATGCACGGGGCTGCCGCAGCAGTGGCACCTCATCAGCAGGGGCCCCTTCTCCCAACCCCAGTAGTTGATTTTACCACTCTTGGAAACAATGCGGTCGGTGCTGCTGGTGCATGGAATGTTCGGTTTGGCATGCTGATGGGCGATGATGAAACCACTGAAGAGACACCAACGGAACAGGAGCAGCAGCAGATCAATGCCGCACAAGCGGCTGGCTTGGTGGGCTGGACTTTACGTGAGGCAATGGACATCTAGAGAGAACTCCGTCAGCATGATGAACAATTGGATACAATCCTACAATAAGAGATTGCCGCACAATCAGTCCAGCGGTGTGCTAACCGTGAGGGGGTGGTGGCGAAGACCACACCAGTACCAACGGAGCAACGAGCAGGCCCGACAGACAAAGCTACCGTGGCACAGACAGTCGCAGCGGCAACGCCGCCATCATCTGCGATGCTTCCACCAGTCTGCTGTGTGCCTACCAATCCAGTGGAAGCTCTCCTCACCCGGCCTATTGCCATTGTCTCCTTCCTAGAGTATCTCCAACTTCATACTGAGATAGCAACGGAGCTCAACGCTTGCTTCCGCAGGGCAGATCAGCGCCTTGCACCAGTAGGCATCCAGCTTCGCTCCGAACATCTGATGCCTACCGGAACGCGGAACACTCGTAAGATTGAGGTTGGTCCCGCGGTACATGTCTCCCTCAATGAAAATGACTGGGGATGGGCTCTCCAACCGCTGGAACCACCGTGGCATCATGACACCCACTATGAGGTGGTGTGCTGTAGCGTTTGGATTCTGGTGAAGAAGTTCCTAGACATCATCGACACAGGTGCCACCCACACACCACCATCGCCCTACGCGTTCTTGCAGCAGTTGGATGGGCAAATCAGGTCCTCCCCACCCAAAATATCTTCAGCAACGCGTCGGGAGGTTTCGATGTAGGGGAGGGTGAGCTCCATAACCTCCCCGTCCAAATAGGAACACTTCACAAACCACAAATTACAGGTCACATGTGTGCGGACATATGACATTCTCATTGGTACGGACTACCTGGTACCGCGCCGAGCCAGTCTCATCTTCAGCCTGGGTGTCATGCAGCTGAGATTAGCGGAGGGGGATAAGGTTCCGTTCGTTCCAGATGCAGCTGGAAATTAATCATTCCAGGTTCGTTGAAACTATCTTAAATACCCTTTTCAGAGTGAGTTTCCGTTCGCTAATCGAACCTCAACGATACCACCCTGCACGGGCTGTAGTCCTTGCGGAGGGGGTGGGGGGGGGGGGGGGGGGGTGTTCAATGTTTCAATCGCTTTGATTCATTTTGATGCGTGTGCATGTCATTGGGACTTATACAGCTCTGGGTGAGTTCCTTAAAGGGTAAATTGACAGGATACTCCAGTCGTTGTCAATTCCTCATGCGAGGTGATGGGCTGAAAGCTGATAGGGTTCCGAGCCTGTCTGCTTCGTCAACCATTCGAGCTCAAACCTGGTTAAGTTGTTCGAATTCATAGGCTGACCTGAATAGCGATACAATAATCTTGGCGTCGGGGCAATTCTGGCCGTTCACTTCTTGAAGCAATTTTAGCTATTTGATTATGGTTTCTTCATGGCCCTCGAACTCGGATGTGAACGCAAAGGTTCCATCATATTATGCTCTTCCATTGGCTATCTGCCAGAGGTTGCATGCTTCAAAGGTTATTCATACATTTTTGGTTTTAGGAAAACACGGACCCTCAAGAGCTCGCCGCCTTTTCGGCGACTTACGAGGTGAGACATTTACCTCTTGTACAAGCTGAACGCTAACACGCTTTGCCAACGAGTGAATCCCATGACCATCGAAAATTTCCACATTGTAAAAGGATAACTTTTTAAAGTAAGTGCTAGCAACACACCAATGTCTACATTGCCAGTGTATGTAATGGCGACTGGAGAGGTCATCGCCTTGGACATGTTTGCCCTTCCTTCAATCACAGAGGAGTAGAAGTGATCCTCGCATTAACGTGCTATAATTTTTATAGCAAGCCACATTTGACTACAAAACCTTTGAAAACATGAAAGTTAGGAAATTTCCAAAGCATGGACAATATTTGAGAACTAGCCCATTCAAAGAACCCAGCTAGCTCACAAATTTGATTTCCATGCAATATCATGGTTTCTGGAATCACACAAATAATAATAAGAGACTTATATTGTCATCATGTGGCACACAAGACAAGCATTGGAAAAAATTGATGAAACATGTATGTCCATATCATAGATTAATCAGAACCATGACAAATCAAGTAAAATGAGACACCTTTGTCCCATGAAACAAATGGAAAAGCAATGCATCACATTGGCTATAAGTAATATTACCATTCATCTCATATATAAGGAATACCATATTATCGTGAAACGAGGTTGAATAATTTAAATACAATGTCACCAAATGTTTTTAAGAAATACGTTCATCATTGCCTTTATAATGTTCAATGATTAATGCAATCGAAATGATACATGTTGATATCAGAATTCAAGTGGAAAGTGACCAAATTATTCAAAAATGTTTGAAAATATGTTCAAAGCAAATATGGCATGATGTTTCTAAGCTTTCAAGTACAAAAAAACGAAGATATTTTGGATTAAAATAAATGGTATCCTCTTTACCTAATTATGGAAAATCCATCTGCCCATCCAATTAAATCATAGAAAAACCCCCTTTTTGTAATTTGTGTCCATAAGAAAACACCCAAAAATGAGTTCAAATGACAGAGGAAATGGTAATATAGGGAAGGAGAGATGAGAAAATAAAATATGGATAATTAAGAAGGAGAAAAATAACTAAAAAATAAGAGGATGTGACCTAATCAAATGAAGGATCAAAATGTTTAAGTAATATGATCTATTGATTAAACCATCCCTTGTCTTTTTCAGATATTGACGCCAATAATCACATAGACTATGTATGATGCATAAAAACTAAATAAATTATCCTAGTGATTGTGAAACCACACATAATAGAGAATGCATAATTGATATGGGATGGAAAATTCCGTTATAAGGTAGTGTAGTAGCAATGAATGTGAAGTTTTCCTTATTATGTGGAAATGCATAACACTGCTAATCTTCATAATGCTCATCATTTTGACAAGCATCCCTTATTCGCTTTGCCCTTCAATTAATTCTAGAATATATTGTTACCCAAATGCATCTTTAAGGTGAAAAACTTTATAAACAAAAATATACGCACAGAAAGAAAGGGATAACACACCAATGCATGGAATCCCTATAATTCATATTCACCCATGCACATCAACATGGGGAAGCTCATTTGAAGCATGATGAAGGTCAAAATAGGAGCATATGTTGATGAAAATCTTGTAAACAATTCAAAATCGTTTTCCCTCTAATCTTAACGTTTTCTCGATGGGAAGGTGAATTGGTGAAGTGACACATGAATACATTGAAATATTTTTTTGTTGAAACAAGAAGACAAATGTTTCATTTACGAATGGGTGGGTGTGACATAAAAACAGAAAGGTACACACTACAATGGTTAGCATTTACCAAGAGAGAGGGGAGATCTGGCGGATAGAAATGTAAAAGAATGAACGTTCATGAGGTAGATCAACGTGGAGTACAAGATGATTAAGAAGATTTATTTCGAATACATATAGGGAGAACCAAAATGAATTGAGTTACTTCATTAAGTTGGTTGTCTCCTAAATTTTGATTTCATCACCCTTTGAAATTTTCAATAGACTCTCTTCAAATCCCTCCATATATTGAGTCATTCACCCATGTACTTTCGAAGGGATGGAAGTAGGAGTTCCTTCCACAACCACACCACTAATGCGACACGGTTAACGTTTTTTTGATTTTGATCATAAGTAATTACACATGTAAAAAAGAACTTAAGGATGTTGATGAACCTTTTTAGAAACCTACAGACATTTATTATTTATAGAAGTACTCCATTGTGTACCTTTATTACCATACAATGAAGAAAATATTATGGTAAAAAAGGATGGAAAATTTTCACCAGGTATAGTTTTGTAAATAAATGAAAAATACCTTCATGTTTTTTAAGAAACCTTAGATGAACTACTTGACTATGTTACAATGTACAAAATCAGCAATAAAAAGCATACTATCGAACAATGAGGTCGTCAAAAGCCTTATGTCACATTCTTGTAAAGTGTTTTGATGTGAGATAGTTAATGTGATTACCTCATCTTTGCTACACATATTTGCATATCTTCAAGTTTTTTATGAGCATAAGAACTTCCAGGACCAAAACAATCTCCTTTTGCAAGGAAATCCTCCATGAGTGTGATTGATAGCATGACTTTATTTCAGGGTTGAACCACGACTAGATGTAAACCTTCATGTATAGGAATTCGGTTATCTTCATCAGAGAAAGAAATATTTTCCACACATATAGGGTATGAAGTTGTAGTTTTCCTTATACAATGAAATTCGTTTTTCCAAGGGTTTCTTAAGAAGTATGAAAAATAATAATACGATTTTTCATACAAAGCCTCCTTGAAACAAGTTAAAACAAACGTCGTTTCCGTAGAGTATTCATAAGAAAAATCATGAATGATGTAAAATAAAAATCATGGTGGGTTTGAAGTAACGTTTATTTAGATGGAAATACAAAGTATTTCATCTATGGATAATATATTCCCAAAAATGATGCAAATTAAGAAAAACATTTCCCACATTAGAGAGTGCAGGGTGATGAAGTTTTAGAAACTTTGTTTGACATTGTTTACATTCATTTTCATGGAGTTATAAAAGCCCCAATGTCTTAGTTTCAATATCTACTTTTACACAAAGAGTGTTGAAAGTAGTGTTTCTAAAATAATTGATGTGCTATAATTTCTCGATGATTGAGAAAGTAACAAAATACATGTTTGACAGAAAAAAATGTAAAAATTGCGCACTAAGAGGATCATTGCCACTAGAATCTTATGCATCATGCCAAACAATTGAAGATATTTATTCCAGGTAACTAAGTGATTGAATTCCATTGATGTCATGGAAATAACTCATTAGAATTGATAGACCTACACTCCTAAATTGGTTTCAATTTTTCAATATGTTACATGGCAATGGATTTATTAGTGAATCCATATTTCATTCTAGAGTTTCTCCAATTTTCCAAGTGAACTCCACAAGTTAATTTTTCATGAATTTGGGGTCGTATATCAAGATAAAACTTACCCAATATTGAGTTGATGAGTGGAAAACACCTTTAGAAAGGAATTCTTCATCTTTAAAGTTTTTAAAATGAAGATTAAGTGCCTTCGTATATATTCAAGCATGATAATATGTTTATGTTCCCTATCCTTGTCCTTAAATGTGTTGAAGTAGTCAATGTTCCTTGTGGTGCTAGGCATTAGGGAACAGGGGCAGTTAGTGTCCTTTCCCTAGTTAGGAGTTTTGCTCCAAACTAAGTGCTTATTAAGTCAACGACTATGAGCCGTTGGGATGACCATTTGTGAGTGCCATGCAAACTGCGATGGCGTTTGGCTAGAAACTACATGTACATGTACTCCAATGCGTGTATCTCATATCACTTATTGATATTAAATTTTGTACATTCAAACTTCTCAACTGTGCCGTCACCTCTCTTAATTCCTTTCCCGCCCCTTACCAACCTCACCCTCCCATCCATCTCTCTCTCTCTCCCTCCCCCCCTCTCCCTCTCTCTCTTTCTCTCTCTCTCTCTCTCTCTCTCTCTCTCTCTTTCTCTGTTTCCAACTCTCTATTTTCCTTGTTTCATCCTGTGCTATCTTGTCCTTCCGTCCTTCTGTGTGCTTGTTCTTCCGTCCTTCCGTCTGTCTGTTCGTCCCTCCACCTGTCCCTCCTTTAGTTCCCCCGTCTCTCCCTCCCTCCCTCCTCCCTCGTCCCTTTTCCCTTGATCCTGTCCTCTTCTTCTGATCTCCCTTGATCGTGTCCCTCCTTGCCGTCTTCTTCCCTCCCTTCCCCCCTTCTCCTCGTCCTCTGTACCTTAACCCCATCCGCCCTCCTCTTTGCCCTCAATCCTTTCCTCCCTCTCTCCTTTGGTCTTGTCATCTGTGCCCTCCTATAGCATGCCCCTTCCCCTCACTCACCTCTCTTGCCATCCCTCATCCCCTCTTGGTCCTCCCTTGGTCCTTCCCCCCCTCCCCCTCCCCATATCCCTCTCCCTCTCCCTCTCTCTCCCCTTCCCCCCCTCTCTCCCCCTCCCCTTCCCTTCTCTTTCTCCCTTTCTCTCTCTCTCTCTCTCTCTTCTCCCTCTCTCTCTCTCTCTCTCTCTCTCTCTCTTCCTCTCTTTCTCTCCTTATCAATCTCTTTCTCTTTTTTCCTCTCTCTCTATCTAGCTTACTCTCTTGCTCTCTCTTCACTCCTCGCTCCTGCTCCCTCTCCAACTCTCTCTTTTGCACATCCCTTCCCCCTTCCCTCCCTTCCTTCCTTCTTCTTTACCTCCCTCCTTCTGTCCATCTGCATCTTCCTCTCCCTCTCTCCACTTGGCCGTTTCTCTATAAGTCTCTCCATCCATCCATCCGTCTGAGTGCCCATCCACCCGTTTGTCTTTCCATCTGTCCGTCTTTCCATCTGTTTGACCATCCGTTCATCTGTGAGTGCATTCGTCTGCTTGCCCTTCCATTCTTTTGTCTATCCTTCTGTCCTTTCCACCCTCCACCCCACTCTCTTCTCTCTCGCTCTCTCTCTTTCTCTCTCGATCTCTCTCTCTCTCTCTCTCCCTCTCCCTCTCTCTGTCTCTCTTTCTCTCTCTCTATCACTCCTCTTTCCTCTCTTGGCATATGCAGTCGCCCTTGACGTTGTTCTTATGGCCATTACCGTCATTGTTAATCAATGTCCTAACTGTAGTCGCACATGTAGTTGCACTCAGTGTCACTATAACTTTGCTTTTCTCTTATATCCACTACCATCCTCTCTTGTTATGTCCTCACCTACCTTGTTTTGTTTTGTCCTATTCTGTCTTGTCCTGTCTTATCTTGTCATGTCCTATTTTGTCCTTTCTTGTCCTTGCCTTTCCTGTCCTTTCTTGTCTTGTCCTGTCCTGTCATGTCTTGTCGTGTCGTGTCCTATTCTATCTTGACCTATCCTTCCATTATCTTTGTCTCTGTCTCTGTCTCTTTCATTCTCTCTGTCTCAGTCTTTGTCTCTGTCATCATCTTTCTCTCTCTCTCTCTCTCTCTCTCTCGTTCTTCCCCTCGTTTGCCCTTATCATTATATTAGTATGGGACATCATCGAGGCATGCATGTTGTTTCCTCCTGCAATCGCATTTCTCCCATTGCTGCCACCCAACGTCCTTGTGGCCCCCTCAATCACCTACCTCCTCCTGATGCATGACCACCCCCTGTCCCCACTCCCGTCCCTTCTCAAAATCCCTCTTTCCCGTTGTCTACAAGTCATATTTTGAGTTATCAGATGTTCACTTTACCACGTGTGTTGCTTTGCCCTTGAAGGTTGTTAGTGTCATTTCCGATTCTCCTGTTTTCCTTTGAGCTACACATCCATTCCTTGCTTGTGCTCTTGCTATTTGCCTCACCTCTTGTCCTACGTGATTGCCACCCCTGACTCTTGCCCCTCCTAATCATCTTACTCCTCCTCCCCCTCCTCCTCCGCTTCTTCTTCCTCCCACTCCTCCCCCTGTTGTTTCTCCTCCTTCCCCTCCTCTCCTCCTCCTCAACCTCCCCCTCCTATGCCTTCTCTTCCTCCCACTCCTCCTCCCCCTCCTCCTCCTTGCTCTCCTCCTCTTCCTCTTCCTCCTCCCCCTCTCCCTCCTTTTTCACTTTCTCCTCCTCCTACTCCTCCCCCTCCTCTGTCTTCCCCTCCTCCTCCTCCTCCTCCTCCATCACAACGTCTACCTCCTCCTCCACCTCTTCCCCTTCCTTCCACTCACTCCTTTCCTTTGCCTGCCTCGTCCCCTATGCCACATGGCATGTGGCTTGGTTTACTTGTATTTTGTGTGCATCCCTGCCCCTGGCTTGCAGGGCTAATTCCATTTAGTGGAGGTGATCTGACATCCTTTTCCGCATCGTTTAGCAAGTCTGCACGACATCAATGTCGTGCCATTTGTATTGTCCAAAGTGCTGCCGGCGTGGCATCGGTGTCTTCAAAGAAAGTGCTCTTATCGACAGGGAGCACTTTCCACCATGAAGAACCAGAGCGCGGTCCAACTCTTCTCTAGCCCCCCCTTCCTTGGGTAGGATTCGGCCCATGTGATTCATCATAATCGCTTATGCTGTGATGTTGAAGTACTCAACATAGGCCGTTAGTATTGACCTAGTAGACCATACTCATGTGTCATGCTAGACTAACGCTGTCATGTTGAAGTAGTCAATATTCCTTGTGGTGTTAGGAATTAGGGAACCTGGGAATTTAGTGTCCTTACCTCAGTTAGGAGTTTTGCTCTAAACTAAGTGCCCATTAAGTCAACGGCTTTGAGTCGTTGTGATGACCGTTCGTAAGCGCCAAGCCAAGTGCGATGGCGCTTGGGAAGAAACTACATGTACATGTACTCCAACATTGTATCTTGTATCACTTCTTGATCTAAACTTTTCTACCTTCAACCTTCTCAACAAATGCATTGCTAGAGAACGGTAACATTTCAACTTCTTTATAATGCCATATAAAAGGTTTCCAAAATGAACTGGTAGAATGCATGATACCTTAAAAAAATGCAAATATGAGGTTATAAGTTTTCTTTTATTTGATAAAAAGCTTTTGAAAAAACGAGTAATACAGTGAAAGCAAAGTTTTACACAAATCAAAAATTGAGAAAGAAACTAAAACTCAAATATGCGTTTAATAGGTTTTACCATAATCTTATGATTTTCAATTACTCATGAAGGATGATAATTCAATGTATATAATCGATATATATTTAAGTATGAAAACATGATCTTACGGAAAAAGTTTCTTTAAGTTCTAAAAAATGTTTACTTGAAATCAAATGTTTGATTTTTGGCACAGTGATTGTACTACGACATGGAGACACATGAAAAGACGGTTTTGTGATAACACTTCGATTTTAATTCATTTTATGCTCACATGTAAAATATATTATAATGACGTGTTCATGAATGTTATCATTAAAAAGGAATTTGAATATAATTTCAACTTCCTATGAAATTTATCATCATGGAAACATTAAGCATACAATAGGTTTGGAATTTTGAAGAGGAAGATAGGGTAAAATAAGTGGGGTTGATGGTGATGTTGTTGAGATGGCCCTCACTTGAACTTATTTTGTACAAGAGTTTCATGTTTTAGTTTAAATTGTTCGTGACATGAAATGTTTACATAAAAATGATGATGATAGGAGACTATGATGCTTTCATTTTCTATGTATGAGCCATAATGTTGTGGTCCTTGGCAATTTTGAAACGAATAACATTGAATGAAGGAGTACTTTAATAAGGCTAGGCAACGTGAAAACAAATCCATTATGGTTAAAAAGCATAATAGAAGAATGGACAGAGTGCTCATCAAGAAAAATTAAAAAAATGCATCCTAAACGTAATCATTCCATATGACATATGAACATGGAGATAAGAGCTTTGTTTCATTGAAAGTGTAGATGAGGGGATAAAAATGGGTTATCTAGTTTAATTCTCGTTGAAGAAAAATTTAGTTAAGGGGTATCATATAAGATCATATTTTGAAATGCCAAAACGTTTATGTATTTTGCTGGAATATATCCCTTTGAGAAGGGAGCCTCTAATCCCTAATGTGAATAACAAAAAACCTGATTTCATGTTATTCATAAAGGTGGTGCATACCATTACATGCCCATGCTTGTAATTTGAACAACCATTCTCCCCCTCATGAAGGAGTGTTGATGATCATGGATTGATTTTCACAGCACATGTAAACTATAAATATTGCAAAAGGTGGATGATTGAATGTAGACTAAAATCTAAAAGGTGAAGGCGTGTACGAAAGAATCCGAAATATTTGCAAGAATTTATAGATCATTCAGATAAGTACATGAAGAGTTCCCTGAACTAGCTACATGGATGTAGCCACATGTGTAGAGTTGTGGATCCACAAGGCTCCAGCCTCGGATGCCATGAGACAGTTTGGAAATCTAGATCTAGAGTAAAGCCATTAGCTTGCACTAAGGAAGGCGCAAGCCTGTATGAAAAGAGTCTCCTGAGGCATTGGCGTGTAGTGTCAAAGGTTGAGGCTTGTAGAGGTACACACTAAAGTCATTAGAAGGAATATGATGATGAATGAAGGATTGTCAAGGCATTGATAATCTCTGAAGTCATTTTTCGATTGAATGGAATGAGCCCTTTAAGTATGCCTGAGGGGGAGTCTTTGGAGGCTCTAGCCTTGGAGGTTGTAGGTAGTTACATAACAACATGGTTGGTTACCTAACCATGCAAGCCAGTTGAAGATTCACGTGGATGATGAAGAGTCAATGGCAACTGAAAAGCCATTAGAAACTGAAGAGCCTTTAGAGGTTGAAGATGCATTGGTATGTGAAGGGGCACTTGGAGGTTGTAGGAGGTTGTAATAGGAGGTGGACTAACTACCCTTCAGTTGGATGCTGAAGGGTCACAACCTCCATGGGCCCCTTTAAATCGTGTGGAGGCAAGGATTTGAGCTACACTTGCCTCCATCTAAGGAGGTGAATTTTCGGGACCGTGAGATGCATTTTAGCCAAACCTGACTGTTAAAACTTGTTAAATCTCAACATAAAAAATCTCCAAACAAAACCCTACGTTTGTGAAAAATAGCTTTTTAAAGGCCTTTGCTTCATGCATATGTATAATTTACCACTCTCATATGGATCATGTGGTCGTATGTAACTTGTGTTATGTCAAGCATGCCAATTCGTGTTTATTCTTTAACATACGAAATTATCATCTGGTTATGTTTTACATATTTTGTAACATGTATATTGATTTAATTCATAGTTAATGCTTGTAAGGAGGTACATGGACATTGATCTTTTACGAGTTTTGACGAGAGTACAAGGTGAGCAATCAAATTTTTATTTATGGAATATAATTTGTTTCCCTTTTGGTGATGTATTTCCTCCCTTTGCACAGAGCCTTCCCTTTAGATCATAAATATGTCTTTTTGCATGACTAATTTCGTTCCACATATAAACATTTGCATAGCTTTTGAAAAAAATTCCCCTTCTGATTTTGTGGTATGTTACTCTCCCGTATATATTTAGAAAGTCAAATAAAGGATCTATACATAGGTTCTTCTCGTTGAAGATGACGTGTTCACAACCATGGTTTGTCCAACTAGGTGATTCTAATTATGTGAGGATTGATCTAATGTATGGGAGGATATAACTGGAAACGAATGGGTTGTTTTGCTTCCCTTGTATTTCATTAAACAATTGAGAGCATTTGTATGAAGTGTTAGAATTGTAAAGGAAATTGTAATAATTTTGCTATTTATTTAATTAAAAATTACAATTTTCAAATCTTGGATGAAGTGAATGTGATGCATTATCATGTCATGTTTAGTTTAAGAGATACTGACGTAGTTGTTGTCAAGTCCCTTAAAGTATTGTTTCAAATTTCACCAAAATAAGCTAAGATACATAGTTTTCAATCTTATGGATTTGTAGATCATTATCATAGATCAGTTGTGCCATCATGTCTACCCATGATTGTACTAATTTCCACATGTGATAAGTTTGATCCGTACCTTTGGCAGTGAATATTTAGTGAATTGTTCATCTAATCCTTTCATTTCCAAAACAAAGAGCTTCTATTTTTCCATAACTTAAAATATTATCCATGTTATAGAAGGATTTCTTCAATTTGCTGGAGGTATTGAAACTGATATTTCCCTGGATAATTACTAAAAGATTAAAAATAAGTGTTTTACAAGGTTACGTAAAGTTATGCCTTTGTAGTCTATGATTTAAAGAGTATTTCCAAAGGTTCATGAAATGCATCATGATCATATGAAAAAAATTATGTTGTTATTTATGCAATCTGAATCGTGTGAGAATAACTAATTAGGGTAAAAAAAACTAACCCAAAAGAATAAAGCTACTTTGATTGAGATTTTTAGCCTAATTTTGACTTCTTTTAATGTTTGTAATTTAGCCACGTGGCTTTCCCACCATTGTATGTTGCACTTGTTACACTTCGATGAAAATTAATGTATAAGTTATTTGGAATTCCATTAAGCCCATACTATGGTGACAATGAAGGGCACTAATATCATGGGACTCAGGTCACAAATGTATGCCTAAAGGATCCATAAGTATTGTGGATCCTAGCATCAGGCAAATCATAAATATTGTGTTGAAAGTTTAGAGGCTTAAACTTTTAGTTTTGGACCTAGCATAAGGCAAATCATAAATATTGTGTTGAAAGTTTGTCTTCAGATGTGAGATGCTTCTTTGTCATCAAGGGACAATATTTTCATATGAAAGGATCTCCGAAAAGTTGTTAAATGAGTGTACATTCATCGTTTACCTTCATATTTTCATTACTTTGTTTTGTTCTTTCTCAGAGTAGATGGAAAAATGATGCATGTGATGTAGGACTACGAACATGGAGAGGTTAGCCTACGACTAGGTTATGGATACTAGCTTGATTTTGTCTTTAGCATCATCTGGATTTGGCTGGGTTAAGATTTGGGGAGCGGGCGGTGATGAAGTCACTACAACTCTTGTCTAGCTAGGGAGTCCCTTGCTGCTGTAATATATTTTATGCCCAACAAGCATGCATGGTATGGTCAATTCAACAGGCATAATCTATAAGCCGTATTGAGGTTGAAAATTGTCTATTGTCGGATCATTGGAGGAGTATGAGATCGTTACAGCACCATTGAGGTTGGCATCATATATTCTCCACAAAAAGGAGACACCTTCCTTTTAAAGCATTAAAGCATCTTGAAGTGAGGCTTTTAACAGCAACTGATGGCCATGGTTATGAGGTTTTGGTTAGTCTCTCATTTCTATCCAGCACTTGATCGGTAGTTGGAGTTTAAGAGAATTTTATTAGGCCATAGATGATTTGAAGGATGTTCATTTTGATAGCCCAAAGACAAAAAAGAAGAAATGATAAGTTGAAGGAAGTTAATATTTATAAAGTTTATACTAAGCATGAATTGTTTTCTTGTTTTGGCATTGAGCAAGCACGCTCTTGTTGGTCTTACGAGTTACTCCTTCTGGTTTGTTTTGTCTTGAATGATACACGTGTGTTTTTAGATTACATAGCGTTCATATGAGGAGCCTATGGTTATCTTGGTGCATAACATGCCATGTGGACATACTTGATAACATGTACCATTAGATAAATATTGAAAAAAAAAGTTGAAGAATTTAGTGGATGTTTTTTATGTACCAAATTTGGTTTTTATGTTCATTGTTTCGTGATTTCTATGGTTATTCTATAGGTTGGATATGGAATAACAATTTGTTTACATTTTCGCGTGCATGAGTACATTATTCATACAAAAATAGTTTTTCAAAAACGAATCCAAGAAATGGGTGTGTGAGAGCCTTTATTTTGAGGTAATACATTTTTTGGTTGCACTAAAACTTTTTATAGTGGTTTATTATGTATGATGTATGTGGCATAGGCTCAAGATTCTTCATAAGGATTATGAAGCAGATTCACACCACGGACAATTGTTCCTTTGAAGAAAATGAAATTATTACATTGTTTGACAATTGTTGACATTGTAATCATTACATGTTCATTCTTCCATATCTTCTATTAGAGTTTTGACAGAGAAAAGGGAGGGTAATACATTGGAAAAGAATCTTACAAATGTTTTAAGTTTTAAGGCACAAAATCTAATTTATCTAGAATGATTTGAAAACCTCATATATTTTTTAGATATTTCAAAAATGTTTCCAATTTACGAGGTTTGGGTAGTGTGTTGTCTACTTTATAAATGACCATTGAATATGATTGAAAGTACATAATGATAATGCACAAAGTGAGTACATAACTGATATGCTGATTTATGCGGATGAGTTGTGATGAACTCCTTGCTTATTTTTATGTATTTAATTTAATATTTCCTCATTTTGAAGTGGGAATTCGAATATCCTTCTTAAAGAATAAAGATTGATTGTGCATAATAATCTAAAGCATTAAAGCATTAACTCACTGTTTCATGTGAATTTTTCGCTCAAAAGAGATAATTTTGGTACCATATGAATTTTGTTCTTTCATAATACAAGTTAGTAAAGGATTCTACAGTTCTTTTCAAATGGAAAGAGGTTCTATTGTTTCGTTCGTACCTACTTGGGTGAAAGTTTTACATGCTATTGTTAACAGCATACTATTATAACCTATTAATGATTGAATATTATTTAGGCATTAATATTGAATAATCAATATAAATAATTTTAGTTTCGTCTTAAATCCTTGAAAACAATTCGTGTTTTGTTTTGATTTTTTAGATGTTGGAAAAGTATGGATATAACACGTATGCGCAATTAAGTAGAGGTTACATATGTGCAGATCGATATAATTATTGTTAAGGTCTATTCCAATGAAGTTTTTGAGATAAATGATGTAGAAATATCTGCACCTTTATGTGCCATGCTGAGAGATGCGTCTACTTTTAGGGAACCAGGACACTTCTGTGCGCTTAGACACAATAATACTTGATGGTTGACGCTCTTCTGAGAGCTTGATTAATAGTCTCTCTTTTCAAAACGTTGGACTAAAAGCATATTTTCCTCTTCCAGCAGCACTTCGACGCTGACGCGCGGGCATGCGGCCTAGGGTATCGTGCGCTCGTGCGAGTGAGACGGCTCGTTCACTGCGTTGCAGTCGGCAACAGTGGGGGAGGACGCACGCCACTAGGTCGACACCAAACGGCACTCCCATGGCGTTGCGCCACTGTCAGACGGTGTTCGCCAAAACCGCGGAGGTGCACTGGTGAAGTTGCAAACCCGAACGTTGCTCATCCGTCACTGATGACACAGTTTGGATTTTGTGCCTCTGTTGGCCGCCGACGTCACTTCGAAGAACACGAGCGCACGCATCGCAGAGCACGTTGAGCTGGCCAAATTTGGCGGCTGAAGGTGGTCTTTGTCCAGGAAAGTGAAAAGCAGCGACTGACAACCAGAGGCTTTCTCGGTAAGGAAGAAGGGAACCGTTGTGAGTACGCACCCGAGCCAGTGCAGGCGCGAGGCACAGCGGTAGAGAAGCTCGTCACCATGATCGGCGCCTTCATCACGGCGGTGTTGTGGTTCGTGCTCATGCTGCCCTTCCGCGTGGTTTACTATTTTTTCGTGTTCACGCGGCTGCGGCTGATTCTGAGCCTCATCAGCTTCGTGTTCGGCCTCCTGGGCGGCTTGGTGGGCGGCTACTTCTACTTCATCTACCCACTCTCCACGGACGTGCCGGTGCGTGCCCACAAATCGGACGTGTGATTGACAGGTCTGGGCTGGGAGGGGGGCCAATCTGGGCAGGGGAAGCTTTTTGTTAGAGGGTTGGGATGGTTCATTTCACGGGCGTAGCTTGTGCGAGCTCGGGCTTGCTCTACTTGTAATGCGTCTGCTCTAAGACGGCAGCAGACCTCCAAAGATACGAGGGAAAATGATGGCTGGCGCCTTTTTGAGGATGGGTGTTCACGTTGTCCGCGCTGTTCGCGCTGTTCGCGCTGTTCGCGCTGTTCACGGTGTTTGCGCTGTTCGTCCGCAACCCTTCCCATTCATTCCTTGTCCCTTCCCACCTCTTTCATCATGGCACCATCACTGCGTCGTATGTTGGGACTGCCTCTGTTGCAGTGGCCCTGTCTTGCTCTCATCGCCTTTTATTGCCGCTGCTGCCATGAACTCGGTCTCCACTCTCACTCCCCTCCGCCCCCCACCCTCCTCCTCCTCCTCCTCCTCCTCCT
>SZWC01000784.1:42908-59402 GCA_023375785.1 Penium margaritaceum | reverse complement strand
GACAGCGTGCCTGTGACAAACACTCGTGCAGTGGATGGTGCAGTGATGTTGGTGGACATGGGGCAGCCAGAGACGTGATACAAGTCCCCTACTGCCCTGCCACGGAGTACCACTTCAGCAGTAGCACAAACGGAGACAGTGGCCTCCTCACCTGTGAATGTGACACTGAGACCCATTCGTGTGCAGGCACGTCCAGACAGCAAGCTGAGTTCTAGACCAGGCACATACAGCACGTTTGAAATGTAGAGCGGTCCAGACGGTCCATGGAATTGTACCACACCTTCACCCTGAACAGGAACCTCATGCCTAGCAGCCGTACGCACAGACTTCACAGAGCCAACAGGACCAAGCACCACAAAGTCACAGCGGCGACATGTCATGTGATGGGTGGCACCCGAATCTAGGATCCAGGTGGCATCCGTCACACGCTCGGGCGACGTGACTGAACAGCTTCCAATGGTGCAGATAGTGGACAGGGGTGGCTCAGCAGATGACTGCTGAGCCGCACTGACGACACGTGTCTGCGACTCATCAAGCCACGACAGGTCGTCGTGACCTGAGCACACTGCGGCGAGGACGGGGGACAGACCAGCATCATCACGCACGATGAATGACTCCACAGACTCAACAGCGCACCGTGCCCCACCGTCACCATCCTGACTGCACGTCACGGACTCGACAGACCTGAGTGTGGGACTCCTCGGCTCAGTCAATGCACTCACACCTCCCTGAGTGGTAAGCCGGAGAAGCTGGCGGAGCTCGGCGATGTCGCGGGCCTGGGTCGCAAGCTGCTGCTCCAGAGGTGGCAGGTCGCTGGTGTTGGCTACGGCTGCATCTACCGACGGCGGGGACTGCGTGTCAGTCGCTGCTGTGGTGTGTGCAGAGGCGCGCTCACGTTGCTCGAACGCCCGTTGCAGACCTTGCGCAATCTTTGTCCAGTTCTTCGGGAGCTTGCACTCCGTGTAACGGTGCGCTCCACCGCAGTTGTAGCACTCCCACTGACGCTCCCTAGCCGGCTTTGAAGGAGCCTGTTCCTTGCCCTCCTTGGCACCCCTCTTGTTGTTTCGTGCCTTCTTCCCTTGGACTGCTGCAGCTGAACCACCTGTTGTGGTGGTTGTCGTTGGCTGTGACGATAGGGAGAAGGAAGGGGAAAGGGCACACGAAGCATGAACAGCCCTGACGGCCGCGGCGGATGCACCATGGCGGGCGTCATTTGCTGCTCCAACTCCTGCCACGTGTAAGAAGTGTTGCGTCGCCCATGATAGGAGCAAACCCCTATCGGCCATCTCCTCAAGGCTGCTCAGGCGGAAGTTGTCGAAAGCCTTGGCGTACTTGCGCCCGATGCCGATCCTGATGGTGTTGAACGCCATGAGTTGTCCCGGCCCATGCTTCCCCAGGGCCCTGTAGAGCCGCATCGCGCGCCGCCAGTAGTCGGCCGGTGTCTCGTGTCCACCCTGGCGCAGGGAGTTGAATTCCGACAGCTGCTGTGATGTCGTTACCATGGTCGCGCCCTCGAAGAGAGTAATCGCCAGCTCCCAGGCGCCGCGTGGGTCAGCTCCAACACCGGTGCGGGGATCTCCCAGGAAAGGTTCGAAGTCGAGAGTGTACTCCTCGGGGACAGCCTTCAAGAGGCCGTACGCTGCGCGAGCGGCAGTAGCCGTCTGCTGGGGGTCTGTGACCTGGTACTGGATGGTGTAATACGGATACACCCCCTCACTAACCGCCCACATGCGGAACCGTGGCTCCCAAGTGCTGTAGCTATCCTCCTGTCGGTAAGTCGGGGGTTCGGTCTCAAACCACTTCGGTGGCTTTGTTGTCGGCAGAGCTGTAGGGACAGCTTGTTCTGGCGACGGCGACGGGGGGTCCTCCCTCAACCCTAGACTCACGCGAAGTAACTGTTCTTCTGAGGATGCTGGGTCTGTGGTAACCTTGGACTGGTTGCTTGGGCCTGCTTCGCCGATCGGTACTACTTGGCGTGCCGAGCGGGTTCGACGCCGTTTTTCTAACTGTGCGAGGCGTAGGCGTAACATGCCTTCCTCGTCATTGGCGTCTTCGTCCGACTGTGGAAGGTCGTCAGATGGATCGGCATCGAACGCTCCTAACGCTGCATCGACGTCGGTTGCAACCGCACTCTCGACTGTCATCTTGCCCTTGCGCAGGGCATCACAGAGCAGCTTCTGCTGTCGCTCCTGCTGTTGCAGCAGCTGCTGCTGCTCCTGCTGCTGCTGCTGCTACTGCTGCTGTTGCTGCTGTGGCTTGACTACATCCCGAAACAGCTTGATCAAGTCGGCCATTTGCTTGGCTGTCTGTTCAGCCTGCTGGGCCTGTTGCTCGCGCAGCTCTCGTAGACCGCGCGTCAACGAGCCGGGGCTAGACGGGGACTCGTCCCGCGTTGCACCCGGTGTGCCGCCACTCACACTGGAGGCGGAAATGCCCGCGTCCAAAGTGGAGCCGGCACTGCCGACTCCGATAGGGTCGTCCTTGGGCATGGTGTTGGGATAGCGCAGGTGTGCAGCACAGGTGCTGACACTGCCGTTGAGTGGTGGACACTGCCGAACTGAAAGTCGTCAGCGTTCACCCCGCCCNCTGTCTGTTCAGCCTGCTGGGCCTGTTGTTCACGCAGCTCTCGCAGACCGCGCGCCAACGAGCCGGGGCTAGACGGGGACTCGTCCCGCGTTGCACCCGGTGTGCCGCCACTCACACTGGAGGCGGAAATGCCCGCGTCCAAAGTGGAGCCGGCACTGCCGACTCCGATAGGGTCGTCCTTGGGCATGGTGTTGGGATAGCGCAGGTGTGCAGCACAGGTGCTGACACTGCCGTTGAGTGGTGGACACTGCCGAACTGAAAGTCGTCAGCGTTCACCCCGCCCAAGCGGGTGTGGATTATGTGATGGTCTCCCCTACGCTGCCGAACAATTTCGGCAGCGTTTCCCCTGCCCCAGTGGGCGTGGGAAATATGATAAGGCCTGTTTCAGCCAGAAAAATGCCGATGGACCCCCCCCCCTTTTGACGCTGCCGAAAAAATTTCGGCAGCGTTTCCCCCGCCCCAGTGGGCGTGGGAAGTCAGGGAGAGGCCGCTAGGTAGTCTTGTGTACCTGAACCATCACCGCCCAACCCAAGAGAGAGGGGAACCGAGCCAGAAGGGGGAAGGGTAGACCAGAGAGGACCCAAAGGCTACTGCTGCGGCCAGCGCTGTAGCGGCTGCTGCTGCTGCTGCAGCTGATGCATCTGCCGCATCCTGCTGCACGCTCACGCCACTGCAGTTGCTGCACCGCGCAACTGCTGGCGGTGCTGCGGCTGTGCCAGTGTGGCTGCCACGCTCTGCTGCGGCTGCGGCTGAGCAGCCATCGCTGCTGCCTCCGACGGCGGTTGCGGCCGCTAACTGTTGCTGCTACACGCTGCTGCCGCTGCTGTCGTTGCTGCCGCTGCTCCGCGCAGCCGTGGGCAGTGGTGCTGCGTTTCGGCCAACGGAGCCGAGCCAATGCGGCCTCTCCTCGCGGCTGCCGCTGTTTGCTGCTGCCTCACGCCGCTGCACGCTGCTGCCGCTGCCGCAGCTGCTTCGCGACTGCTGTCGCCGCTGCTGCTGCCGCTACTGATCCGCGCAACTGCAGATCTGCCCTCCCAGGATCTTTTTCCGCGTCTCTCACGCGGGACGCGACGAACTTTGGCTCGTGTGCTCTGATACCAAAACAAGAACCCCTCTTCCCTTACACTACTGTGTGGAGCACCACACTGTGGTCAGGATCCAACTGACCCCATCCAAAACGGACGAGTGTGGAGGGAGTTAGAGTCAGAAACGTGGAGAGGTTCGAATGACTCCTACGGGGTGGAACTCGCTACTCGAGCCCACCCGTTGGCCGGCGAGAGAGAGCTCGCCGGCACTCACTAAACAAAAAGTCATGGGCGAAACTGCCCCACGTCACAACCTGCCCACATACTGAGTTTAGACACACTCTATGTCTGTCTAAACTAACCCAAACTCACAAGCAAGGCTAAAGTAGGTCACCAAGGCATTGCATTTCACAGATAGCAAGCACGACAGTGTATCGTCTTGAGGACAAATGTGAGCTCTCCAAGAGGGTAGCAGGGACGACGTNGCCTGCCTCAGGGATCTGCACGAGTATGGACACGGCCGAGTGGTCACAGTAAACTGTACAGGAACGGCAAAAAGCACAACAAAGCACAACACTCGTCCAAAACGGACGAGTGTGGAGGGAGTTAGAGTCAGAAACGTGGAGAGGGTCGAATAACTTCTACGGGGTGGAACTCGCTACTCGAGTCCACCCGTTGGCCGGCGAGAGAGAGCTCGCCGGCACTCACTAAACAAAAAGTCACGGGCGAAACTGCCCCACGTCACAACCTGCCCACATACTGAGTTTAGACACACTCTATGTCTGTCTAAACTAACCCAAACTCACAAGCAAGGCTAAAGTAGGTCACCAAGGCATTGCATTTCACAGATAGCAAGCACGACAGTGTATCGTCTTGAGGACAAATGTGAGCTCTCCAAGAGGGTAGCAGGGACGACGTAAGTGTATCCTGAGGTTGCTTGCCAGCTGCCGGACTCGCGTCTGCTCCCCCAGTCTCCCGTACTCTCTGCCTCCTCAGGGATCTGCAAGGCAATGGACGTGAGCCGAGAGGTCACAATAAGGTCAGTAACAACAACAGATAGATCCGCGGTGCCCAATGTCGAAAACGACCCGCACGCGGTGTCCAGAGTCGAAAACGGAAAAGACGCGCTGCCCATAGTCGGAAAAACGATGACAGCGGTGCCCATGTTTTTCAACGCGCGAGCGAAAACGGGCACGGCTGATATATATTTCATTTATATCTCACTTTTGACATGTTTTTTGACATCGAGCTTCGCCGGTCGTCGCGAGCTCGTAGGAGGAGTTCCGCGCCGAAACCTCCCTACGAGCTCGCGATGACCCTGCCCAGTGAGCGAGCGGACTCGGCGAGGAGCAGCAGTAACCTACAAAGACTCACGTAATGGAGGATCTGCAACGCAAGGTCAATGAGGAGCCCTTTTCCTGTCATGCTTGGAGCCTTCCCCGGGTTGGGAGGGGGGGCATTTGGGCCATTTCCTGGTTTTCAAGAAACTTAGGCAAAAACCTGCCTCGCAGTGGAGCTCACCTTTGCTTGGCCGCCAAATGCGAAGAGGAGGCGGAGGAATATTCGCGCGCACGTTTGTGTGCAGTTTTGCATGCACTTACGCGTGTGTATTCTACATAGGGTGGTCTCACACCGGTTGGTAGCAGCTCCGCCACGCATTCGCACGTGTCCATGACGTCTACAACTTCCACGTGGTGGATAGCAAAGGTATTACTGGTGAGGTGCTATCGCATACGGCGGCGTAGCAACTGCACCAAACAAGAGTCGGCAAACTCCAACATTTATGTGCATAACAACACTTTCTCCTTCATTCTCACGAGTTTGGCATGCACAAAAGTCCGTCTCGTTACCCCACTACGCGAGCAACAACGGAAGCAAGGAGTAGCGACTCGGGAGTTGCTCGTGAGTTGCTATAGCTCCGGGAATGTAGCAACACCTTGCAACTCCGGGTCACCTCGCCAGAGGTTTGCGGGCTTCTTCGCGGTCAGCGACGACTTCAGCTCGAGTTGAGCTCACGTTGCCCCCTGGACATGGCGAGGGGAGGTTGATTTGCTACAGTACGAGACCATCCACACGCGACACGAGGATAAATTTCCCCTTGTTGAATGTTTTTGCCCCTTGTTTCAGTGTTGTAGGACGCATCGGGCATGCTCTTTCCCTAATGGAGGTATGACCCCTGGATCCGTTGTAGTGTGACCCAACTATGCTCAGTCTCTTGTGAGATATGACCTATGAGTACACCATGTGGGTGAGAAGTTAACTTGGCCATTTTGTTGATATGACCAAGTGAGAGGTCATGGGTTCGACTCTAGCCCCATGCACATCTTGGTTGTTATGGCAGCTTCCAAGAAAGAAAGTCCGTAGCTTCTTGGAGGCTACATGGTTGGTTTGTCACCTTGACACTAGGATGCTTATGTGTCAAGCCCAGAGCACAAGTCTACTGGTGATGTTGTTGGGTCAAGCCACTTCAGAGGAATGTGCGTTTGAGTTCTGAGACTGGACAGACATCTATAAAAGGACTTGTCTTGCATGCTCATAAATGAACCCTTGCTTGATGCTCTCTTGCCTATTGACTACTTGAGCTCTCATTAAGATGTAATGCTAAGACATTAGTACTATTGAAGGTGAAGTGTATGCCTGATTAGGTTTTGGGTGCATGACACATGTCAACTAAGGAAGAAGGTGTAAAAACCTTTGTGAGATTTTTTGGTTTCGTGGCTTCTCTGCTAGAGGTGGTTAGCTCAATAGCTAACACCCCTGCCTTGGAGGTAAGCTCACAACACCGGACCCGGTCAACGGTGGCGACAGATCTGGTGACCATGACCGTTGTCAGGGTCGCAACACTCTCGGTTGTGGCGGTTTCACGGTGATTACAACCACCACTGAGACACACATGCGGTGAAACCAGGATGCGGCAAACCGACGAGGCGCTCACTACTGAAGTGTGCATCCACAGCGCGAACGCACAAGAACAAAGACGAACTGTCAATCTGGACATTTCTCACTAGCCATGAGGTACAAGGAGAGTCCTAGGTTCAGTTGCAAGTAGAGTACCAGGTTGAAGTGCAATCATCTTGTTAGAGCAAGCTATGACTGCAACATGCTTGGACAAGGACTAACCGGCCAAACAATGCAAACATCTTGTATTATGTTCGTAATAATGAACCTGTGTTTTCCCATCTCTGGCTTCCAAATGAAAACTAAGCCTATCTTTCGGCTGTGATTGTGCTCTCTACCCACGAAGGCCTAATATTTCGAGAGCACATACACTCACATCTTGTATAAGAGCCAAAGCCACGCATTGGCGGAAAGCACCATCAGTGTCGAGGCTGAACGAGAGGGGGGTTACTATAGCAGGCTTTGAAGCCAGCGCACAAGCCAACCAGTCACGCAATAAGCTCTGTCCAAGACGGAGCTTATGAGCGAGCTGGAGATGGCGGATGTGTACCATGGTGGCTTGAAGACGACAATGTAGCACACTCTGGCATTAATTGGAATCACGAAGTTCAAGGTGAAGGTGGCCACTACTAAGCGCGTTGACGAGCTACCGAGGAGATTCTCATGGGAAGTAGGAGAAATTTCAATGTCAAGCAGAGAAAAAAAATAACCCCATGAAGATTGATTTTGTGCAAGGAGGCCAGCAGTAAAGCATGCCACATGGTGGAAAGTGTAGGATACCGTAGTTATTGGCATATTCGCTCAATTTTTTGGACCTAATCAAGTGATTTTCATATTCGTCCAGTTTCCACCATGTTCTAATTTTGCTGGCGATTCTCCTATCACCCTCACTATTTCTGGTCTGCTTTTTAAATTCGCCCACATGAGCGATCCCGGTTCTACTCTGGCGACCGAGAGGTCGTTTGACATCTCGGAAGTCGAGATGTTGAACGACACGGGGGATCGGTCAATCCGAGTGCCCCCTCGGATTGGCCAACACCCTTTGGACGAATGGGCTTCGCCTTTGCATGTTGGCGCATCAATTCCGCCGACGTGTGAGCTCCACGTGGGACAGCAAGCCACTGAATTCTGCAGGCCTCTGCCGGATGCATTCGCTCGCCTAGTAGAAGGACAGATCAATGCGTAGATACTGTCCGAACTGCCAGTTTCCATGCACACACACGAGATCCCGCCATCATGAGGACGTTGCTCCACTTCAGATTCCATCGCCTCAGCAAGGAAGAGGCTGACGCAGCAACACAATTAAGATTCGCAGAGCATCGTGCGCAGTTTCCCAACCCATCAAAGCTGCCACCTCGTCGCAAGCCAGGCCGCCCGCCAAAGAAGCCAACCCCACTGCATCTCGCCGCAGTAGAGTCCGACAGACCATCTAGCACTGGCCGTACCATCAAGTCTCGGCTTCCATCCCCAACACAATCGCAACAAGAACCAGCGGCAGCAGCAGCATCAAGCAGTAATGCACGAAAACAGCGTAAACGAGATGCGTACGTCAACTGGATTGGAGACGGCCACCTCCAGCGCATCCACAGTGCGATGGTTGCTGGTGGAAACACGTACCAAGCAGTGACCATCCTGCGAACGACTTTCCGTGAAGCTGGTGGAGGCTGTGTCTACGACCATCTCGCACCATCAACGGTGTGTGGGTGGTACAAACGCCGCATGACTGAGCTTCTGCCCAAGTACGCCAGTCTTGTGGATGAATTCATTCCCATCAAAGTCCAGGGATCCACGACAAAGCGCAGGTATGGCCACCAAGGAAATCCAAGTTTCTTGCAACGTCATCCTGAAATGGAGGCACTTTTTCGCACTCGTTTGGAGGAGCTCCGTGATGCATGGACACCTTTGACATCTGGAAGCATTCAAGGAGTGTTGCATGGTCTCACCAAAGAACACCATCCCTCTGAACTGAAGGAGAACGGAGGGCACATGTCATTCTCACGGCCATGGATCCGTAGCTTTATACGCCAAACACTAAAATGACGCTTCCGTTGTGGTACTACAGTAGCGAAAAAGCTTCCTCAGAACTGGCAGGAGCTCCGCGAGCGCATGCTTAAGAGGGTGGCTGCGCTCATGCGTATTCATAATGTGGACCCTCACTTCTTGGTCAACGCGGACCACACCGGCGTCAATCTTGTTCCAACAGGTACCACACCTTGTTTTTTGTAAATCTGTTTTCATCATGTTCGGGTGCTCTATGGCCGACCCCTAAACCTGTCCTTGTCTTGTGTCACGGGAGATCGTACTTATGCACCCGTGGGTGTGAAAGAAGTCGCCATTCGTGGCCTTGACGATAAGCGCCAGTTCACAGCGGCCGTTGCATCAAGCATGGCTGGTGACCTTTTGCCGCTACAACTCATCTTTGGTGGCACAACCGCCCGAAGCCAGCCGGATAATGCTGATTCTAGAGTCGTCAAAGCCGCACATCACTTCCACCTCACACAAACCAAAACGCATTGGGCAAATGCCCAGACCACTCGAGACTGGGTGACACTCCTTCTTGCTCCATGGTACAAGCGCCAATGTGCGCAGCATGGTAAGGTTGTTGGTCAGCAGAAACTGATCCTCTTGGTGGATGCATGGCGTCCACACACGTCAAGTAACTTCCAAGCGTTCTTGAAACAAAACTACCCGTACATCAAGTTGCTTTTTGTGCCAGCAGGTTGTACATCTGTAGCACAGCCGGCAGATGTGGGATTGCAACGTCCACTGAAAGCCAACATCAGGGCTCAGTTCACTGAGTGGTACTCGCGTCAGGTTTCACAGGACATGCGCAATGGGGACAAGGGGAAAGTTGAATTGAACATGGCTAGAATGAGAAATGTGAGTCTTACATGGACACTCAACTCTTGGCTGCGCCTCAAAGACATGCGTGACACTGTTGAAAAAGCTTGGACGAGGTGTGGGTTTTCTAGTCTGTTGGATCCAACCTTTTGTGATGGAGCAGCAGAGGATGCAATGGACCCCTCTAGTCTTCTTCAATGAGGTTGTAGTGCCAGAGGATGATTTCGTCTTGTAGAGGAAAGGCTTTTTTTTTTAGAAAAGTACAATTGAGTTCTTACTTCACCTGGGTTTAAAGGCAACATGTGTGCAATAAACTTGCATGTACCAAAATGATGTGTTGGTGTTTTTTAAAAGTGATTCTCCTATGGATATCAACATGCGGAAAACATTGTGTGGTAGACACATGGCACAAAGTATTTTCGCTTGATTCACCCATGGACATCATAATTTCACATGTGGAGGTAGGCAGAAAAAAAAAGGAGCGAATATGCCAAGCACTACGGTATGCAAGAAGCCTAGGCATGACAACAAGGACCACAGGATGAAGCAGCAAGGAAATCGAAACCAACATTAAGTCGCAGAGGACCAAGTTGTGGAAGTTTCACCACACTAACAAACACCAGCCCTGAAAATCCTTTGAAAAGCATGGAGCTGTCAAGTGCGTTATTGCGGAGTGAAGAGAGTTTGAGTATTCCAATTATCCTCCTCAAAGCCAAAATTTCATTGACTGGTTCTACGGACGACGAGTGATGCCACACTCACTATCAAATGATGAAATTGCTAGATTGCGGTCCGCCCCACTCTTTCTTGAGAGACATACTCACAGAATTATTGCATGGCTACCTGAAAAATAAAAAATAAAAAGGCTAAGTTTGTGTGAGGGGAACTGGAGAATGGATTCCCTCTCAACCCTCGAGGGTCTGTCTAGGCAATTTGTCATGCGATTTGAACTCCCGCACGTGCCCTATGGATGCCCGACACACCATCTTGGGACGCGACTAGGTGAAATAGTGAAATCCTGCTGTGGTTTTGGTGCAAAGTTCCGCCGAAGATGAAGAAATAGGCGAGTACATCTTTTTTGTTATGGATTAAGGAGAAAGACTCCAAGGCAGGCAAGGTGTCACTGTTGACTAGCATGCAATTGAAGTGCTGTCAATGTAAGGAGGATCATCTACCTTGTGCGGGTGCATTAGAAGGAAGCAAGTTATGACATATAAGTGCTGGCAATAGGGGCAAAGCAACAAGAAAGAGAGAAGCACAGGCGTCGAAAGGCATCAATAGAGTGGTAGACAGCTACAGTGACGTGTTTCCTCCTGAGGTGCCAAAGGGTGTATCACCAAAACGAGATATTGAGTACAAGATTGAGATGGTTCCGGGTGCGACTCCAATGATGCGTGCTGCTTATTGCATGAGAAACAATGTGTTAGGAGAACTAAACAAGAAACTAGAGAAGCTCACGGAGAAAGGGTTCATGAGACCGTTGGTGTCACCTTATGCTGCATCAGTTCCCTTCATAAAAAGAAATACAGGGGAGCTATGGATGTGGGTGAAGCACCGTGGATTGAACAATGTCACGATAAAGAACCAAGAAGTATCATACTACACTTTGTATTCCATTCCAAATGATATTTGATTCGATCCTGCTTGTCAAAAAACTTTCCAAGAAAATCTCTAGGCAAATCCAAATTAATTTATTTTAAAGAGCTGCTTACCAAAACTCTTTAACTCGAAAAAAAACTTATGTGCACTGTTCATGCCTGGACTTGCGAGCGATGCATCAATTCAACAAAGCTATACCTGTCAGGTCACCCACTTCAGACTGACTGGTTTGAGAGACATCAAACAAGAGAGCAAGCGAGTGAGCGCGCGAGATAGCATTCTTGTTGCTCTTAAAGACCACAAGAGGCGGTATTCGAGAGCAATCTTCATTGAATAAAACGATCTATCGTACTAGCACTTTAAAAGTTGAGCAAAAAAAAAACAATTTCTACATAAAAGAAGTTGGTTATTTAACACAAATACAGATTCCTGTGGATTAGTTGAAAACAAGCACATATTAGTAATTTGTCGAGTAAGCTTGTTCGGGACCGGGCTCGCTCTCTTTGTGTCCTGCATTATTTGAACATAAAATCCCCAGCTTCATCCACCGAACGTTCACGGCTTGAGTGCAGAGGCACACAGCTAGGCTCACGTGTCGCTTCTTGCAACTCGTCATCTTGGACGAGTCTCAGTTTGCCCTTGGGTCGCACCGCCGGCCACGGTACTTCAAGTCTTGACTTGCATGTTGTCAAGCACTAATTTTCAGACAGCCTCTCAGCACTATCCATAATGTTAGTGCCTCCTCCTGGTTATGGCGGCTCCAATTGATATCACCAAGCACTTCCAACTCGTGGCTTCCGGAGAGTACAAAGACAAGCTAAAGAATTATCCATTGGTCCTCCTATGCCTCAAGCGTCGTCCAGGGCGTCCGCCTAAGGTCACGGACATACACTCTTTTACACGCTACCCAATGCTGGCATCATCAAGTCTGGCCTCAGCTCCTTCCGGTGTTGATGAGCCCATTGTGCTCGATTTTAGCAACGCGGACGAGGAGGTGGAGGCGGACTGCGACGAGGAGTCTAACGTGCCACCTGCTTCTCTATATCGACAACCTTCATCCCGCAAACTTCCTCATCCAGTAGCACATCCTTGTCCAAGCGCCTTAGGTACCATGACTGATTTTCCAAGGGGCACGCACGGATCATCCATGCTGCCATGATGGACCCCAAACATGCAACCTACGGCGAGTCACTGTGCTACATGTGCACCGCCTACCACCTGGTGGACATTATCTAAACGATGATTTCTCAGACTCCACAATCCGTTCCTAGTACAAGAAAGACAGACTACGCAAGATGAATGTGGCGTTCCGCCATCTCATATAGCAGAGCCCCGAGACTCCATGCGGCAATGGTGGTGACGCTGCAAAGAAATGTGCACATGGATCTTGTGGATGCCCGGGCTACTTCACGAAGGACCTTGAGCTGAAGCGTCACATCATCGACGCTCTAATAAGCATGCACTCCTACGGAGCCCCCATGAACGCGCTCGACATCCGACACACCATGCTGCAGGCATACAAGGACGAGGACGGTAGCATTCTGGACATGAAACACTTCTCTTCTCCATGACTTTCTGCCGCAACTTTGTGGGCCACGAGCTCAACTGGGCATGGCGCAATGCCACTTCGGCACCGCAACGCGTTCCCGTGATTGGCTGAAGCGTTGTGAGTAGATTCAGCTCCTGGCTATGATCTTTGTGAAGGTGTATGGCATTGGCGAGAAGTTTGTGGTCAACATCGACCAAACGGGAATTCAATTTGTGCCGTTGCCAGACACCACGTATTCACCATTTGGCAACAAGCACGTCCATGTTTTTGGCACGGGTGATAGGTGAAGCATTATGGTGGTGCTGGCCACTTCCATGGCTGGAGAGATGCTGTCGACCCAGGTCATCTAGTCTGGCACAACGCATTGTTGTCATCTTGCACATGTGCATGCAACGAACTCATAGAAAACTATGGCGGGCAATTTATGTACACCGCGAAACGATGGGCGAACACCGAGACTCCCAAGGACTGGTTTGTCCATGTCCTTTTCCCATGGTACGCATGTAAGTGCATGGAAGAGCAGGTGGACTACGGCAAGAAAACTGCAGTCATCTTCCATGCATGGATGCAGCAGCACTACCTATGGTGCAAGCTTGTTTACACCCCTGGCAAGTGTACAAGCTAGGTGTAGCCACTTGACACGGGGCTTCAGAAGCCACTCAATGACAAGATCCATTAGGGATATTCCCCCTTTATGGACGTGACACTACTCGACCATGGGATCGTTGACATCAGGATAAAGCTGGTCAAGGAGATAGCAACTCAATGGCTATTGACCGCTTGGCTGAGCCTCACCGGTCGTCTAGACATTGTGAATCATACATAGGTGACGACTGGGTGGTCCAAGGTTGGACTGTGTGAGTTCCAGGAACATACAGCGAATGACATGGTCATGTTCTTCCGCAACCTCGGTGTTGATGGCTTTGAGGACAATGTTTGTGACATCCTTGCATCCCTGTGAACCTGAACATCCATTTTCTCACATGATTCTTTCTAACATAGATTGTTTTCTCTCACTCGTGCTCTTCCATCCACATTAAGTTATCGCTCGTGCGTTTCCTCTAGTTCCTAAGACACAAAGGCTCAAACCCCTTGTACCACTTGCTCTTTTTTGCAAAGTAGATCCATGTACAGAAGGGGGTTTTTACACAAACATAAATTTTAACCCGAGAATTCCACATAAGCATAATACAGTGGGTACATTTTCAAGCCTTTTAAGTGCTAGTAGGATAACATATTTATTCAACAAAACCCAAAAAACCACCTAAATAAAGCTTTCAAGAAAACATGTGCTAAAAACAAAGATACGCAAGATTATAAATTCTGAACAATCAAGTAGCAAATGCAGTGTGGTACGTCATGGCGATGGACGCAAGCAACTACACCACTGAGACGGTGCTTCTGCAGAACCACAGAAAGGGACTGCGGTCGATTGCGTACACATCTCACAAGCTCTTATGTGTGGAGTTGAACTACACAATCCATGGAAAGGAGATGTTGGTTGTGATCAGTGCCTTCAAGCATTGGTGGTGTGACCTTGGTTCATGATGCTATGTGATGTTTTCGAACCACCATGTCCTGAAGTGCATGAAGACAAAGCTCAATCTCACTCACCAACACACTTATTGGATGGGATTCTTGAAGGACGTTTTGACTACAAGATCCAGGACAACCCTAGGAAGGTGAGTCTAGAAGATCCTCTATGACGGAGGCCTGACCTAAGCCTCAATACCATCTGATTGTTGATGGGATATCTCATCATGCACAGCTTTCTCAAGCATGGCTATGGCGTGGACGGCAAGTTCACCAAAGTATCATCGCAATATTGGTGAAGGGATCAGGAGCAGGAGCAAAAGATTATCATGCAGGACTATGAGCTATTGAAGTATTTGTTATTGGAGGAGGCACATGATACCTAGTACTCAGGTCCCTTTGGCTTGGACAAGACGCTGAAGGCCTAGTCACTGCAATACCAATGGTCTTTAGTGGCTACATGAAGTGTTCCAACACATTAAGGCACAAAGGACTAAGCCACAAGAGCACTTGCAACCGTTTCCTATACCTGAATGGCCAAGGAAAGACATATCACTTGACGTCATCATCAAATAACCTGTGATACAACACGACAATAACATATTGTGGATTGTGGTGGATCAGTTCTCGAAGGTGGCACACCTCATCATATTTCCAGAGAGCATCACGGTTGTTGGGATAGCTCAACTCTTCATCAGTCATGTAATGAAGTTACATGACGTACCACTATTGGTAGACTCAGATCTCTATCCACACTTCACTTCATGGTTCTCGAGAGATCTCATGGAGAAGCTTGGTACGAGGATACAGCTACCACCCATAGAGCGGTGGGCAGACAGAGCGTGCAGGCCAGACCTTGGAGCAGATGCTATGGAGCATGGTCCCACCAAAAGGAGAGGGCTGGGAGGAGAAGCTTGGAGTGGAAGATTTTGTCTACAACTTAACGTGTTAGCATCAACAAGGAGGTCATTGTTTCATGTGGTTTGTGACCGTCAGCCATTGAATGCATGCTCCTTTGCTTTGACAATATCCCTTTTAGCTATGGAGCACATTGCTCATGGATTTGCCACCAAAAGGGACGTGGTACAATAGAATTTATTGTAGAAGCAATTAGATAAGCATCTATCTATGGAAGAGTTACAAATGGGAAAACAGGTGATGATGAGCTCTACAAATGTATAACTGATGGGAGTTATGAGTCCCAAGCTAAAGCCGTGATGGGTGGATCTATTCCTTACTCTGGGGATGCGGGTGGCTATGCCTTACAAGCTACCGTATTAGAAATCATATTCGCTCAATTTTCAAATTGTAATATTGTACTTCTCATATTCACCAATTTTTGGGTGTTTTTTAGTTTTTGTTGTGGTCACCCAAAAGGGACAGTTGGGTGTTTCATGCTTCTCATATTCGCCCATCATGCTACTAGTCTAGCTCAAAACCATCGCTTTGACTACAATGTCATGGCCTCAATCGCCTCGAAGTTCTATGTTCAGAACTTTGAGTGCAAAAGTCGGTCCACCGTTGGATCGCCAGAGCTTGAGGACGTCAGCGCGCCTCAGAAACGTACGCGTTGTTCTGTCTTTTGTTTTTTCCGCAGATCTATGGAAGCTCTCTGAGGTCTCTTGTTAGCAGTTGAAATGTTGACCGACCTTGGACACGGTTTTTTAAAGCTGAAAGTGACAACACCGGGGGAAAAAAGTTGACACAGACATCTGCAGCAAGCGCATCCACGGACGCTCCCACCACTTGCATCCCCTGGACCTCACTGAGGACAGTGAGTACAAGTGACACTAGGAAAAGGCTGCAGATGTGGGTGAGAGAAGGCAAGAGAGAGTGATAGGAGAGTTGTTGGATTACGGGCAGGCATGTGGCTGGGTCTCAGAAGGAAAGCGTTGCAGCAGGACTACTCAGACCACAACCTTCAACAATGGCGAGAGGAACAACAGGCAGGGCAGGTATGAGGCAGAGTTGACAGTGCCGAGGGTGGAGAGAAGTCCTGAGAGAACATCACAGAGACAATGTTCGCTTCCGGGCCCGGAAGACAAAGCCCAAATAGGAGCCAGATGGTTTAGGGTGAATCCCTTTCAGAAAGTGAGGAGAAGGAGGTGGTGGTGGTGGTGGTGGTAATGGACGAAGACGAAGAGGACGACGACGACGATGACGACGACGACGGTGACGACGACGATGACGACGATGACGATGATGACAAAGACGACGACGACGACGACGACGATGACGGTGGCAGCAATGAAGACGACGACGACGATGACGACGACGACGGCGATGACGACAACGACACCGACGAGGACGATGACGATGAGGATGAGGACGAGGACAAGAACGAGGACAAGGAAGAGGAGGAAGAGGATGAGGAGGTGGGAGAGGACGTGGAGGAGGGAGGAGGAGGAGGAGTAGGGGGGAGGAGGATGAGGAGGAGGAGGAGGACTAGGTGGAGGGGGAGGA
>SZWC01000784.1:30207-42778 GCA_023375785.1 Penium margaritaceum | reverse complement strand
GAGGAGGAGGAGGAGGAGGAGGAGGAGGAGGAGGAGGAGGAGGGAGGAGGAGCAGGGGGTAGCTGAAGAGAAGACTGGATGCTGAGGAAGGACGACGAGACGGGGTCAAGGAAGGAAAGCGCGAGCGCATGCAGAGGGACTTTCTCACGGAGTAGTGGGTGGCGGCAGTTTCCGTGTTGCCCTTGCACCAACTTAAACGTTACTGTGGCTCTCCTGTTCCGGCTATGGAACTCGTACAGCTGCGACAGCAATTCTGCTGCTGCTGCTTGGCTCCCCACGCCGATGCAAGGACCATGTTTGCAGTGCGGCCCTCGGGGTTCAGCAGCATTGCTGTCCGAGTAGCTACTCAAACGATTGTCCTGTGAGGTGTGTCTCGGTTTCAGGCAGCGTTCGCAAGAGCGTCCTTCGGACCACTGCAAGCGGCAAATGTAGC
Organism: Penium margaritaceum; assembly: GCA_023375785.1. Classification (NCBI taxonomy): domain Eukaryota; kingdom Viridiplantae; phylum Streptophyta; class Zygnematophyceae; order Desmidiales; family Peniaceae; genus Penium; species Penium margaritaceum. Next base: position 42,345 of record SZWC01000784.1, on the reverse strand, counting down.
AGTTTCCACGTCCGATGCATGCCAAACGGAAAATATCGTTCGTCAACTTGACCTCAGAAAATTTCTGAATCATGAACTTGTTTCGCGTAACTGTGCCATTCTCTGTGTTCCCGGAAGCGGGGTTGTGACCATATACCCATCGAATTCTCGATAGATCCGCCATATCCACAGATTGCTCTTTAACAAAGCGATATCCAAGAAATTTTAACCTTAACACTGATACATCCACAGGTTGAGGAAAAACAAAGACGTATGAAGAAAAAAGCACGCGAACACAATGTATTCGTTGCATTAAATGCAGCGTCGGAGTGATGACATCACCAGGCCCCATGAACAATCAAAAATCCCGCTTTTGAGGTATTTCTGATTGTTCGAGCAAGGGGTTCGCGTGGGATTTGCTTGAGGGATCCGAGACACCCCATGTGTTGAAAGGGAATCTGCTGGGCCCCGCTACCACGAGGCCCACCAACGACTTCTGTGTGCCATGGAAAAAACAAAATTCTGAAATAGGTGTTTTTGCTCCACTGCGATCGAGCGATGGCCGGTTTTTTTAAGAAAAAAATCGACGCGCAAGCCCCCTTTTGCGATGTAGGGTTTCATGTTCTGCGCAGGCTCCACCTGCACAAAACATACAAAAGCCGAAATCGTAATAGGGGGTTTGCGCGTCGAAGAAAATTAAAGAAAAGGTTCATTGCGATCTCACGAGGGAGCGAAGGGTCGTGATCGAACAACGTTCACATGACCCTCCTTGCCATGCTCGATCAGCGATGCATGTTGCTGGTCGAGCATGGCGAGGGAGGTTGGATTCCTTGTTGTTTTTCTTTTGTGTGCTGGATATGGTAGATGTAAAATTCCGCTCGTGGATATGGGAGCCTCCGCCATTCAGGATCATGTATATCCTATCTATTTCATCCTTCCGCAAGCATAACCCTCATTCCACGAACTCCTAGAAGCGGAGTGTGACCATGTATCCACATCATTCCCACCTAGGATATCAACGATTAGAACGTCAAATGACTCCACTTCCATGCTCGGAGAAATCAAAATTCAAATGCCCTTGTTGTCACTTAAACAACATACAAAATTCCCTAAACCCCACGAGTAGGCATCTATTTCCTTACATTCATGGCCTACCGCGCGTCATCCGCATGATATTTACGTCGTTCAGCCGAGGGCATCTTGGACACCTGTCGAAGCCTCCGGTGTTCAACTTTCAAAGTTTTTTACACATTCCACCACTTTCAAAAAGTTTAACAGAAGTTTCACAAACCATATCAATGTTTCTGTGCTGTTCAATTGACTTATTGACTTAGCCATGCGTTTATGAAACTGAGCCTCACAGTTCTCGAAATGCATCTTTTTGGGCCCAAGCCCCAGCATATACATCGTTATTTTTCTCGTTATTGTACACGTGCGCTCCACATGTTTTGACGGCTATCATCAAAGTGCACTTACTGCTAAATACGGATCATCCAACGGCCCCCATTTGTTGAATCGACTTCTACTGCATAGCGCATCCCTGTGAACCACCTCGTTCCGCTCCACATAACACTTAGTATGAGAGTGTACAAGATCTGAAGGGACAGCCGACACATGAATGAAAAAGCAGACAAGTATTATGGGCATCTCCACTGTTCAAGAATTTCCAGACCTTGTGAAGACAACAGTGAACTGAGCGAGCGGACTCAGCGAGGAGCAGCAGTAACCTACCAAGACTCATGTAATGGAGGATCAGCAACGCAAGGTCAATGAGGAGCCCTTTTTCTTTCATAATTGGAGCCTTCCCCAGGTTTGGAGGGGAATTTGGGCCATTTCCTGGTTGTCAAGAAACTTGAGCAAAAACCTGCCTCGCGGTCGAGCTCACCTTTGCTTGGCCGCCAAATGCGAAGAGGAGGCGGAGGAATATTCGAGCGCACATTTATGGGCAGTTTTGCATGCAGTTAAGCATGTGTATTATACATAGGGTGGTCTCACACCGGTTGGTAGTAACTCCACTACGTATCCGCACGTGTCCACGACATCTACAACTTCCACGTGGAGGATAGCAGAGGTATTACTGGCGAGGTGCTCTCGCACAGGGTGGCGTAGCAACTGCACCAAACGAGAGTCGGCAACATCAGCGTTTACGTGTACGACAACACTTTCTCCTTTAATCATGTGAGTTTGGCATGCACCAAAGTCCGTCTCGTCTCCTCACTACATGAGCGATGACGGAAGCAGGGAGTAGCGACTTGGGATTTGCTCGTGAGTTGCTACAGCTCTGGAAAAGTAGCAACGCCTAGTAACTCCGGGTCACAATACCAGAGGTTCGCGGACTCCTTCGTGGTTAGCGACAAATTCAGCTCGAGCTGAGCTCGCAACGCCCCCTGGACGTGGCGAGGGGAGGTTGATTTGCTACAGTGTGAGACCATCCATATGCAACACGAGGATAACTTTCCCCTTGTTGAATGTTTTTGCCCCTTGTTTCAATGTTGTAGGATGGATCAGGCATGCTCTGTCCCTAGTGGAGGTATGACCCATGTATCCATTGTAGTGTGACTCAACTATGCTCAGTCTCTTGTGAGACATGACCTATGAGTACACCATGTGAATGAGAGGTTAACTTGGTCATTTTGTTCCTATGGCCAAGTGAGAGGTCAGGAGTTCGACTTTGGCCCCATGCACATCTTGGTTGTTATGGAAGCTTCCAAGAAAGAAATTTCATAGCTTCTTGGAGGCTACGTGGTTGGTTTGTCACCTTGACACTAGGATACTTATGTGTCAAGCCCAGAGCACAAGTCTACTGGTGATGTGGCTGGGTCAGGCCACTTCAGAGGAATGTGCTTTTGAGTTCTAGGACATGACAGAAATCTATAAAAGGACTTGTCTTACATTCTCATAAATAAACCCTTGGTTGATGCTCTCTTGCGTATTGAAGACTTGAGCTCTTCTTGAGATGTAATGCTAAGGCATTAGTACTATCAAAGGTGAAGTGTATGCCTGATTAAGTTTTGGGTGCATGACACATGTCAACTAAGGAAGAAGGTGTAAAAACCTTTGTGAGTCTTTTCGTTTCGCGGCTTCTCTGCTAGAGGTGGTTAGCTCAGTAGCTAACACCCCTCACTTGATGAGGGATTCTCTTAGAGGTAAGCTCCCAACACCGGACCCGATCAACGATGGCGACAGATCTGATGACTATGACCATTGATAGGGTCGCAACACTCTTGGGTGTGGCGGTTGTACGGTAATTGCAACCACCATTGAGAAACACATGCGGTGAAAGTAGGAGGTGGCAAATCAATGAGGCGGCTCACTACAGAATTGTGGATCCACAGCGCGAACGCACAAGAATGAAGATGAACCGTCAATCTGGACATTTCTCACTAGCCGTGAGGTACAAGTAGAGTCCCAGGTTCAGTTGGAAGTAGATTACTGAGTTGAAGTGTAAGCATCTTGTTAGAGAAAGCTATGAGTGCAACATGCTAGGACCAAGACTAACCGGCCAAAAATGTTAACATATCGTACAGTGTTTGTAACAATGAACCTGTGTTTTCCCATCTCTGGCTTCCAAATTCAAACCAAGCCTATATTTCTGCTGTGACCGTGCTCTCTACCCACGAAGGCCTAATCGAGACCACATACACTCACATCTTGTAGAAGAGCCAAAGCCACTCATTGGAGGAAAGCGCCATCAAATCTCACTCAACTTTTTTTTTGTTATGGGCTAAGGAGAAAGAATCCAAGGCATGCAAGGTGTCGCTGTTGACTAACGTGTAATTGAAGTGCTGTCAATATAAAGAGGATCATGTACCTTGTGTGGATGTGGTAGAAGAAAGCAAGTAATGACGTATAAGTGCTGGCAATAGGGACAAAGCAATAAGAAAGAGAGAAGCGCAGCCATCGAAAGGCATCAATATAGTGGTAGACAGCTACAGTGACATGTTTCCTCTTGAGGTGCCAAGGGGTGTATCACCAAAGCGAGATATTGACTACAAGATTGAGATGGTTCCGGGTGCGACTCCAATGATGTGTGCTGCTTATGGCATGAGAAACAGTGTGTTAGGAGACCTAACAAGCAACTAGAGGAGCTCACGGAGCAAGGGTTCATCAGACCGTTGGTGTCACCTTATGCTGCATCAGTTCCCCTTATGAAGAGAAATTCATGGGAGCTATGGATGTGGGTGAAGCACCGTGCATTGAACAGCGTCATGATACAAAACCAAGAAGTATCCTACTACACTTTATATTCCATTCAAAATTATCTTTGATTTGATCATGCTCGTAAAAAAACTTTCCATAAACTTGTATAGGTATATCCTAATTAATTTATTTTAGAGACCTGCTGACCAAAAATCTTAAACTCAGAGAAAAAATATTTACACTGTGCACGCCTGGACTTGCGAGTGACCTCGCTTGAGAGCAAGCGAGTGAGCGAGCAAGAGAGCGTTCTTGTTTCTCTTAAAGACCACAAGAGGGGGTATTTGAGAACAATCTTCATTGAATATAACGATCTATCGTACCAGCACTTGCAAGGTTGAGCCAAAAAATCAGTTCTACATAAAAGAAGTTGGTTATTTAACACAAATACAAATTCCGGTGGATTAGTTGAAAACAAGCACATATGTTGAGTAAGCTTGTTCAGGACCGGGCTCACTCTCTTTGTGTCCTGCATTGTTTTAACATAAAATTTTCAACTTCATCCACCGAACGTTCACGGCTTGAGTGCAGAGGCACACAGCTAGGCTCACGTGTCGCTTCTTGCAACTCGTCATCTTGGACGAGTCTCAGTTCGTCCTTGGGTCATACCGCCGGCCACAGTACTTCAAGTCTTGACTTGCATGTTGTCAAGCACTAGTCAACCTCCCAGCACCATCCATAATGTTAGTGCCTCCTCCTGGTTATGGCAGCTCCAATTGATATCACGAAGTAATTCCAACCTGTGGTTCCTAGAGAGTATAAAGACAAGCAAAAGAATTATCCCTTGGTCCTCCCATGCCTCAAGCGTCGTCCAGGGCGACCGCCTAAGGTCACGGACATACACTATTTTTCTCGCTACCCAATGCTGGCATCATCAAAATCTGGCCTCAGCTCCTTCCGGTGTTGATGAGCCCATTGTGCTCGATTTTAGCAACGCGGACAAGGAGGTGGAGGAGGAGTGTGATGAGGATTCTGACTTGCCACCTGCTTCTCTATATGGACAACCTTCATCCCGCAAACTTCCTCATCCAGTAGCGCATCCTTGTCCAAATGCCTTAGGTACCACGACTGATTTTCCAAGGGGCACGGACAGACCATCCATGCTGCCATGATGGACCCCAAACATGCAACCTACGGCGAGTCACTGCGCCACCTGTGCACCGCCTACCGCCTGGAGGGCATTATCTATACGATGGACCCCAAACATGCAACCTCAGAATCCACCATCCATTGCTAGTACAAGCAAGACAGACTACGCAAGATGCAAGTGGCGTTCCGCGATCTCACACAACAGAGCCCCGAGACTCCATGCGGCAGTGGTGGTGACGCTGCAAAAAAACGTGCACATTGATCTCGTGGATGCCCGGGGTACTTCACGAAGGACCTTGAGCTGAAGCGTCACATCATCGACACTCTAATAAGCATGCGCTCCTACGGAGCCCCCGTGAATGCGCTCGACATCCGACACACCATGCTTCAGGCATACAAGGACGAGGAGGGTAGCATTCTGGACAGGAAACACTTCTCTTCTCCATGACCTTCTGCCGCAACTTCGTGGGCCGCGAGCTCAACTGGGCATGGCGCAATGCCACTTTGGCACCGTAAGGCGTTCTCCGTGATTTGCTGAAGCGTTGTGAGTAGATCCACCTCCTGGCTATGTTCTTTGTGAAAGGTGTATGGCATTGGAAAGAAGCTCGTGGTCGACGTCGACCACACGGGAATTCAATTTGTGATGTTGCCAGACACCACGTATGCACCATTTGGCGACAAGCACGTCCCTGGTTTTGGCACAGGTGATATGTGAAGCATCATGATGGTGCTGGCCAGTTCCATGGCTGGAGAGATGCTGCCGACCCAGGTCATCTAGGCTGGTACAACGGATCGTTGCCATCTTGCACATGTGCATGCAATGAATTTGTAGCAAAACTATGGCGGGCAATTTACGTACACCGTGAAACGATGGGCGAACACCGAGACTCCCAAGGACTGGTTTGTCCATGTCCTTTTCCCATGGTATGCATGTAAGTGCGTGGAAGAGCAAGTGGGCTACGGCAAGAAAACTGCAGTCGTCTTCCACGCATGGATGCAGCACCACTACCTATGGTACAATCTTGTTTACATCCCTGGCGAGTGTACAAGCTAGGTGTAGCCACTTGACATGGGGCTTCAGATGCCACTCAATGACAAGATCCATAAGGGATATTCCCCCTTTATGGCCGAGACTTTGCTCGACCATGGGATCGTTGACATCAGGATAAAGTTGGTCAAGGAGATAGCAGCTCAATGGCTATTAATTGCTTGGCTGAGCTTCAGCGATCGTCTAGACATTGTGAAGCATACACAGGTGACGAATGGTTCTCCAAGGTTGGACTGTGTGAGTTCCAGGAACATACAGCGAATGACATGGTCATGTTCTTGTGCAACCCCGGTGTTGATGGCTTTGAGGACAATGTTTGTGACATCCTTGCATCCCTGTGAACCTGTACATCCATTTTCTCACATGATTCTTTCTAACATATATTGTTTTCTCTCACTCGTGCTCTTCCATCCACATTAATTTCTCACTCGTGCATTTCCTTTAGTTCCTAAGACACAAGAGCTCAAACCCCTTGCACCACTTCCTCTATTTTGCAAAGTAGATCCATGTGCAGAAGGGGTTTTTACACAAACATATAGTTGAACCCGAGAATTCAACATTAGCATAACATAGTGGGTAAATTTTTAAGCCTTTTAAGTGCTAGTAGGATAACAGACTTATTCAACAAAACCCAAAGTACCACCTAAATAAAGCTTTCAGGAAAACTGGTGCTAAAACAAAGATACGCAAGATTGTAACTTCTTAACAATCAAGTAGCAAACGAAGTATGGTACGTCACCATTCAGACGGCGCTCATGCAGGACCACAGAAAGGGACTGTGGTCGATTGCGTATGCATCTCACAAACTCTTATGTGTGGAGTTGGACTACACAATCCATGCTGTTTGGGCTATTTGTTGTTCTGTTGGGGACAACCGACAGAACAACAAATAGCCCAAAACCCAGCTAGTATTACAATCTCAAAAAGTGGCTACAAAAAACATGGTGAATATGCCATCCAGTATGGTAGATACCGTTACTTCAAGTTGATGGTCATGCCGTTTGGACTTGCACGTACCCCTCCAATATTTATGGTGGTGATGAATAACATTTTCTACCATGCCTTGGTGACTCCGTCCTTGTGTATCCTTATGAAAATTTCGTGTACAGTCGTATCCCCGATAATCACAATGAACAATCTCCAAAATGTTCTCGGCATTTCACAAAGAGATGAACAATACAAAAATAACTTTTGAAGAGTGACCTTGAACACCATTTGATCAATATATTGTGCCTCATTATCTGTGATAAGAAAAATCACATTAGACTCAAAGAAAGTGGAGGCGGTCGTTGATGCGCTGGCGTCGACCAACGTTTAAGGAGTTGGGACTGTTTCATTTATTGAATTGCTACCTTCGATTCGCAAGGGACTATGTCCAATTTGTAATGCCTATCTCCAATCTCAACTTTGAAACTACTAGGTGGAGTTGGGGGGACAACGAACAAGAAGTAGTCGACTCTTGAGAATTGCTCTGACCTCGATGCCAACCCTATGATTAGCAGATCCAACAGCGGACTATGTTATGCCCACTAATGCGATTGATTGACAGCTGGAGATGTTCTCCTCCAAGACAACGGCGGTAAGAACAACCGGTACCGTACATGTTGTGAAAACTTGGTGGACAACAACTCAACTACGTGGTACACAAGAAAAGAATGCCCATAATTGTGCATGCATTCAAGACGTGGTGATGCTACCTAGAATATTGACGATGCATCGTCCATACCAAATACCACGCACCCAAAATTTCAAAGGCTCAGCCATATCTGAGCCGTCAACAAACTCAATGGATGGAATTCCATGAGACCAACTTCGACGGCGAAATTGAGTACCGAGCTAAAAGAACAAACATGGCGGATGCTCTAAGTCGGCAACCACATTGGATGTATGAGATCACCATAGTGCTTGTCAAGTGAGACCCATACATTGCAAGGTTGTTTGTAAAGGGTTCAGATGATTTTGGCGGGTATGGCAAAACCAAGTTCTGGTTTGATGACCCCTTCTAGCGACGGTGATTCACTCGCCAATTTTTTGCACCCCCAAACGAAGAATTTCGGTGGATGTTATTCGAGGAATGCAAAAACACCGGTCAAGGTGGACAAATTGAATGAGACAAGATGCTCAAGAATCTGGAATATTACAATAGGTAGGGCTGAATATAGACCGACGTGGCAGAAATTTTCAAGTCATGCCACACCTGTCAATGGCAGATATCCTTTCGCAAGAGGCGACCGGGACTGCTCCAACTGCTTCACATTCCAATAGAGGGATGGGTCGACATCAGCACGGACTTTGTGAGAGGAATGATTGTCACTCTAGAGGGAAACGATACCATCATTCTGGTGGTGGAAAGATTATTTACTCATCTAGAATGGTACTTGATGTTGTAGTTGAAGTTGGACTCAAGTAGCTCCATCCATTGAGTCTGCTGACTGCTCAAATTTTGATTTCTATTGATATTCCGAAGGGCTTGGTGTTCGACATGGATGACACATTGCTGTCATTTTAAGAAATACCACAGCTAATTGAGTGCATGCATAACCGCAAATATGTCGTTTTATACACTGCGTAGCTCATCCCCATCTAGCATAGACACGTATGCGACCAGTTGTTTTCCACGACTGTTGTCTTGGAGGTGAATGGCTCATATTGCTCAAGGGGATGTGGCGGTGTCCATGACATAGTCCACCATTTGATATTTTGATTGCCAGGCTAGCACCAAGGTCACGAAATCTCTCAAACAACTGAACACTCCGTGCTTGATATGGTGTCCTATTTCCACTTGGTGTTTTACAAATGGTATCATAGAGAGGCATTTATATTCAAGCACAATCCTGTAAAAAATATAGCAGTAATATCTGAAGAATTTCCTAATTACTTTCACGGTCGAAATGTTGGTGGACATCCGCCAACATACGACTACCGTCTTTCTTTATATATGTTGTCTTCAATCGTCCACCGATGATGTTGCCTACAACCATGATAAGATGACAACCAATGTCACACTTTGATATTATTTACAAGATTTCTCTCAATGTAAAACTTGAAGGAAATTTTCACGATGTCCATTGTTCTCATTTATGTGGATACAGCATTGTGATTCCGAATGGTATGATTGTGAACTCAAAGTCCCCACAGTGGGTGTGGAATGGAATATTTTTGTTTTCCACGTTGTATACGTGGATCTGGTGGTAACCGCTCCATACGTATTTTTTTATGAAATATTCATTCCTTGGACATATTGAAAATCTCATTCACTCGTAGAGTAGACTAGTAGTTCTCGATGGATATTATGTTCAATGCTCGTTGAGCCATGCAATTATGTATTTGAGGGGTCTATTTTTCAAAAGATTCACAAGGGTTGCTTGTGGTGATGTGGATGCACATGTAAACCTCTGACCCATCATATCGTACAACTCAAGTCTTGGGTGAGTCCAGATTGCAATTGTTGTTTCCTAGGTCTCCTTGACAGGTGGTCAACTAACCGGCTTCAATTGGATCTAGTGGTAAACGTGTTCTAGAGCTAGTTCTCGGGAAAATGCATTGGGAATCACCACTTCAAACTCGTCAATTAAAGGTACAAAATCATCTGACACATTTCCAAATTTTCCCCTTACATGGTGCACGAGGCTTTTGAGTCTAGTGCATTGGCTGCCACGATCTTGTCTTCTTGTCCAGGTTCCATCGGAACTATCCACGCTTGAGCTCCCCATCACACGTATCACTCAACTCAAATGCCAACAGAATTGTTCTTGATTTGGATTTCAGGGCAATATACATCCTCTGTGTGTGCAACATAACAGGACAAACAAATAGAGAAACTGTTCCTTTTTCCTAGCCGGGCGTGAGCAACAGGTATCACATACTGGGGGATCACTTGACAGTCAGTCACAATGGCCAGTCGACTGAAGAGACGTTTGTCAAGGTGACTTGGTCGAGGATCTGAACATTTGTTGAGAGTGCCGTTTATTTCCGAATGACGCAAGGAACTCTTGCCAAAAACGTCTTCCGACACCCCCTTGAATCATGCAATAATTATTTTTTGTGAGTTGTTCCTTTGAATTGTGAGTCAAGGCTTCGCTGGAGTGCACCGCCATAACGGGGTTGGTGTTGGAATGTCTCCCACTACTCTAGATGAACAATTCTCTCGAGTACTTTGAAGAACCTAGCACATGTTGGAGGAGGTGGTGGCCTTCCTCTGTGAAGTTCATAAACCAAAGGACGTGTACAGATGTGAAGGTTTATCATTATGCTTAAGAGATTTTGAATCCATTCTGGATGTTGGAGGAGCCATCGCTCTTTTTCCAAAGGAGTAGCATACCATGGAGTATGCTCCGAGGGAAAGTAAAATGATTGGTAGTAAAATCCATAAGAGGCTCGGAGTGACACACCCAAGGACCCAACCCAGGTACAAGTGATCCAAACGCAAAGCGAGCCAAGTAGGCACATCGGACAATGAAGGGATGGAAAACTTGGTCCTTGATGGAGATGAGCTTGTTGTACAGGACCTTGTAGGTTTCCATGTAATCAGGAGATGAGGTATATGCTTACCCAATCTCTTACTACAAGCGGGGAAGTAGGAGATATTGGATTTATGTATGGAAGTGTTTTGGAAAGCATGTGGGATAGAGGAGTAGTAATGGTAGATATTTTTGGTATTTACCTTTGCAATGTAACACCCAAAAAGAAGAGACGAGCGGTCTCTTTTGAGTTCCCATATCTGGTTGTGGGAATGAAGTGTGTTGTTTTTATCAAAATATCTACAACCACCAAGATTGCATCACGTCCATGGGTAATTTTTAGAAGCCGTGTCATAAAGTCCATACTGATGCACTCTAATGGATTCCATAGAATAGGAGGTTATTGGAGGATTCCACTGGGCTTGTTCTTACTAGCCTTGTTATTACTAGCCTTGGTCATGGAACACGGGTCGCATGTTATGCAATACTTTTGTACAACAACACTCTTTCCTAGCCACCAATAGCAGCCCTGGAGTGCTCATTCCATCTTTTGCCATTCCATATGTCCTGCCAAATGGCGGGTTGTCGAACTGGGAGAATATCTCTGCTTAAAGACCTCCTGTGTATGGCACGACAACTTACTATTTGTACTAGTAAGAACCTGCGGCTTCCACCAATATGTGCATGTCCATATTCCAAGATTATTGAATTTAAACACCCATACAGTATCATATATGACCATTTGCCTCACCCGTAAAACCGTGTATCAACAAGTGTATTGGGAATTGAACAAACTAGTGAACATGGAAATTTCACAGAAGCTGCTAAATGTTACATAGAGCCTGTTATAGTTTTTGTTCTATACAAGGAATGTACGTATGGAATTTGATGACAAGCATTCATGTGGATGTTTTGTGACAGATTTTTACATATAGAAATACACTCTTTGATACACTGATAATCTAGTGTGTAATTCTGGGATGATGAACCATAACTGTTATGGGAGCCGCCGGTCGAGGCGGTGATTACGTCATCATGCTGAGGTCAGATGCATGCTTTGATGCTCCCATTGTATCCTAAGTGAAAAACCGTGCGAAATCGACCCAAGAACCGGGTCATTCGGTGCAGGGACGAGAAAGATACGGCCGTGCAAAGGTGGGAGGCACACCTCCAGAAAACAGGAGACGTACCGGTTCGACCCTGAGCACGGCGGAGCGACTTTCTCGCCCACTGCAGCCGAAGCACCCCTGGATGGACGCTTAGCCAATGAGGCAAGGTTCATTGGGGTCCATGGGCGCTTCGGGATGGCGGCTGGAGCTGCATTCGCAAGCAAGGGCGCTTCGGGCGGCCGTGACCACCGCTGGC
>SZWC01000784.1:0-19997 GCA_023375785.1 Penium margaritaceum | reverse complement strand
TGTTCTAGGCATGCCAATCTTACCCAGAGACTTTGTACATTTCTTTGTACTGACCTATCAAGTCTAAGGATTCATTCCTTGCCCAACTCTCCTTGTGTTCCAAGTATTGCCTCGCACACGTCCATTCGATCCTACAACTCTTCCGCAGCGCACCTTGGTGCAAACGCCGCCGGGAGAGTCGCACGGCGGGAACCTCGGTCACTAGCAGCGGTCTTGCTGCTAGGAGAGGGTCGTGCGACATCTCAAGGGTTGGCCCACACACCAAGGGGTCGAGGGTTGGGAGGTTCTTCCCAAGGGCTCGGCGTGTGACCGTCACGCCGGGCGTCCCTCGGTTCACAATAACTATACAGCATCTCATATAGATCCTGCTAACAAAGTCATTATAGTGGATTTTCCGGACCTTTGTTGTCACAAAGGTTCCAAAGGATCTCATGCCTACGTTGTCGTTGACATGATGGCCATAAAACTCCCATTAATTTTGGTGGTTGATTCATTCTCTACAAAGGATGTCAGCTTAGTGGATCAACCTTGTTGGTGTGCCCTAGTTGATACTCATATGCAAACAATTATTGGCTCAAGTATTTGTTTCAATGCACATGTTGTCATTTCAGGTTCAGTTGCATTAGAAAAAGAACCAACACATTATGGTTGGTCATGATTGAAACGCCCCCCTCCACAAACTGAAGCCAAGAACACTAGGTCTTGATGGCGTGTGATACATCAAGGGGTTCTTGGTCACCAGCCATGTAGTGTGTCCATACTAGAATGAGCTGTCACATTTCATACGTGAGCGGTTGTGTATTTTCCATAAGGAAAGGTCTGATTCCTACTACCAATGCATCACACCTTGCTTCCTAAGTCTGCGATGGACATGGAAGAGCCAAAACAAATGATATAGACAAAATATTCATTAGAACCGAGAAAAAGTGTTCTTGTTGACATGTGTCTATCTCCATTACGTGTCTTTTTCTGTAAGCCTTGCTAGCACTGCCAGCATGGTCAAATAGCATTGCATGAATCAAATAAGAATGTTTGCAAGGTCAATGAACGACCAGATCCGCCCGACATTCTATGGACAACTCCAATCCACTACGGCCTGGACCTCTCATGGATCCATGCACTTACCAACCTTCCCTAATATGTATCCAAGGTATTAGAGCTTGTCCTATGTAAGTTTATACCCACGAACTTGTACATAGGATTTTTTTCCCTGAATAATCGTAAGAAATTCACGGAAATTTTCTATTTTCTCTTCCATTTTCATAGAGAAATATAGGATGTCTTCAAGGTAAGCCAAGAAAAACAAGATAAAACTGGTAAATGTTTGACTCATTTATCCTTGAAAGATTGGTGGGACATCTGCAAGCACAAAACACAGAACACAAAACTGAACATGCCCGATGTCTGTTTGGAACACTATTTTGGATACATCATCTTCTAAGACGCGGATTTGGCAGCACCCCCGAGATAAGCCCAAAGACATAGACAAAATTGCTTCTTGGGTTTTGTTGGAGAAGACCTCAATTTGTGGACAAGGGATATTGATTTTAAACTGCAAGGTTATTCGGAGCCACGCTCGTGCATTAAACAGTGTGGTTTTTGTTCACACCAAGGACGCCTCGATTTGGCGTTCAGCCTATCACCCTTTTTGTCAAAGAGAGATGATACACAAATTTGAACGGAGGGGCCACCTCCAGATGCAGTAGAATAGTGTGGCCCTTGTGCCGTTCTAATGGAAATCCAGCTGGAGGGTCTTGAAATATACCCGGAGACCCTACCAATTTTTTCTTCTCTTGTGTTACAACTTCCTTTACTTTCTCCTATACTTTTTGCAAGTGGACGAAGAATCATAAACAGCCTTGTCGAATACGTTCCCTGACCTGCATCGCAGACAAGCTGATATTTGACGACATTGTCGTGGTTGGAATTGGGGTAAAGCAATGCAATCCCTTTTGGAAAATCAAATCTTTCAAATCAAAGCACATAAGAGTTTTGTTTTCATGGAGGTAGGGATTTCCTAGCACCACATTGAAATGATCACATTCATGGTCTTCTCGGCTATACAAGATCATATACCTTCAAAGCATCTTGTGCATCAGGTGTGACGAGGGTGGAGCCTGTAGGCACTTTGCCAAGGAGGTCGAAAAACATATCCTCCACAACACACACATAATGTACCTGATGCAACAAGATTATCCGGCACTTATGGTCACGTACAATCTCCATTTCAAGGAAAACTCTACAGGACCAAGGCTCTTTATCATTTAGGCAACCTGAAAAACTGCCACAAACTTCATGAGAGAAGACACAATCAGAAGGTTTCCCACATAGTCCAATGTGGTTATGAAGCTGTTAGGTTCCTGTTTAAGAAGGAGGGATGGGTCAACGCCACTTTACAAATAGCCGGCACGTTTCAGTACGTCGTTGATCTCCTAGTTTGATATTTGAGGTGACTGCTTTAGACCACACAAGGCCTTGCACAAATGGACACATTGTCACTGACCTCAAAGCTAGGTAGCTAAACCATGGAGAAATGAGTTATTCACATCCATTTGGCATAACTCCCCTTTTGTGGTGAGCAATAACTTGGAAAATGTGTGAGTGGTGTGAGAGGTGATCATACGGTAAATGGGTACAAAGGTGTTGGTGCAAACCACGCCCTAAACCAATGAAAACCCCTTTGCCATCAAACAGGCCTTACAACGATCTTGTATCCTATCCAGCTTTAACTTCTTAAAACGACCCACTTGGCCTATATAGCCTACCATCCAAGTGGGAAATTAGCAAGCTCATAGATGTTGTGTTTAAAGATGGCCCTGAGAATCATCACAAACAATATCCCACGTCTTTGTATCCCTAGTCGAGAGTGCCTCCTTCAATGTGTCTGAAGTGTGCACCTTTGGGGGAGAGGCCCTGGTGGCCAAGAAACATGCCTCTAGACTCGTCCTAACTATGGCAAGATCAATTGCGAAACCTTAAATGACTGAAACTCCCACCAGATCAATTCAAGGTGAATAGGCCACGCTGGGTGTACCTCACTGTAGACAGCTTGAACATTCAGGCCAAGGGTCTTTGTACCGTGATTGCCACGTTCAAGCACCACAAGTGGGACATCTGGGTACTAAATCAGCTGCCCACTGAGCCCATGATGCTAATGATTGAAGATGACCACTGGGCTTGTGGGAGTGGTACGATGTTGATGTACTCACCTCGGGGTACGGAGTAGGCTGCTAGACCACAACCACATGGCCTCCATGCTTGTAAGGAAGGGAAGAGGGTGTAGGAGACTTATGGAGAGGTACTAGCTCACATGCAGGGGTAGCAACAGTAGGCACAATATCAAGTGTGCCAGGGGGAGCTCTCACAGGCGCGTAACAAGGTATGCCATAAGGAATTGGTAGTGGCACACGAGCAGGTGTGCTACAAGGGACTAACACTGGCACGCAAGGAGGTGTGCTAGAAAGGACTGATGTTGGCATAGGAGTAGATGTGCTAGAGGAAACTGACACTGGTATAGGAGAAGGCATGCTAGAGGGAACCAACAAGGCCACTGAACCCGTAGCTACGATGGCTGGAATGTCATCCATTAGGGACCGGGTTGCAGGTGAAGAAGCGCGGACAATCTCATCCGCAGATCTAGAATCTCCCGTCTATTTGGAAGCCACACAAGTGAGAATTTTGTTACGAGCTAGCCTAAAAATACTAGAGAGGTTGTGGTAGGTGAGAGCCACAAAGAAGAGGATGTCTCAAGACTCAACAATGGGCCTACAAGCGGGATCCATAAAGCGCCATGTATTTGACTTTAGAGAAATGCCGAGGAAGACACGCATGCAACCACAAGGTGAGACCTTGGAACTCTGCTCGTCCTTGATAAACTA
Organism: Penium margaritaceum; assembly: GCA_023375785.1. NCBI lineage: Eukaryota > Viridiplantae > Streptophyta > Zygnematophyceae > Desmidiales > Peniaceae > Penium > Penium margaritaceum. Next base: position 16,119 of record SZWC01000784.1, on the reverse strand, counting down.
TATGTAGGCTAGTGATCTCCACACGTGAGTGAGACGGGGTTCAGCACAATGGCTAAATCACAGCTCGTATGATGTGACATGGTCCAGAAGAGGACCATGCTATAGGTGGTTCCAGATCCACATCATGTGCGAGAAGCCCTCAAGGGTAAAGGACTTCAGAAGACCGTACTCATATCGCATTAGATCCTCCATAATATTGCTCCAATGCTCATACGAATTGTTCTATTGTAGTGTAGGATGGAAAAGGAGCTAGTGAAAGACAACGTGCTCAACAAAGAAGGTGTCCATCTGGCCTAATAACCTTCCACCATGATTCCCGTGGGATATTTTGAGGTTTTAACCAGATTGACCTTCAGCCATCACCACCCACAGGTGGACCGCCAAGGCAGCATCACTCTTGTGGTAGGGGCTATCGACCCACCACATCCTAGGTGTTATGGGAGCCGCTGGTCAATGCGGTGATTACGTCATCATGCTGTAATCATATGCATGTTAAGATGCTTCCATTGTATTTGAGGTGAAAAACCGTGCAAAATCGATCCAAGAATTGGGTCATTCTGTGTAGGGACGAGAAAGATATGGCCGTGCGAAGGTGGGAGGCAAACCTCCAGAAAATAGGAGACATACCGGTTTGACCCTGAGCACGGTGGAGCGACTTTCTCGCCCACTGCAGCCAAAGTGCCCCTATATGGACGCTTAGCCAATGAGGCAATGTTCATTGGGTTCCATGAGCACTTCGGGATGGCGGCTGGAGCTACATTCGCAAGGAAGGGCGCTTCGGGTGGCCGTGACCCCCCCCCCCCTGGCGGTGCTACCAACGGCAGTCAAACGTGGAGCACTCAAACGGCCATAACTTAGCCGTTTTGTCACAGACTGAGGCATTCGTTGGTGCATTGAAAAGCTCACAATGCGTGATACATGATGCATGTGATATTTGCATGATTCTAGCTCAGCAAAGGGCTTCGGAGTGTCGAGGGGCTCTCGGCTGGCTCATAGGGGATGGTACGTAAGGAAGCCTAGGGGTTGTTCTAGGCATGCCGATCTTACCCAGAGACTCTGTACATTGCCTTGTACTGATCTATCAAGTCTAAAGGTTTCATTCCTTGCTCAACTCTCCTTGAACTCCAAGTATTGCCTCGCACACCTCCATTTGATCCTACAAGTATTTTGCAACGCACCATGGTGCAAACGCCGTCGAGAGAGTCGCACGGCGGGAACCTTGGTCACTAGTAGCAGCCTTACTGCTGGGATAGGGTCGTGCGGAGCCAGATGCGCAGTTCGTGACGCGGGGACAGGCTCCTCCCCCACCAGTCTTGCTGGAGGGTGAAGAGGAGAACGTGGAGGAAATGATTCTCGGGCATCGTCAGCATGTAAACGGGTGGCATTACCTGGTGCAATGGCTCGGCTATGGGCCTGAGCACAACTGCTGGATCCCCAAAGCCGATTTCTACAAGGGCGGTGCTATCAATACAGTCCTCCGGACGTACCAGGAGCACACCCGGACGGTGCGTCCTCGGAGGGGGGGGGGACTGTTGTAGAAGCCGCCGGTCAAGGCGGTGATTACATCATTATGATGATGACAGATGCATATTTTGATGCTTCCATTTTATTCTATGTGAGAACCCGTGTGAAATCGACCGAATAACCGGATCATTTGGTATGGGGACGAGAAAGATACGGTCGTGCAAAGGTGGGAGGAGCACCTCCAGAAAACAGGCGACGTACAGATTCGACCTGGAGTAGGGCGGAGCGACTTACTCGCCCACTGCAGCCAAAGCGCCCCTGGATGGTAGCTTAGCCAATGAGGCAGGGCTCATTGGGGTCCATGGGCGCTTTGGGATGGCGGCTGGAGCTACATTCACAAGGAAGGGCGCTTCGGGCGGTCGTGACCCCCGCTGGCGGTGCTGCCATCGGCAGTCACGTGTGGAACACTCAAACGACCATAACGTAGCCATTTCTTCATGGATTGAGGAGTTCTTTGGTACGTTTGAAAGCTCCCAATGCATACTATATGATGCATGTGTCATTTTCATGGTTGTTCCTTAGCAGAGGGCTTCAAAGCACCGAGGGGCTCTCTACTGGCTCATAGGGACTGGTACATAAGAAAGCCTAGGGGTTGTTCTAGGCATGCCAATCTTACCCAGAGACTCTGTATATCTTGTACTGATCTATCACGTCTGAATATTTCATTAATTTCCCAACTCTTTTGGGAATCCAAGTATTTCGTGCAGGTCTTCTGCAATGCACCTTGGTGCAAACACTATCGGGAGCCTCGGTCACTAGCCGCAGCCTTGCTGCTAGGAGAGGGTCGTACAACATCTCAAGGAAAAGAGACTTCCAAGGGAGACGTGCGCTTTAGATCGCCACACACCAAGTGAGCATAAGTTTGGTAGAATGCAGGTTGTGGAAACTAAGAGTTGTATAGGCTGTGATGTAGGCTTTCCAATGCATCCAAGCATGCCCAAAATGGAGGAGCAAAGCCTCTACTATGGCCGATGAAGTAACCCGTGGTGGAGCCACCCACCATGCCCACGAACGAAGGTGATAGAAGGTGCTTGGAGAGTGGCCTGTCGAAGCGCCCTTCCTGATACTCAAACATGGTCGGGGAGGCTTGTCTTGGTTTAGGAGACCTCCCAATTCCTTTATTTTATGACCCACATGCCTTTGAAGTCCATTGGAGTAGAACTTGGACCACCGCCAGTGGGATTATCCTGCCACTGATGGCAGACACCCAGATTCCACCTGCCTACTACCCGAACTTTGGATGGGCCTACTAGAAAAAATTGAGCAACTAGAAGCCCAAAACCACATCATAAGATCACGGGGGTCCACATCTGCAATCAAATCTGTCATCAAACTATTCCCTAGTGGAAGAAGCATGCAAACGGCAAAACGACATCAAACATAGGGGCACATTTTAGCATGGACCAACTATAGCGAGCGCACTACCGGGGAAGTGGAGACAAGGCAAACCCAATGATGCATTTTACCTTGAGTGCGAAAGATGTAATCAGTCATGGATGGTTTCTCAACAGAAGTCGCATCAAGATAGAGGGTTGGCCAGGTGTGATGGAGCCTGGCCACGGTGTCTACGCTCACATTGCAAGGGTGGTGGTGCAGCAACCACTGGTGATCTCTCCCCCAAACACGTGCTCGAAATCAGGGCAAGGAGAAGAGGTAGAGGGAGTATAAAAAGACGTACAATACAGGTCATCGACACTTCGGGTATGAACAACAACGGCATGCTTGTTGAGAGCCATCATTGTGGCAGCTTCGATTGAGAGCTCAACTGAGAGACCCATCTTGAAATAAGCACAAGAAAGGAGCTACTTGAGCTCAAGTTACGAGACAGAGAGCACATCAAAGATGTATAGAGGGCCAAACAGACCATCGAAATACAGCAATCCAATGCCTTTGACAGGCAACGACTGACGAGATATTGTGTGCACTGGCCCAACTGACGCAAATGGACCGAGCACCATAAAGTCACTATGATGACGTCATGTGGTGGGTGATAGAGGAGACAATGATCCAAAGGCCACTTGCCTAACAACCTATCTTTCACACTAGGCAGTGGAACATTGAGCACTTTGCCTCTACTATACACTCGGCATATGACTCAGGACAATTGAAAAAAACAAGCAACTGGCTCGTTAAGCCATATAATACTCTTGGGTCCATCCTAAACACAAGTGGACTCATCTCTGCCACAAGCACAATCACATGTAACAAATACAATAGGAGAAGGTGTGGACCACCCAATTATGACAGTATACTTACACTCCTCTGGGTAGTACAAGCGACCGACAAAGCTTTGTGATGGTGCGATCCTTAGGGTCCATGTCTTTGGCAACGCTTGCAGCCGTTGAGGACTCGGCTCCAAAGGGTTGCCTCGCAACCCGTCTGGATGGTGCCGGAAGCTATCCACTGAGCGCGTGAGGCCTGAAGGCCATGTGTGATCCGGCTCCATTCCAGGGACTGTTGGCACTCTGGAGGATGAGAGGTGTACTCTGGGATGTGGTCATCACCATGACCAAAGGCCTAGCCTGATTTGCTTGAGCAGCTTCCTTGGTCCTCATTCGCTTGATATACGCTACTATTATTTGATCTCAATACTGGATATATATTAGGGGGCAATGAATTCATTTACTTGGGTCCACACTAGATACTTTTCATAGAAAAAAACACATTTCACTATTCACCACAGTTCTATTTGGCCCTCGAGGACCGAGAGGAAGATAAAATGTGAGTCCCCTACAGTCACTTGATTACATCATTTGTAATGTCAAATGCATGCCGAAACCGGGAAATGTGAGGGCGAGATTCAAAATGGACCACTTGCCAACATAGACAAATTATATTTTAGCTATGATTTAAAGTATGCTAGTCTAATTTTAAGACATAACGTTGCTCTTTTCCCTAAACAAATCAAGACTACGTGTGGTAAAATGTTTACAATGCACAATCATGAAGTAATAAGGCGGTAGTGCCAAGCCCAAGGAAGCAACTCAAGGGACTCGGACTGCTCGACGAGGGTAGGACAATCAAAGTAGATAAAGTGGTTGGTGTACTCCATGCCTGCACCAAGCATAATGGCTTGGACCGCGCACAATTGGGATCAATTGTCAGTGCCTAGCCGATAGTAAATGTACATCGCATGATGCTAGTATGTTGTTGTCCACCAAGATGCTCCCTGGCATAGGTAGTATAACTCCATGAGGTGGTCAGTCCTCGTTGCGTGGGTCCTTACAACACACAAGGTGAGTGTTAGCTCCCATTCATGGTGAGGATCAGTGCCTTCGTCCAGAGGGAAAAAGGTAAGAATTGTCTCGTTGGGAGCAATATAGACCAGACCGCGCATAGCCCTTGAAACTGCCTGAGTTAGAGGGCGTCAACGGTCTGATATTGGCTCAGTTAGCATAACTAGATCCCCACAGTGTCAGACCACACCTAGAAAATGACCTTCCAACAGTCTAATCACATGTCCTACTATGCTTGCTTGTGGCAGAATCCCAAAGTCCTTTAGTCGCCATGTAGTGGAGAGGACAATCTCAGGCTGTCAAGGGGGCGTTTTCAAAATAGGCAATACGTCGAAGAAGAGGTGAGTCACCCGTCTCGTGGGGGTCTGACGTGCTGGTGCCGCTAATGCACCGGCGGGTGTGTGTGCTATGTGTCAAGGTCCAATTGATGCAGTTGCGCGCGGATCTCGAGTGTTCGTGTAGCTACATCTTCCTACTGTAAATCTTACTCCTCACGTACGTGTTCCAAGTCAATGGTTCATATGTGCTGGCCCTATGGTGTAGATCCAACCCTATGAGGTGTAGTCTATTGTAGTCCTATCATTTCTTGTAGCAAGGTGCGGATCTCGCCATGAGCAGCAAACTAATCGTGCTTCAAGTACTTGATCTCATCCTACGCCCATCACAGCTGGTCAATCACTGGAGGGCGTGGGCTTGAAGAGCCGGACCAGACGTTGGAGCTAGATCGATTCTTTGTCCCCGTTACCCTGTCTCTTCGTGGTGCCAAGCACACCACTCGGTGTAGGTCCAAAAGTTGAAGTGGTTGGAGTGGAAGCTTGACATTGTTTATTGGGTAGTTTAAACGTTGCCATGGAGTGAATTACGAGCCAAAGACTTTACTAATGCCAATACTGATATCATTAGCCTTTCTACCGACATCAACAATGGGTTATTAATATTTGTAGTGCAGGTTCTGATGTAAGTGGTTGAACATTTTCTTTTCAATTCTGTACAAGAGGAAGGGGAGTTGTTATCTCTTCATCCCCTTCTCATGACAGATATGGCGGTTTCTACCCACGGCTACCACAATTCCTGTTGTTAATTTTGCCACTATGCAGTATCAGGCATGTGTGTAAGCATGAAGACATGTAGTTGTAATGTGTAATTGTGTCCAGCAGCATGATGGAGCCACGCAATTGGAGAGTTGTGGCTACGCAACTCTCACTATTGCTACTTCACTATTGTGGTTCTGATTGTGGATATTGCTGTAGGTGCGCAACAAAGGCTACTTATATGGCTCATGGTGCATGGTGTTATTGCTACTACACTTTTGTTGCTATTACTGCTCCTACTTGATGCCGTTGCCACGCATTGGTGCTGTTTCCCCGTCACCGTTCTTGTTACTATTGGCTGGTGCTGTTGCACGCTACTACTATTACCTACTACTACTGTCGTAGTTTGTCGCTACAACATGCTAATATTGCCATTGCTTCCTGAAGCAAGTCTGCGCTAAAGGTACTTGCTCTTGCTACCGGCAACTGTTATCACTATAGCTGTTGCTGCTAATCTATCATTCCAGTACCATACCTTTGTTGTTCTGTTATGGCGATGGCGTTAACTCAAACAGTCGTTGATGGCGCCTTTGTCCACTTGAGGTTGTGACGTGGAGGTGTTGGCATTACAAACATCTCGGCGGAGTCGCTACTGCCACCGTTTGTTGCATCGGGTCCGAGCATCTCGGCTATAGCTGTGACGCACACCGTTGTTGATGACGGGTCTTTGCTGTGCAGCTCATTGGGAGAAGTCTCACCGCTCTAGTACCACGAGAAAGTGCCGAGGAGATTCCTAACCCTTTTGCAACTTACAGCATGACATGGTCCAGTCAGTTAATGCACTCACAAGTGAGTAAGGGCAAGAGTAGCAAGGGCTGGGTTAGGGAGACAGGCGAAGTCTCATAAGTTTGAACAGCTTACCACGCAGAGAGAGATGAAAACTGACACGCACATAGCATGAAAAACTGCTTCGTTCACTAAGGGTGACGCATGCCGCAATGTCAGTTTGTCGTAAAACTTGTTAACCACTGTTTTGGGCCGCGTAGATCCCCACGCAGCCATCCGAATGAGAATCGTCTGAGATTACAAATGCAACGTCTTGTGTCGGATTCAACAATTGCACAAATGCACGGGTCCGGCAACGACTAGTGGACATAGAGCGCAAAACATGGAAATCGGGCTAAAAGTCAGCCCACTTAGAGAACCCCGGAGATTGCGTAAGATCCACTGATTGCTACAAAAAGCACCCAAGACGTCGTGACAGATGTCTGGTAGCTACTTGTGGCTAGGGCCACCAACCGACAGTGTTGTGAAGCGAGTTGGGTCTACATGGGGGCGTCTCACATCACAACACGTCCGCGAGCGTGCCGAGGTCTAGTGCAATATTTTTCATACACAATTGATGCGAGAAAATAAAATGAACGTGTTCCAATGGCGAATAGTTTTAGTTTCTAACGTTATTGAAACGTGCGCACCATCTACATATGAACTGTCATCACTTCTAGCTCAAGTGGCAGGTCAGATGGCTGTCTAGACTTTACAATTACAATACAAAAGAAAATCGGGTAATCCACGGGTTCAATGAGATTGAAGTTGAATTCAATGGGGCCATGTATTTGGGATGTCATTACTTCTTATTTATGCCATGGGTTTTCTTAACAATGGAACGACTCACCCATTTCATGAAAATAAATGGTTATAATAATAATTTTCATAGAATTTCTGCTGTATTAATGCAATCTCCATAAAATTTAGACCGTAAATTGGCTGAACGAGCACTAATCCCAGTCCATACCTTTTGCGTTGGTTGCGGGGGGGGGGGGGGGGGGGGGGGGGGGGGGTTGTAGGTGGCTGTGAGATCTTCCATATGTTAAGAGGGAACCTGCTTAACCATGTTTCTATCGAGCCAAGTATTTTCAAGAAAACAAATGATTTCCTTAACTGAGAATGCGACCCCTTTGGAGTAAGAAACGAGGAAGTGCTATGACACTGAGCCTTGGGTGTCGAAAGAGCCAGAAGAGATGTTAAGGTTTTAGGTAAATGAAAATAAGAACGTTTTTGAAATCTTCTTAAGAAAATGGGACCATCTTGACGAAATGTTATTTGATGTGAGCCTGGGTTGTGATCGAACGGTTTATTCCTCAAAGATTGAGATGGACCTGTCCAGTCTACCCCTTGTTCAGCTCCCTAAGGGCTACAGGTCACATGTTTTTTTCGACCTGGGACCATTCACGTGCTGCTTGCGGCGTCATAAGAGCCCACGCGAGGGTCCGAGCGCTAGGGTTTGGCAAGTACTACCTGAACGTCCGTGGCTCTAGGCGGAGGGTTTCATGACGGCCACACCCGACTCCGCGCCGGCATTTTCGGGGCATCAATGACACGACGCACAGAGTTGGCGCCAGGGGCTGCCGTCGTGGCATTCGCACGTGCCGTAGGCGGTGTATTCGGTGCGAAAATGTACAACTACGTTGCACAATCGACGCTACGTAGTTCACAGCCTAGTTTGCCATTTCCTCTGTGATCGTAGAACTGCCGCCATACGTGAACTACGAGCAAACTTGGTTGCGTAGGTCTGAAACATATCAGTTTGATCGTTTGGCCACGAAGAAATAACGGCGGTTGTACACGCCGAGGAGGACATGACGTTGAGGAAAAGAGCATAAATTTGTGAACCTGCTTTTCCCATAATTTCGGAGCTGGTGAACATTTTTAAACAAATGTCTACCTCTGACGAAGGCCGAGGGTTGGAGGAGAAAGATAAGAATCACAGACCGATTGTAAGATCGATTTCGGATCCTTGCTTTCAATTATGTCGAGCGCCATGGAGCAGCTGCAACTCGACGAGGCGTGCGTCCCTTGTTAGGTCTCCCAATCGATGTCCTACTGTTGACTTCTGCAGTGATCGCTGTTACATGGCCTTTGTCCGCATCTCCGATCCCCGTAAGCAGTCCGCACACGCCAGGGAGACGAAGCCGACCGTTGTTCTGAAATGGCTGCCCGTGGTCTGTAAGGCGAAGCCGATCTGGGAGGGGGACGTAGATTGAAGCACCGGCTTTCTCCGGTCCTCCCTCAACGATCCTCGACGAAGCCCAGTGCCCATGTCATCGTCTTGGCCCGAAGCCGTCCCGCGTGCTAGCTTCGAGTCATCGAGTGCTAATGCAATGGCACCTTTCCTAGCTCACCCTGAAGAGTATTGGCAAGACTCTTCTGGCCGTCATACAGGTGCCTGTGTCTGTTTTTGTCAAAACCATGTCTGATCCGCTCCCCGCCCCCCGACCACATCTGACGTTCATTCCGCTCTCCGTTCATGCTCATGCTGCAGATTACGAGTCTGCAAGTCTCAAGATTAACCCCCCGAGGTGCGGATCCTCCTCTCATTGCATTCTGCTTAGGCTTGCGCCGTTTTTCATGTTCATCTTCTCATAATTCTGCGAGCCTTTCACTGCAGGGTAGTTTTCGACAACACATCCGATCCGGTCTCAACCCTCGTCAAAGTAGACAGCGCCAACAAACACGGTTGCCTCCTGCAAGTGGTTCAACTGCTGACTGACCTTGATCTTGTGATCTCCAAGGCGCACATTTCGTCTGACGGTGGATGGTTTGTCGATGGTGAGCATAACCATCACTGCGTCTCACGGACTATGAGCCTGTTGAGCTCGATCGTGATCGGTTTTCCTTGTCCGAGGCTGAGTTATGCCTTTGAATGTTGCGTTTGCAGTCTTCCACGTAACGGATCAGCATGGTTTCAAGGTCACTGATCCCAAGATGATTTCCTACATTCAGCAGGTATTATTCTTAGGCCAAGCCGTCGTGAAGCCCCATGCCACGCTGCAGTATTTTGACGTCGCGTCTTTTGATTCCCTCAGGTTCTAGGAGCCGTGAAAGAGGGTGCTTCAGGGATGGAGGTCAAGACTTGCCTCGGCCGCTCTGCATCAGACCTCTCTCACCACAAGCTCACAGCTGTAGAGCTCTCAGGAGTTGACCGCATTGGTCTTCTTCACGAAGTTGCAGCTGCCCTCACGTCCATGCAGTGCAACGTGTTCGCAGCAGAGGTCTGGACAAACAACCGCAGAGCTGCCTTAGTCGTGTATGTGGACGCAGCACCGGGAGGGGCAGGAATGGCAGGAGGGGGCCCAGTGACAGACCCCGGGACTTTGCTTCAAATGCACGAGAAGTTGCAAGGAATCATGAGGTCAAGAGACGGCTCTGGTTGTATGCCTCGCGCCAGCCTTCACACTGGCGCAGGGCACACAGGTCGAAGGATGCACCAACTCATGTTTGCGGATAGAGACTTTGAACCCAGACAGCAGCCAGTGCAAGCTCCCAAGCAGTTTCAGCAGCATCACCAGCATTCAGCTGTGCTGGATGAATTGAAGGTTGGGAAAAGCATGCCTTCCATCACTATCAAGAACAGTTTGGAGAAGTCCTACTCCATCATTAACATTCGCTGCCAAGACCGGCCCAAGCTTCTCTTCGACACTGTGTGCACGCTCACTGACATGCAGTACATCATTCATCATGCAACCATTGACTCAGAGGATGGAGTGGCCTTGCAGGTGAGCTTTGCCCGGTGGGACAATTTGCTTCAGTCTGAATTGTTTGAGTGCTGAACCCGAGCTGCTTATAATGGTGCAGGAGTATTACGTGAGGACAATGGAGGGTAATATCCTGGAGTCTGAAGCAGAGAGGGAACGAGTGGTGAAGTGCCTTGAGGCTGCCATTCAGCGGCATACCCCTGAGGTATGCCTGTGCTGTGTTTTCTCTCCCCTTGTTCTTTTCTCTCCCGTTGACAGTTTGTGTCTAGACTGCCACTGTCGTTGTGATAGACGCTTTGCTTATGATGTGAGTCAAATTGCGGATGTCCTGGGCTACAATAATGCCGTCTCATGCGAGTGCTTTAAACAGACCTGTCAGCTGTCTACTTCGTTTCTTGTGCAGGGAGTGCGGCTAGAACTTTGTACGAGCGATAGGGTGGGACTCCTTGCAGATGTCACGCGAGTCCTCTCAGACAAACATCTGTCCATCACTGCTGCTAATGTTTGCACCAGAAATGGTAAGGCTGTCAATGAGTTTTATGTGGTCGATGAAGCTGGAAAGCCTGTGGAGAGAAGAGTCCTCGAAGCTGTGCGTCGAGAGATTGGACCTTCTGTCCTTGCTGTCCGCGAGTCATCCCAGCCTTGTAGCCTGGCACCAGGGTCACCGCAGCGTGCAGAGCCTGCCAAGTTCAGCTTTGCTGGTATGATCAGAGCACAGTCAGAACGATTGCTGATGTCGCTTGGTTTGACTGGTATCAGAGAGGAGGGTAGCTCGCCCGATTAGTTGCTGCCCTGACCAACTTCCTCACAACGACGCGGTGCTCTGCCAGTGTTCCAACACTTGGAATGGAGATGTCCAGTGAGAAGGGCTTGCCTGTCCAGTGGTACATGTTCTTTAGGACTTGCTAGTACCTTGTCAGGCTGTCCTCTGTACAGGCATTCTGACCTATTGACCACCATCATGCTGAAGAATCTAGTCCTGTGCGTGTTCTGGTTAGACAAAAGTTTGCATGGAAATTTTCCATGAGGTAGATAGATGTTGGTCACCTTGATCAGATGATACCACTGGAGAACAAGGAAGTTTTTTCTAATCCATCTGTTATACCTTCAAAATACTTTGATGTGAGGGAAATAACTATGGGGAGAAGACTTTGTTCATGTGAGAAAATATGGAGATATATTCTTTCACATGAAGCAGAAGTGAGACATGTCTCAGTTCAGTTGCATCATGGGTATACTGATGTAGCTTCATCACTGCAACAGCTTGTATGAAAATGTCACTTGAGTGATTAAACTGATTGATAGGAAATCTGCTTCACTATCTTCACATCATTGTTACTCATGTGCCACTCATACCCCTCTGCCGTAAGTCACGAAGAAACTGACGACTACATAACTATTTACTGCTGGGAATTTCACGTGCAAACTCGGATTGAGTACACGGAAACCATTAGGACATAACCATAATTCCCACATTTCTAATTCGAGATTCCCGAACACCATTGGGCACAGTTAACCACATAGATGTTTAATCCAACTGTAACAAGTCTAAACCGAAAGTGCAGGTGCAAAGTTAAAAGAGATAACTCATGGCTAAGCGAAATGTTCTGAGCAATAGTGAAGGAAATTCATTTCCAACAGCAGGACGTCAGAAGCCACCAGTGAGGTGTGTTCACTGTAAATCCATTGCATTACAGAACGAGCCAACTGTTGAGGCAACAATGCATGTCCACAAGCCTCGTCTTTTTGTTGAAATTCCCCAGATCTGAGATCAGACTTCCTCATGTCCATTCAAAAACTGATTGCAGAGACAACAGCAAGGAAGTCTACCTGCCACGATGTTTCATCACGTATCGCTGTATAACCAGTTGAGGTGGGCTAGCAACAAAACAGATGTCCCACAGCGACAAGCGTGAGCTCTTGCCGTTGGACAACTCGGTGTGGTGTGAGATGGGGTTGACTTCTCACTTGGTATCGGTGTCAGTCCACCACAATGCGTGAAAGTGACTCAATGAGTTGTTTGAGGTTGTGCCGTGTGGTAGCGTCGCCAGTCAGCCCACTCACGTCTGCACTGATTTGCTGCACGAAGAGCACAGGGTTCACAAACCGACGAAAAAAAAGAGAGGAGTAGGAGGAGCAGCATAGAGCACACGTCAAAACAAGAGAGGTACGGACCAGCTGCATCAGCCGCGTTGGCCAGCTGCGTCAGCTGTGTGAGCTAGCTGCGCCAGACAGCTGCGTCAGCCGCATGACCCGGCCGCGTCAGCCATGTGAGTCAGCGGTGCTTTTGGTGTGAGTCAGCCAACCGTGTCAGCCAGCCCAGCAAGGCAGCCAGACCAGCCAGCCAGCCGCGTGACACAGCCGGATGCATGAGCCAGGTAGCCAGTCGTTCAGCCGCCCAAGCAATCTGCAGAAGCAGCAGCAGCACCACCAGCAGCAGCAGGGGCGGCAGCCGCAGCAGCTGCATCAGGCGCACCAGTCGTAGGAGCAGTTGCAGCCGCAAAGGCAGCAGCAGCAGCAGGGGCAACAGCAGGCTGACCAGAAGCTGCAGCAGTAGCAGGAGTGGCAAGAGCAGCAGTAGCAGCCGCCGCCGCCGCAGCAGCCGCAGCCTTGAGCTGGTGCTTGTCCTTGTGCTCGTGCTCATGCTTGTGATTGTGCTTTGCTTGTGCTTGTGCTTGTGCTAGTGCTTGCGAGCAGCAGCAGCAGCAGTCACAGTAACAGCTGGAGCGGTGGCAGCAGCAGCTCAAACAGCAGCGGACGGGAGCAGATGGGCTCAGTTTGAGAAACAGATGGCGATGTGGTCATGGGCCACCGGAGGGCTGTGGCACCTTGGCAGCCCATTCCCGCTTGGGCCTTGGCCCACCGAACTCATTCCCTAGTAAAGAAGGAGCTGCCCCAGTGTCAGCCGCGCCGCCAGTCAGCAAAAACGCTGCGGGTCTACATGATGTGCTCCAACAAGCACACGACCAGCTATAAGAGGTCGCAAAGAGGGTGCGGGACGAGGGGATCATGCAGCAAAAAGCGGCAGGATACCTGTGCACCTTCCTAGAGCAGCTCGGCAACTACTTGCAGCTCAATTCTGCACGGTGAGTCGGTTAAGGCCGTCCAACACACTCAAGCGGAAGGGTTACAGCTTATATGGGAAGGGATGTCGAAGAACGAGCAAGGCGTTGCCGCATGCACAGTAAATTCAGGCACGCACACAACACGACGGCAGGAGGAGCAGAACAGGCCCATGTAGCTGCTGTAGAGGAATGATCGTCTCCCAAGAACACGTGGAGAAGATCGAGTCCTTAGCCATAACAGAAGGCGGGTGAACTGGTGTTGGGACTCCATTCCGCCCCTGCGGTGCAAATCCCCCACCTGTACATGGCCTCACGCCGGGATGAGGGGGAGGTGGGGGCGGAGGGGTCCAGTAGCGACATGGTCCTGTCTCTTTTTCTCCATGAGGCGTCGGTGGCGATCCGGTGCGAGGACTGGAGCAAGGCCTCGACGAGCAGCTGGCCAGGGTGGAGGCCCATGTCTCCACTTGGGAGGCAGTGCGGCAGCAAGAGAGGCACTAGGCTGAGCATTGGCAGCCGCCAGCGCAGCAGCTGGGTCCATAGCCCCTTCCCCAGCTAAAGAAACCAAGCACGAATCAACCAGGCAGGAGTGCTACAAGCTCGAGCAGCAGCAGCAGAGTACCTATCTGTAGCAGCAGCAGCAGCAGCAGCAGCAGCAGCAGCAGCAGCAGCAGCAGCAGCAGCAGCAGCAGCACCACCACCAGCAGCAGAAGTAGCAACCGCAGTAGTGGCAGCAGCAGAAGCAGCAGCAGCAGAGTGCACTGCCAGAGCAGTGCACTCTGCTTATGGGAGAGTTAGCATATGCACTCCATTCTGCAAACTTTTCAAGTTATGGCGGAAGTTGACGGAAGGAGGACTGATATCGGCATTCCATTCCGCTCATGAAAAATTTCTCTCTGTACCCTCCCCTTTTCAATTACAGAAAAAAGAAACGGAAAAAAGGACTCAGTTCTCTCCACGACAACCCTCACGACTGATATAGATACAAGACACAAACGCAGCCTGACGTGGCTGCTGCTTGTTTGCGAAGTCCGAGGCCAGTCGCGAGGGCATCGTCACCGGCTGTGCTCTCTCTGTGACAACCCTTGCGAGTACCCATGCATCTTTGCCTGTGAGTGTTACTTGCCACTGAAGGGCCCATCTTGCCGAGCAATGTTTCTGAGTTACTCGGCAAGTCTCGCCCCCTCCTCCTATACACGTCATACTCGCAAGTACTGATACGTGCAAGCAAAACTCTCGAGAGAAACTCGCAACCACCGAGTGCAAGACTCATCCCCGTCGCCAGAGGAAGGGTGCAGGACCACCTCATCACAATGGCTTCTGAGGCCTCGGACGGTCTTGCTTGGGCGTGGCTGCGAGGAGCATCACGGACTGGCGAGGGGGGATGAGAACGGATAGTGCAGACCTCGGCAACGATGGCGCGGGTTTGTACGGCAAGCCGAGGCGGCAGGTTGGGCCACCTTGCAGCCCCGCAGCTCCTTGGTCTTTGAGCCCCACCTGTCCCTAACGGCGCTCTGCACAAGTTGGATGCTCCTGCTCCACATCAACGTGCTGGCCTGCCGTGTGCCCTTGATGAAGGAGCAGGTAAGGGACGGTAGGACGTAGACAAGTCGGCAAGATAGGAGAGGTGGGTGGCCGTGAGATGTTACTTCCGAGGCCCCTTGGTCTCACAAAGCACATGCTCCGCGACGTGGTCCTTGACTTGCCCACGTTAGTGAAGAGCCTGGGAGCAACCCTGCAAGCCATGCTTCATGGCGGTGGATCTGCGAATCCACCCAGGTTGCTGTGGGCGCCTCAGAGGAAGCGGTGCTTCCTATTGGGAGAGTGAGGGCTACCTTTGCCGCCCGACCAGGACTTCACGCTCCCTTTGCGTCGACATCCACAGCGCCTTCATCAAAGGCCACAGCGCATCGCTTTTCAATGCGGTGCAAGATAGTGGTCTGGACGCTTGGATCCTCTACCTATGACACTTTCAAATCCGCACAACGCAGCTCCTCTTCTTTGAGGTCGGTGCGACGGCTGTGATGGCGAGTGCCATCAACGTCGGGCAGGAAGATCGCCTTCGGTCACAACCTCAACCAAGCGTCAATCTCGGAGGCAGAGTTATGGGCACTCTGGGGAGCGGATGGGACAAGCGGGTGCTTTCCAGCATCATGCAACAATATGTTCACCGCCACTGTCGTAGGGGGCCTGCACAATGGCCGTGGTGGAGGAAGCACTCCGAGGCAGATTCGGTGGAAGATGTGGGCCTTGTTGCAGAGGTCGGAGGAGGTTGGTGCAGCACCACCACTGGCTGATGGTGCTGCACCGGTGTGACTCGTCCGTGTGGGAGGCAGTGCTCCCGCCACTGTAGTCTGTAGGCCCCAATGGCGTTCGATAAGGTGATGGATGATTTTCATCTGCAGACGCTTGTGAGGTGGCACATGCAGTTGCGAGTGAATTATGTTCATGGTGCATAAGTTGAAGAAAATGAAGTATGCGAGTCTAATGGAAGTCTACTCTGCCTCCTCGAGAGCAGCCTCCACACCACTGCTGACCACCCTACTAAGTGATCGACGATCGAGGTCGACGATCGATCTCTATCTCTTGGGGCAAGTGATCGACGATCGACAATCGACGAGGACACAAAGTGCTCAGAATGGGCTGAAACTCGGCAGCCCCCTAGATTCACCCATAGCCTATCCATTCCCACCCTTAATCCTCACCCTATCCTATCCTTCTCCATCTTAAA